>SJXQ01010287.1:47094-157401 GCA_006408695.1 Aepyceros melampus
GGTGGAGGAGGTGGAGGAGGAGCAGGTGGAGGAGGTGGAGGAGGAGGAGGTGGAGGAGGAGGAGGAGCAGGTGGAGGAGGAGGAGGAGCACGTGGAGATGGAGGATGAGGTGTAGGAGGAGGAGCAGGTGGAGGAGGAGGAGCACGTGGAGGTGGAGGAGGTGGAGGAGGAGGAGGAGCAGGTGGAGGATGAGCAGGTGGAGGAGGAGGAGGGGACCACCAGCCCACACTGCCTGCCACAGCCTGCAAAGCAGCAGCACCCCGCTTCTCCCTGGAGTGTGTGTGCATCCACTGGGAGACAAATCCATGAATGCTACAGCCTGAGTCCAGGGGGACAGGACTCAGACACTCACATCCTTTTCTAACTTGAAAACTTCTACTCCCAATGGTGGGAGCATCAGGCTTGTGGGGTGGTTAAGAGGAAGGAAGGAGAAAGGCAGATTTTGGGGTTCTCAGACCAAGGTAGGCAGCTGCTGCTCCTTCTCAGGGTAGGATACAAAGGTTAGCCCCAGACTCTTAGCCTAATGCCTGGGATCTTTCCAATTTCAGCCACCAAAAAAACAACTGGGAGTCCTTTGCCACATAGTGAAATGGGCATCCCTGGTGGCCCAGTGGTAGAGAATCTGCCTGCAAAGCAGGAACTGAAGGAGATGTGGGTTCAATCCCTGGGCCAGGAAGATCCCTTGGAGGAAGGCATGGCAACCCACTCCTGTATTTTTGCCTGGGGAATCCCATGGACAGAGGAGCCCGCTGGGCTACAGTTCATAGCGGCACAAAGAGTTGGACATGACTTAGCATGCATGCGTGCATGACCCTTTATACTGATGACAAAAGCAATACTCACTGAGCATTTGGTTAGTGAGAGGCTCAGCACTTTCCTCGACTGAGTCTAGAACTTCCCATCAGGAAGATGACCCAAAGATGGGGGGATTTCAGGTCCACAATCTCTGAGCTATAATTCCCAAATCCAGAAAGCTCTGAAAACCTAACATTTTTTTCCCTAATAGCAGTTGGCAAATTCCAGCCTGCAGATCAAATCTAGACTTGTCTCTGGCTTGCCTGTAAGCTAAGCAGTGGTTGTTTACATTTTAAAATGTTTTTTAGTCGCTAAGTTGCTAACATGTTGTTTTTAGTTGCTGACTCTTTTGTGACCCCCATGGACGGTAGCCCGCCAGGCTCCTCTATCCACAGGATTCTCCAGGCAAGAATACTGGAGTGGGGTAGTCATTCCCTACTCCAGGGGATCTTCCTGACTCAGGGGTTGAACCTGTGTGTTCTGCACTGCAGGTGGATTCTTTATCTGAGCCACCAAGGAAGCCCTGAATGGCTGAGACCAAATCAAAAGAATTCATTCATGAGATAAAAATGAAAAGAAATTCAGTTTCCAGAAAGAAAGTTTGACTGGCACACAGCCATTCTGATTCCTTTACTTATTGTCTGCAGCTGCTTTTGAGTTTCATTAGTTGTCACGGAAGTGTATGCAAAGTCAAAGATAGCCACGATCTGGCCCTTGACAAAATCTGCCCATTTCTGATCTAATGCACCTGACCTAACTGGATGTGAGGCTTTGTTCATGTTATTTATTCCATTTGGTGCAAATAGTTGCCTGTTTCCCAGCAGAAGTATTGAATTTGATCACAAGGCTGTTTTAATCAACTGAAGGCGTGAGGTGCTATGTGGGACATGCGCCTAGCCATTTTTCTAAAAATCTCAACATATTCTGAATTTATCCGCCTGTAAAGGTTTCCTACAAGGAACTAGATGGGTATTGCTCTCCCCTACTTGACAAAGGTGGCGACTCATAAGTTGAGCAACCAGCTTACAGCTTACGCTGAAGCTATGGGGCAGGGACTCATATTCTACAACTGATGTTCTACTTGCAGATCCAAGCTGGTTGTAACCGGGCCGCCCTCAATACCTAAGCCCTCAGTTTCCAGGCCCAAGATGAAATGGAACGGGACCCTACGGTCCTGCCCCTCCTACCGTATCCTCAGCCTGCCTTTTGTCTGTGGAAAAATTTCAGCCACAGAATAAATTTAATCAGAGGAGTGAGAAGATGCAGAAGCAAAGGAAAACAGTCAAAGAAGACTACATTAATAATAGTTTAGTCATTAAGCAGAATCAAGGGCCTTTAGCTCCTCAAGGGCTATAGATAATATCCTGAGCCATATCCTGTGAGCTCTTATAGATACTGAAATCCCCCCCAGGTGGAAGACGCTAACTATATGACAACCAGACTGTAGCCGTGACCTAAGCTGCCGCGCGGTTCTGAGAATGGGCCTCAAGGAAACGCCAACAAACTGACCCTGGAACTGAAGGTTAACTGTACTGAAAACAATTAAGATGATGCTGACCAATTAAGTGACTGATCTGAAGATGACCGTCACAGCTGGCTGTGCTGTTTCTACATGTAGCTCCCTCCTTCCATCTATAAACGTTCTTAGCCACTGATTGTCAGCAGAGAAGGGGCAGTTGGCCTTTGGACAGGACTCACCACACCCCTACCCCCCGTTGCTGGCATCCAAAATAAAGGAAACTTTCCTAAACCAACTTTGCCTTTTTATTGGCTGTTGAGGAGCGAGCAGCCAGACCCCCACCTGTGGTTACAGAGAGACTGGTGCTTCTAACCGCCTCCCATCCACCAGCCCCGATGGAGACGCCTAGAAGGGTCAAGACTCACCGGCAATCCTTCTCAAACTCCTTGGACTCATCCGTGCAGTGGAAAAACTTGCCCTTGAAGAGCTGCACAGCCACCACGGCGAAGATGAACATGAAGAGCATGTAGACGATGAGGATGTTGAAGACGTTCTTGAGAGAGTTCACCACGCAGTCAAACACGGCCTGGTGGGTCGGGCGGGAGAGTCGGCTTGAGGAGGCTGGGAGCTGGCCCAGCCTCCACCTCCAGCAGCTCATAACACCAAAGAACGTGATTCCCATTTTACAGAGAAGAACACGAGCCACGGCCACGCAGTTCTGAGAAGTAAGGGTGGGGGCTGCATCTAGTTCTGCGTCTTTATGCATCCCGACCCCCCAATTCTAACCCCTGGGGAACGGGGGCCACTCTCCGAGCTTCTCCAAGGTAAGCTCATGGCTCTTCAGGGCAAGAGCGGAGATCGTCGGTGGAGGTCATTTCCTGTTCATTCTGAGTCCCTGCCTCCGGGTCACTCTTTCCCAGCTTCTGGAGTTGGGCGATCGCCTCCTTTTTTGCCCACCGATCACTAGGGGGCGCTCTGGATTTGCGCGTTGACTTCACGTGCCCTGGAAATTCTGCCTTGAGTAAGATGAAATCTTTCCATCATCCTGCCAACCCCCACCCTCCACCCCCCGCCCCGTTCTGCTATGAATCACAGTGGGTCCTAACTACAAGTAAGCATCAAGGGTCATCGAACCTGCTGGAATCGCATGTTAGCTCTACTGGCTTTCCCCGGGGGACAGAGTGCATAGCTTTCATGGGGGTTTCAAAGGGGGCTGTGACCCAGAAAATCGAGAAGAGCCACTGAACTGACTACTGCTGGATTCACGTATTTCAATGCAAGCCGGTTCTCAAGTCCGGAAGGTAGCCACATTTCCTTTTTGAATAATTCATCAACAAAAAGGGGGCGTCGAATCATTATTTCCCAAACTATGGGGGAGGAGCCCACCACCAATGATACCAGACAATAGTTTTAGGTCCTTACAGGAGCCACAAGCCAAGTAACACTGATCGCATGGTAGCAAAGTTATTCTATCTCTTTCAACCCTTTTGAGTGAAGGAGAAAGTCTTCCTTAGCTGTTGCTGTGTTAATAACATTTATACTTTTCCTTTTTATGCTTAAGTGTTTTTGTTTTGTTTTGTTTTTGTTTGTTTTCTTTTGTTTTCGGCCCACCAAAACAGGACACACAGGATCTTAGTTCTCCAACCAGGAATGGAACCTTGTGTCCCCTATGTTGGGAGTGTGGAGTCATTACCACTGGACCACCAGGGAAGTCCCTATACTTTCCATTTTTTAAGCAAGAAAGAACAAGCATCCATACTCAAAATCTTTGTCAGGCAAATCTTCTGGGCTAGATTTCGACAGTAGTTATCTCATTTTTAAAAACAGATATTTAATTTTATCTTCTATGAATAGTGGATTCTGGTTTTTCCAACTTGAGAAACTTGACAACCATGTCCTTTTAAAATGAATCCACTTAAGTAAAAAAAAAATAAAGTGACTTGACTTAAACATTAACAAAGATAATACAGGTGCAACATAAATTGAAACGGGGTGTTTGGATGACTAAGCTTCATATCCTTCTTTCCTTTTTTAAACTTTGAAATGACAAGTGTTTGGGAAATGCTGCTTCATGCTATTTTGGAACAGGAGATATTGGAGCCTAGAATAGGCAGGTGAAAAGTTTAAGGTTATGTGGAACAGAAACCTAGTTTCCTGCTTCCCAGATTTGAGTTATGCCCTGTTTTATCCACATGATGTCTTCATGGGAATTAGGAAAAGGGACCTCAACTTTGCATGAGGCATTTCACTTAATGGAAAATTACCATGATATACAGATTTTGTTCATTAACTCACTTTACTGCCATCTACTGGAAAGTTGTAGTAATAAGTAAATCCAACATAAAAAGTAGCAGCATCCCTTTCAACGCGGTGTCCTTGAGCAGTGTGCAAACTGCTCAGCTGTACATGGCAACCCTGGTAGATCTCCCATATACCCCAATCTCACCTTGAGCTTTGGCAACCGCTTGATGGTTTTAAGAGGTCGTAGCACCCGGAGGACTCGGAGGGATTTAATCGTGTTGATGTCCTTTCCTTTGCTATTGCCACTGTGGAGGAATGTTAGGATGGGGACAAGGGAAGAGAAGGAGCCAAGGTCAGGCTGGGTGGTGGGTGGCCTGCAGCCGCACGTGAGCCCAGCCTCCCAGGCTTAGGGATCTGGGGTAAACCTGGCATAACCTTGCCTTGCTGAAGAGCAGTCAGCTCCCCTGCTACATCTGGGCTCAAGGGTTAGTGAGCAGATGGCCTTCTGTGGTTCTTGGGGTTGTTGAGGGCCCTCCACTGCTGGGCTGGGCCTGAGCAACTGCATCGGGGTGGGGGGGCCTCAGATCCAGCATGGAGTTAGCCCCTACCCTAACCTTGTGTGCTCTCCTCGGAGCTGGTCTTAGTGAGCTTTTAGAAAATGGGATGCCCTCCCCCCGACATTTCCAACAGGATCCATAAAGTTCTTAAGGTGAAGTCGCTCAGTCGTGTCCGACTCTTTGCGACCCCGTGGACTGTAATGTACTAGGCTTCTCCGTCCATGGGATTCTCCAGGCAAGAATACTGGAGTGGATTGCCATTTCCTTCGCCAGGGGATCTTCCCAACCCAGGGATCAAACCTGGGTCTCCGGCATTGGAGGCAGACGCTTTAACCTCTGAGCCACCAGGGAAGTTCTTAAAGTGGCATTTAAACAAGAACTCTCCTCCCCCACCCACTCCCCCAATAGTCCCTGAACCCATGGAGCAAAAAGAACTGGAACATCAGATGCTGATGTTGAATCACTGCCTCATTCTTTCAGGGTCTCTTAGCTCATCTTTGTCAGATTGCGCATAAAAGTCCAGCCCAGGGTCTCCTGGGCATGAGTCCTAGCATTGTAGATGCCATGACACCCTTAGCCAACCATAATTCACCCCCCCACCCCGCAATGAGGAGGGCACTGCATGTGGCCATCAAAGGCTTGTGAGGAATGGAACTCACCACCCACCCAGCTGCCTAAGCTGGAAACCCAATAGTCATGTTCATCGTCATCCCCAACAGGTCGCCCTCCTACATGTGGCCACCATCCTAGGTCAGACCCCCATGATCCACCTCCCAACTTTCCCCCACTCTATGTCTCTCTCCTTCCACCTTTTCTGCACTCTCCTGCCACTCTCCTGCTCCAAACGCCTCTGGAGCATCTGAATTCCTAGCAGTGCCATCTCTTAACTTGGCATTCAAGGCTCTTCAAAATCTAGTGCAACTTACCTTTTCCTTTGCATCCCACTGATCATGACACAGCCCAAACCCCAGCCACATGCTTTGGCTTCTGTTCCTGCAGCTAGAACTGCCCTTCCTCCACTGCTCCATTCACAGAACTATGCAGCCCTCAAAGCCCAAGGTAAATGTCCCTTCATGCGATGGTCTCTGCTGACTGCCCCTGGGTTCTGCCCAACCCCAGTGCTTATTCAGAACCGCTTTTGTTTCTGTCATTGGCTCTGGCTTTAGACGGTGTGTGTGTGTTTGTGTGTGTGTGTGTGTGTGTGTGCCCAGTTGCTCAGTCATGTTCAACTCTTCGTGACTCCACGGACTGTAGCCCGCTGGGCTCCTCTGTCAGTAGGATTTTCCAGACAAGACTACTGGAGTGGGATTGCTATTTCTTTCTCCAGGGGATCTTCCCAACCCAGGGATGGAATCTGCATCTCCCGCATTGGCAGGCAGATTTCTTTCCCCCACTGAGCCACCTGGGAAGCCCTGGCTTTAGCCAGAAAATTCCTCCAAGGCAGAACTGTGGTTTTCCCTTCTACGTGTTCATTTTCCCTTTAATCTTGGTTCTTCTCTCTGCCCCCAGCACACGCCTGGTGTGCAGGTTCGGACACATATCAATGGATCCAGATTGGAGTTCTTTGGGGACCAGTGAGCAAACACCTGCCTACAGTCACCTTTTGGGTCATGAATAGAGCTGCCTCAGAGACATCCTCCATGCTGTGCCTGTCTATCCAGGTGCAAAATCATTTTTAATGACTTTTTTTTTAAGGGTTCCTTTCTCTCACTTTTCAGAGAAAAAGAGAATTGGACTTTAACCTGTCAGGCACAGCCATACTCCAGGATTCAGCAGTCTGAGCACGGTTTTTTTCTTTATCTAAACCGAAGTCATCTTTATGATCTCAAAGCTGTGTCCCCAAAGTACGAAACACATTAGGGGAGTCACTGAGATGCTTTTAGGCAGAACACAGACACAAGTAACAGGGTCGCACAGGGAAACAGCTATGTTTTCTTCAAGTTATCTTCCAGGCTTTCTGCTTTGGTCAGAGAGGAAATCTCTGGTAAGTGTTCATATGTCTACTGCCTCCCTTGTGGTGGTGGTGTAGTCGCTAAGACATGTCTGACTCGTTGCAACCCCATGGACTGTAGCCAGCCAGGCTTCTCTGTCCCTGGGATTTTCCAGGCAAGAATACTGCAGTGGGTTGCCATTTCCTACTCCAGACCTTCCCGGCTCGGGGATCAAACCTGAGTCTCCTGCATTGGCACGGCTTCTTTATCTCTGAGCCACCAGGGGTTCCCTTAACGTCTTCTTAGCACTCCCTAATCTCCCTTTTAACAAAGAACCTAGCTTGAAGGCAACAGCTTGCAATGCAGCTGTTTCACTTCTGTTGAATCCGCTTTGGCAGTTGCCATTCTACCTGAGGTCAACGATACTGGTTGTATGGGGATGACATAAGGTCTTCTAGCAAACTGCAATGAAGCTCAGACTCTGTGTTGGTGGGGAAAAGTCAAGCAAGTGGACATCTAGGTTGTATGCAGAACTGGCTAACATTTTTTTTTTCTTTTCTTAAAATTTATTTCTAATTGGAGGATAACTGCTTTACAATGTTGTGTCGGTTTCTGCTGTACACAGCATTGAATTTGGCTAAAATCTTGAGGCACCAAACTGCTGACATTTGGGAACAGGCCTCCTGGGGCACATCTACTCATCTGAAAAGGACTCTGTGGCCATTGTGGGGATGTCTCTCTCCCAGGAGGCACATCTCCCTTGGGAGAGGCTGAAATAATCCTCTTTGTTGGGACACCAAGGAGAGTGTTCCCGGCAGTTTGGTTCCTGAGCATGCAGGAAAGGCTTGATCAAGGTATTCTCACATAAAACCACCAGATTTTCGAATGACTTTGTTGAGACTGTAGATGGTCTTGGAGGAGGGGAGTTATTCCTCTTAAAGCGCAAGCCCTCATTGTTTGGAATGTCCACGCTTCTCCCACCTGGGAAGTTAGACATTCCCCTGATAACCACCCATCCAGCTTGTCTGCCCTACTGAAGTCAGATCATGGGGAGAGCGCCCTCCATGCCCGTTACATTCTCTGCCAAGAACTGGGCTAAATGGTGGGTCATGGTGACAGGCAGTGGCCAAGACCCCTGCAGGCTCAGGCTCCCTGGGGAGCAGGCTGAGTGGTCACTGCAAGCGACAGGACGGTGGCAAAGACACGACGCTACGGAAACAGGCCCAGAACCAACGTGGCTGCATCAGGGCATCGAGAACAAGACAGAACAAGAAAGAGAGAGTGAGAGAGGCACTTTACCGTGTGCTGCTCCTGGTGAGGTGGCGTCGGAGGGAGAGACAGGTCGTAAGCGGCCTCAGAAGAAAGAACACAGAACACGCACATACACGCTCGCGCACCCGAGCGCGCCCTTGCCCGGCGCGGGCACCAGCAGGCGCCGCCTCAGGCCGCGGCTCCGGATGGTGTCCATCCTTCCATCTGGAAGACCTCCGTTCCGACCCCTGCCCTTGGCAGGCTCCCAGCACTGCCAAACAGCACCGAGGAAGCCAAATTTTCAAGTCGCGGGACAGCCAGAAAGTTATCAACTACCGAAGGCGAATTTGCCACTGAAGGTCACTGCCAAGAGCTGGAGAAAAAACCCTTTTCCCAGGGTTTCTGGGACCGGAAGACTTTAGAATATCTTCCTCCCCCCCGGCCACTCTGTGCTGCATGTGGGATCTTAGTTCCCCAATCAGGGACCGAACCTGCAACTCTCGTTGCATCGGAAGCGCGGAGTCTTAACTATTAGACCGCCAAGGAAGTCCTTTAGAATGTCTTGAAGGGGATGAGCTTTGGAGTTGGGGAGACCTGGGTTTGAATCCCAGCACTGCCTTTAATTTTGTGTGTGTTTGTTTTGAACTAATTTTCTAATAGATTTCAGCTGGGATGAATGGGCGCTTGATGAGTATTGGAATAAAGCAAACAGATAAACAGGAAGTACCTATTCACAAAGCAAGAGGAAAGAATCCAGCTGCTTTGAGTTGCCCTTAATTATCGTCCTCATCTGTGAAACAGCCCTTGGGGATGCTGAGGTCTGATACACATTTATGGCCCTGACTTTACCCCCTAAGTTATGAAGAAGACAGAAGGCCGCTAGGAGTTCCAATTTGGGATGAAATTAAGGGGCGACTCTCAAGAGTCTTTTGGGAAAATGTGGGCCTGGGGAAACCTCTCTGCATCTTGGCAGTGGCCCCCTGCACAACATACCTTTGGAATCAAGGCTCAGTCTTATTACGACCCTCCAACCATGACTGGAGATCAAGGTGTGAGAAACTTGACTGCCATTATTAATAGAACAGGGCAACTGCCAAACAGATACCCTTCAGAATTTCCCACCTGCCCACCCTCTTTTGAACTTGGTGATATTTCTAAAAATATGATGGTTTAATGCCTACAAATATTCCCACTGGATTCTTCCTCCTCCTGTTACCTTATCACGATACCTCAGTGGTTCTCAAAGCTCAGGGTATCTAGGAATTAAGTGCATAGACAGAATGGTATAGACTCTCCTTTTTGGATTATTGAGGAAGGTTTTCTCAAATTTATTTTTTAACTTTAAAAACATTAATCCATGGCTTGTGGGATTATAGTTCCCATGCCTTCTGCAGTGGAAGCGTGGAATCTTAACCCTGGACCATCAGGGAAGTCCCTGGAGAAATGTTTCAACAACAGTGATTTCTGCTCAACCTGATGGATGACATAAGGTGTAATATGGGAGTCTTCTGAATGTCACTGTGTCTGCCTGTGGGAGGGTGGTACCATTACACCCATTTTCCAGATGAGGCAGCTGAGACATAGAGAGGGAAAGTGATTTATCCAGGGTCACACAGCCAGCAAGTGACAGACTGAGCTTCAAACCCAGGTTTGTGTATCTTGCACTCTAATCTTCTATTTCTTTCCATTTCATTATACACACACAAAAGAATGCCTTCAAAGGTAGGGCCTATTTTGAGGAGGATAATTTTTTAAAAAATGGCTTCCTCCTTCGGCTTCCTTGCAGTTGGGCTCCTGAGCGTGCAGGAGTGGCTTGACCCAGGTGCTCTGCCAGCCGTGCTGGCCTGCTTTGCGGGAGGAGTGGCAGCTCCAGATGGACTCTTGGCAGCGAGGCAGGACCACGAGCCCCAGCTGCTGAGAAGTGGCAGTTGGCCACCCCGATGCATGGGCACAGAGCGTGATGTCATGTGTGGTGACTCATGAAATGGTGTGTTAATGGTGGTCGCATGGACACGGCACACAGTCAGTGGATGGAGCAGGACACACACACACACACACACACACGAATATTTGGGGGAGGTGCAGGAGGGGTAGAAACCAACACAAGAGCTTCGACACATCCTTTGGAAGATCACAGGGATCATCTTCCCATATCCCAGATGGGGCCACAATCACAGCACTGCAGAATCCTTGCCTCCACCCCAACAGGCCAGAACAGCAAGATTCCTTTCAACAAAGAAGGGAATAGTCTCATGGCCTCTTCCCTGGACTTCTAGGCCTTGCTGGAGACTCAAGGAACCCAGCCAGGCTAGGCTGTCAGGTCTCATCCTCCTGATTTGTGAAAGCATCCACATTCAGTGCTGAGAGTTGGGCGGCAACCTTGAATCTGACAGTTGAACTCAACCTTAGTGATCCTACCTGCATGCTTAGTTGCTCATCATGTCCAACTCTTTGTGAACCCACAAACTGTAGCCTGCCAGGCTCCTCTGTCCGTGGGATTCTCCAGGCAAGAATGCTGGAGTGCATTGCCATCTCCTCCAAGGAATCTTCCCAACCCAGGGATTGAACCTGTGTCTCCTGAGGCTCCTGCACTGCAGGCAGATTCTCAACCACTGGGCCATTAAGCCCTTAGTGATCTTGCTAGACTCATTTCCCCCTACAATCTCTCTGGGCTTCAGTTTCCTCATGTACAAAAAGGGAATAATAAGAGAAATTCTTGCATGGGGCTTAAAGATTAAGTAAACGGAGGCTGTTACTGTCATTATTATCTGGTCAAGTGTCTCAAATTTATGGAGAAACTGAGGCACAGAGAGGTTCAGGGACTTGCACATCGAGAGAGAAACCAAACAGGCTTGCAGGAACCTTTTTAAAAAACAATCAGGTTTATTTCATACTTGCTGGGGACCTCAGCTTTGTCTATGAGGAAACAGAGACACAGGACAAAAATGTGAATTAAAAGAACAGAAAGAAATGAAGCAAAGGACTCTGGGATTGGGCATTCAAGTGGAGGCTCTCTTACTCCTGCCAATATGACATCTATCTGGTAACAAGGAAAGGCCTTGGAGGGCAAGAGACCTTCTCAGGTAAGAGAGGCCAGGAACCTGAAGCCAAAGGCAGGACTCTGAAACTTTTCTGGGGAAAAGAATAGCAGCTTGAGGGCTCCTTCTCTGGTGGAATGGCCTCAGGCATGCAGGAGTTGCTAGATCAAGGCACTCCACCAGCTGTGCCTGGCCTGTAGCCCTGCCCTAGAGGGGGAGTGGCAGGACCAGATGGATTCTTGGCAGTGAGGTGGGGAGGGTGTGGCAGGGGTGGGGTCTCAGAGTCTACCTATTCCATCCCTATGACCATCACATAAAGGCGTTCCCCGGGTTGTCAGCCCTTCTAAAACCCCAAGAACGTCCCTAACACTCGTCAGGATCCCACTTGCAAAACTGTACACATCCCAGTTCCTGCAAGACAGTAAGTTCACTGAGACTCACAGGGATGACCTGAAATCCCTTTCCAGACCCTTTCCTCAAATAGGAATTAAAAAAAAAAATTGAAACAGGGATTTTCAAGGGCATGGACTGGCTGGCTTTATGCCTGTAGCAACTTCATAAAACCAGTTTCAAAGGTTGACTCTGCAAACATGCTGCCAGATTTCTGTGAGCTGTAGGCTCATTTTGAATGCCCTTGTATAACTTTATATTTAAAGTGAAAACTCAAAAAATTAAAAACACAAAATCAGCTCCCTGTGGCAGATTCTTTTGCAAACACAAAGAATCCTTTTGCTGATTGATTCTGGGTGGAAAAATAATTTTGTTTTTTTGCAGATTAGGTTTGCTTCAAATTGAGTCTAATTGTAGCTTCAGGGAAACTAGGCCCATTATGGCAAAAGTTTTATGACTGAGAGGCTTGTTTCCCAAACTGCGAGGTCAAATGGGGGATGGAGGTGGGACAGGGCAATGGTGGGGGCCCCCTCTTTGACAATGAAATTTGTTGGCTCCCACAGAGGTCTGGAAGGAAAGTTCCAAGGATGAACTGATGGGTAGTAGACACTAATTCTACTGTACTACACCTAGGGGTGTAAAACAGAGGGTGAAACTCACTACCCAGGCCAGGCCACAGTGGGCAAAGCAGGGGGGCTGTGTGTGGAGATGGACGTGGTCTCTTCCTGAGCCCTGGGGGACTTGGGAGCTGCTGGGCAGATGTCATCCTGGAGGGCTGGAGGAAGTGTGGGAGGGGGTGCCTTCCTGCACTTGCCTTCTCTGGTCCTGGAGACCACCCCAGGTTGGAACATGGTGGGGACTGGGTCTTTGATGCCAGAGTGAATGGTGGAGTGCCTGCCTTCTCCAGGCCCTATGGCCCAGGTTAGGCAGAAGGTCAAGGCAAGGGAGAGGATGGAAGGGAGAAAAAGCGATGGGAGGAGAAGGACAGGGAGAGAGAAGAAAGGAGGGTGAGAAGAGAGGGGGAGGGTTAGTGGAGGCAGGGGCTGGGGGGAGGAGAGAGAGGGCAGGAGAGAGAGTCAGAGAGAGGGAAGGAGAGAGAAAAGGGGCAAAGAGAAAGAGGGAGAAAGACAGAAACAGGAGCAAGGGAGGGAAGGGGATCTGAGCAGGCTTTTCACCCCAGGCTTTTCAGAATTGAAACTTTCTCAGAACCTAGCATAGTTCCTAACTGACCCTGTAGGAGCTGCTCAAATAACTGATGGATGGAGGGAGAAGCATATTTAACTACATTCTTATACACACAGTGTATTGCCTTTTAAAATCTTTTTTGGGGGGAAGAAATTTGTGCTCACTTGATAAGAAACCAATTGTACCTTGTTTATATTTTATACATCTAACTCCAATGAGGCTGAATTTTTTTTTTTTTTTTTGGTCATTTTTATTAATCAGCATTCTGTGAAATCTCTATGTTAAATCCTGTATTCACTTAACTATTGAGGTTCAGTGTTTCTTACTGACTTGTAATTGCTTTTTATATATGAAGGCCATGGATGCCTTGTTTTATTTGTGGCAATCTTTCCCCTCTAATTTGCTGTGCACTTCACTTTGATTATTATTACTATTAAATCTACAGGACATCTTAATAATGATGTAGCCAAGCTTCTTGAATTTTTAAGATGATTGCCATCATTGATGATCAAAAGTGGGAGAGAGAGAAGAAGGGGGAGAGGAGGGAGGGAGGGATCAAAGAGAAAGAAAAGGAGAGAGGGTAGGAGAGTGGACCGAAAGAGGAGGAGAAAGTAGGCGATAAAGAGAAGGAGGCGGAAAGTCCGGCTGGACTCAGAAATGCATTCAGCCTCCTGACTTTCAGGGTGCATCTCCACCAGCTCAGAGGTGTTCAGAAACTCTGGAGATTTCTAGCTCTTCTGACACTTGACCTCACTGTGTTCCCAGGAGTGGCCCACTTTAGCCCTTAAACTGGAAAGGGGCCACCACGCTGGCCTCCTGACAAACCAGGTCCTCATTGTTTGGTCGGGGGCCATTCAAGAACTCCTCCAGGCCTGCTGAGAGGGGCCAGGGGCAGGCGCACAGAGGAAGCCCCTGGCTTCTCACTATGCGGGTGAGGTGGGGCTGAGTCCTTTTGAGACTCCTTTTTAGGAATGATCCACTGTGATTGGGCACAGATAAGGTCTATAAAAAGACTTGTTTCTGGATTAGGAGCTGATTAGGTTTTCTGACCCCAAACATCTACGACTTGAGGAATGTACTGCTAAGTTTGCTTCCAGGGCCCTAAGAGCTAATGGCTCCCCAGTCCTTAGATGCCATCTTGGAACTGCCACCCAGAATTTGGGCACCATCTTGGAATGACTGCTGACCCCTCAGGTACCGTCTTAAAATGGCTGCCCAGAATTCGGGTGCCATCTTGAAAGGGCTACTAAGCCTTTGGGTGCCATCTTGGAATGACTGCCCAGAACTCAACTGCCACTTTGACATGGTTGCCCAGAACCTGGGCACCATCTTGGAATGGCTTCTCAGCCCTTGGGTGCTATTTTGGAATGGCTGCCCACAACGTGGGTGCCATCTTGGAGTGGGCTGATGAGACATGACCTTTCAGACTGTCCTAGGACTGCCAGGAGAAGTTCAAGACACACGAGGGGAGTCATCAGGCCTAGAATTACAGGGCCTTCACGCAGAGGGTGGGGGTCCAAATTCTCATGCACATTCATTTCCTGATTGTCTTTTTAGGGGCTCCCCAAAGAGACAGCGGAGCTTGTAGAGCAGAAGGGAAATGAGATGTCCTGGTGGGGCTAGTCTACAGAAAGCAGCATAGCAAGGGGTTGGTGGCATGGCTGTGTGAGGAGGTAGAAGGTGGGGGCCCTTCTCCTTCTTCCTCCAAGGTGGCCTTCATGCAGAAGCCAATCGAAGCTCTTCCTGGTAGCATGCGATGCCTCCTGCCACCCAGGGCCCCCGTTTCCCATCTCTACACCTTGAGAACACGTCCCCTGACCCAATGGGTTGGGGGTGGAGGGACAAAGTGGTAAGCAGAGTCCTCAAGAGGAGACTTACGTGAAGGCAAAGGCCACCAGGGCCCCACTGACCATATGAAGTCGAGAATGTTCCAGAGGTCACGGAAGTAGGCACCCTGGTGCAGGACGAGCCCCAGGTCGATCATCTGAGGAGGAAGAGACAGAGCTCTGGTCCCTCCTCCCCACCCTGGGGAGCAGCATCTACCCTTTTAGGCTTGGCGGAGGGGCCACAGGAGGAAGCACGGTAGCCAACGGGACCACCTCATCCTGAGGGGATGGGTCAGAGGCCAGGGGACCTGGGGGAGGAGCGAGAAGCCCCCGCTCAAGGCCGCTTCCCACCTTGGGAAAGGTAGTTCTGACTTGCTGGTTCTTAGGTCAAAACCTCAGGGTACCCCCGGCTCCTCACCTCACATCAGATCCATTAGCAAACCTCACTGGTTCTACTTTCCAAACCTTCCAAGAATCTGCCCACTTTTTACCACCTTCTCTGCCACCACCCTGACTGGTTCCCATCATCTCCTGCCTGGACCAGAGCAATCATCTGCTCCCAGTTCTCTTGGGTCCCCTACTCCCCCACCCCCGCTCCTCCTTCCAAGTCTGACCTCCCATGGAGGCTAGAGGGTGTCTGTGAACACCTGGGTCGTCACATCCCTCTGCTCAGACCTTTCCATGGCTCCCACCTCACTTGGGATAAAAGCCCAAGACTGTCCCGTGGCCCCCACGTTCCTGCTTGAATTGTCTCAGTCACCTCTGCTCTCATCTCCCTGCTCTGCCTTCCCCACTCTCCTCTCTCTTTCAGCCACATCAACTTCCTCGCTGTTCCTCAAACACACCAAGCATTTCCAATCTCTGGGGTGAGCCTCTTGCACCAAGGTGGCATTCTTGAGAATGCAGAATCCTGTGGAGCCCTGGCACTCACCTTGATCACCATCTCAAAGGTAAAGACGCCTGTAAAAACGTAGTCAAAATATCGCAGCACCTGCAGGGGATAAAAGCAAAGGGGGGCAGTGGATCACTGGCTTGCTCCAGCAGAGCCCCCGTGAACCTAGCCATGGCCCACTGGGGTGTGTGGCCTCTAGCAAAGTCCCCAAGGAACGAGTCTCCACCCACATGAGAAAATGCTGCAGCCATGTACAGCGGGGCAGGTCCTCCTCTGCACAAGGGCTCCTCCCACCCTGTCTCCGTGCAGATTTGTATGTTGTGAATGAAACTGTCCAGCAGATGGCAGCAAAGTCCTAACAAAATCATTGTTAAGGATCGTTTGCTCGCCAATGGGAAGGGTGCCTTTTTTTACTTGCCCAAAGCCCACTCCAGTGTTCTTGCCTGGAGAATCCCAGGGACGGGGGAGCCTGTTGGGCTGCCG
The DNA here is from genome assembly GCA_006408695.1 of Aepyceros melampus. NCBI lineage: Eukaryota > Metazoa > Chordata > Mammalia > Artiodactyla > Bovidae > Aepyceros > Aepyceros melampus. The sequence continues at coordinate 63,143 of SJXQ01010287.1, forward strand.
TCTTTGGGGTCGCGCAGGGTCGGACACGACTGAAGCGACTTGGCAGCAAAGCCCTAGATGGACTAGAGGTTGGCCTCAGGGAAGTTCGGGAAAGACTCTTACCTCTTTTGGCAACAAGTCTGATGCCCCAGTGTCTCTGACCTTCTGGTCTCCTGGGTGAACAACTGTTCCCGCATAGAGTTTCCTAAACATGATTAGCCTCCAAGACAGACCACTGGGGACCGACCTCACTGCGGCATCCATTTCCTCCCAGGTACGCAGCCATACCCTCATCAGAGTGGGTTGACTCTCCCTCTCCCCGCTACCTTACACAAGACAAAGTACTAGCGGTTTCTGAACGGGCAATGTCTTGCCCTCTGGCCTCTTTCCTGGCCATACCATAGCACATCCCTTGTGTGACCTTGGCGTTAGGATGCTGAGTGGCATGAGGATGCTGGCAAAGTGCCCGGCACGCGGTAACCCGAGGGGCTCACCTCAGATCCGACTTGTAGTGAGGGCTGTTAATTACTGAGCAGACCACCAGAGGGCGCCCGTGAGCACACAAGTCAGATCACTGCCCGCTTCTCTGCTCAAGAACCCTCTATGGCTCCCACCTTACTCAGGGTGAAAGCCAAAGTTCTCTGTGACCCTCAAGGCCCTGGACAATCTGTTTGGCCACCTCCCTTCCCTCACCTTGTCTCACTCTCCTCTGGCTCACTCCGCTTCTGCCATCCTGGATAGTCTTACCTCAGGGCCTTTGTACAGGTTTGTCGGCCGGAATACTCTTCCCATGTTCCACCCGATATTCTCGCTCTCTTCCTTTATGGCTTGGCTCAAATATCACATTCCTGACTGCCTGTTTTAAATTCCATTTCCCTGAAGCTTGCAATCTTCCTTATCAAGTCTACCCCTTCCCCCACATCCCTCACCCCTGGCACTTATCACTTCCTGGCAAACTATTTGTTATAGTTATTAATAACATCACTGTCCATCTCCCCCACCTGAATGTCAGCCTCACGGGGGCAGGGATGTCTGCCTGTCCCTGCACTATCTCCAGCTTATAGCACAGAGCCAGGCATACAGTAGATGCTCAAGAAATGCTTGCTGACTGAATGCATGAGGCTGGGGCTGTCCTAGGTCCTGCAGGAGCTGGGCTCTGCGATCTGTGTGGTCACATTTTCATTCTCATCATGTGTGGGGCTTGAAGGGCCCTCCGAGACTGGAGTGGCCAGGATAGCTGACTTCCTGGGATGGGTGGCAGGTGCAAGGCCTTGGTGGGTTCTGGGAAGGCTCAGGAGGTGGTGGTGGGAGAGCATTTGAGGTGTACCAGGCAGCTGAGACAACATGCATAAAGGTCTGGTGCTCTGTGAGCTCTGGGAATGCGGGGACTATCATACACCCTGTCAATCCTTGATGCTTAGCTCAGCACCTGGCACATGGTAGTTGCTTATTAAATAATTACTAAATAAAGCAATGAATGGAAAGAAAGGTAGGCCAGGTGGTCAGATGAATCAAATTCTGGAGAACTTAATAAATGGAGCAGGAGGAAATAAAAAAGCCAATAAATTAGGTTCAACCATACCTAATATGTAGATCCTTTTGACTTCTACAAATGGCAATTTTCTGTGACTCAGTGGAATCCAAAATTCTCAGTCTCATTTATCATAGGGAAATACAAATCAAAGTCCTGATGAGATTCATTTAGGTTGGCTAAATGAAAGAACCAACAGCACAAGTGCTGGCAAGACTGTGGAGCAGTGAAAGCCTCATACGTTGCTGGCGTGTGTCACTGTTTATCCTAGTAAACATTCTGGCTGCTGAAAATTGGGGCTGACCATATGCAAATTCTATGATCCAGAAACTCAATTTCTGGTTTTATACCCTGGAGAGAGTCAAGCCCAGGGGCCCCACGTCAGGAGTAGGGGGTATGGTGACAGCATTCTAAACTGCAGACAATCCAAATACATGTCAACTAGAAGATGGATAAACAAACTATACCACAGAATGGAATGTTACACAGCAATGGAAAAGAATGACTGTCACCACCCGAGAAAATAAGAACTCATCTCAAGGTTGAGCGAAGGAATAGATGCACAGAATTATTCCATCTGTTCAGTGTTAGAAGTAGGAAGAAATAAATTCTACTGTTTAAACATGCACGTGTAGCTGGGAGAACGAGAGGAGCTAAGAAATGCTCTTTCCAGAAGTGAGGGTTCAGATACCTCTAGGGTAGGGCTTTTTAAATACTGTTGACAATAGGGGTCCGATTATTCTCTGCGGCAGGGCTGCCCTGGGCACTGCAGGCTGACTAGTGTCCCTGATCCCTACCCTCTTGATGCCAGTGGCAACACCCTTGCCTGCTCCAACTCACGACCCCTGAACATGTCTGCAGACCATGATCCCACTTTTGAAGCCAGCTTCACAGGGAAGGACGAATCGAAGAGGTGCCTGTGGCTGAGGTCTGTTTTGTTCTATTAATACTTCTTGCCTTGGGTGGTGCTTACATGGGTGTGTGCACTTTAAAATCCTTGATAAATGAATGGATTGTATGTGTTCTGTTCACTTTTCTGAGGCCTGTTCCAGATCAGCTAATGAACAGAAATTGGGGAGGGTCCCAGGGTATCAGCTGCCAATAAGGGGCTACCATGCACTTGAAGAGGGAGGGCTTTAAAAAATTTTTTTGACTGTGCCACGGGCCATGTGGGATTTTAGTTCTCCAGAGATCAGATCCACACTCCCTGCAATGGAAGAGTGGAATCTTATCCCCTGGACCACCAGGGAAGCCTGGAAGAGGGAGGGCTTTGGGGAGAGATGCTTCAATGGGAGATGGAGTGATGGGGCAGGGGTGGGGGAGCCAGAACTTTGCAAATGCTCCACGGGGGGCTGCTCCTAGCCCTGTCAGGGTTCTCTTCAGCCCCAGGAGCTCAGGGGCTCCCCTGGACCCCCCATGCCCATCCTCTCCCTGCCAGAGATGAAGCCTGCTCCAGTCTCCTAGAGTCAACAGGGGTTTGTTGACCTCTCTCAGGACGCTCCCTCCCCGAGCCTGGCTCCGTGGGTCCTGGAGGGTGGGGAAAGTGGGCATCAGGAGGTAACAGAGTGCAGCCTCAGCCCTGCCCTGGAACCAGGTTCCTCTGGGAGCCTTGTTCTAATTATTTCCTTCCATCTCCCCTATCAGGTCCCCAAGGGGCTTGCCAGGCCAGTGAAGGCAGGGAAAGTGCAAAGTAAGCTGCAGACGGGCTTGATTTATGGGACTTGCCAGCCTCGCCAAGGCTCCTAACCTACTTAGTGAGGGCGGCGGGCCTAGCTCCCAGTGGAAAATGGTTCCTGTGTGTTGGGGGGTGATGGGGGTAGAGAAAGGAGCTGAGGAAGATGGTATAGCCATCAATTCTGCCTCTGTCACCTACTGGCTGGCCTGCTGGTGCCTTGGTTTCTCCTCTCAACCACACTCATTTCTGCTCGGCAGGACTCAAGCAGGGACATGCACACAGTAAGTGCTTGATATGGAGACAGTTGAGGGAAGCACTGGGAGATCTAGGGTGGGCAGAATTGGAATTCTGCTGTGTGACCCCAGGCAGGTCACTTAACCTCTCTGAGCCTCAGTTTCTTCATCTGCCCAATGGAGATACCCCTAGCATCTGGGGTTGTGCCTGAAACTCGGCAAGTGCTCAGTGGACGGGGCTATTAGCAGTCCCTGGGGCCCCAAAGGAGAGTTTTTTAGCTCTCTTAGCCTGCTAAAATCTCAAAGTTTATGCTGTGCCTAACTAAAAGTTTAGGTTGTGACTGAGTCAAAGGGCTTCCCTGGTGGCTCATATGGTAAAGAACCCGCCTGCAATGCAGGAAACTGGGTTCGATCCCTCGTTCAGGAAGATCCCTGGAGAAGGGACTGGCACCCCACTCCAGTATTCTTGCCTGGAGAATCCCATGAACGGAGGAACCTGGCAGGCTACAGTCCATGGGGTTGCAGAGAGTTGGGACACCTCTGAGAGACTTAGCACTTCCACTTTTTTTGAGTCAAAACAATCCTTTCTTTCAAAGCTCCGAGTCAGAATGAAAAAGTCTGTTTGGTGAGACCTGGCTGCACAGGGGATACCACTGGAGCACCCTCTGCCTTCGGACTCCCCCACATCCCACGCAGAGCTTGTGCCCTTCCACAGCCTGCCAGCCTCACCTCCTCACCAGAGCTTCCAGCGATTTCCAGCCCCAGCCACTCTTGGGCCATCTCTTCCCCACCAGGCACACAAAACCACTGTCTCAAGGAACATCCTTCATCAAGCCCAGAATCAGAGCCTCCCCTCCCGACCAGTGGCCACGGGGGCTGTGCCCAGGGGTGACCCCAACGCTCCTCCCACCCCAGCTATCAGCTTTTCACGAGGCAGGAGTAAGTGACAGAGGAGCTGGGCCGGGCAGGAGCCTGCTGGCTGAGACTCACATTGTTTCGTGGTGCATTGGGCTGGACAGGATCCTCGGCCGCCAGGGCGATGCTGCTCATGGCGATGACCACGAGAATGCACATCTCAAAGTAGCGCAGGTTCAGGATGTAATGGCACAGGCGGCGAAGGCTGTGGAGGACAGGGAGGCGTGCAGAGGTCCGCTCAGGCCGCAGGCTCTTGAGCCCTTTTGTTCCGTCATCTCCTTATATCACTTACCACTATCTGAGATCTCTAACTCGCAAGGTCCCACACCCAACAGAATATCAAGCTCCTACCCCTGGGGGCCCTCTTGGGGCAGGGGAGCCCTCCGCAGGGGAAGATAATTCCCATCTCTGTTTATAAGTTCCTATCACTTCCAAACCACCCTCCTGGAACATCTTAACTCACAGACTGAGTTGAATACTGTCCTTGAATTTGTAAGATGAAAAAGCTTTTATGCATAAAATGTCATATAGTCAGACCAAACTGGGAATTCTGGGTTAAGTAGATTTCTTTTTTTTTTTTTTTTAATTAGTTGAGTGACCTTAGGCAAGTTATTGTACCTCAGTGTCCTCATCAGTGAAACGACCATAATAATCATGTCTAATAAGAATGTGAGGATCAAAAGAGTTAATATATGCCTGGTACATGGTAGGGGCTCCAAAAAGTTACTTAAATTATGAATTGCAGGCCTTATCAGTGCCTTTAATACACTAATGAGACAATAATGAGATAATTAAGTGGATTAATAATGATAAAAATATCATAAGATTGTATGAATAGGGATGTTGGAGTCAGTCTATCTGGGCTCTCCCACTTGCTTGCTGTTTGACTTTAGGCAGGTGATTTTACCTCTCTTGACCTCAGTTTCTTCATCTGTCAAATGGGGATAAGCAGAGTACCAACACCTATAGGGTTATTATGAGAAAGTTTTTTTTTTTAATTTGTAAAGCATTCAGAACCATGTCTGGTGCTGAGTGCCATATAAGAATTTCTTTATTAAAATAGAGCATGGCAACCAAATAAAAAAGTAAACACACAGGCTGAGTCCCCAAGAGGCAGGTTAGAGAAAGCTGTTTCCCCTGTAGCTTATTTGACGTGATTCTTCTTGGTTTCAAGAAGCATTTTGAGGGACCAGAGTTTCAAGAAACACCATTTGGAAAAATGCAATTCCAAAACAACCTTTGAGCCAGTAAGACATAGATGTGCTAAATTTTCCCCCCAAATAATCTGGCCTCCTCAAGGTGCTCCCAAGACCATGGAACTCAAAGACCATCTACCCAGAATCCAAGCCCTCGTGGAGCGTAAGTTAGGAGCAGAGCTCAGGGACCAGGGCTGCCATGTACAGTTGTAAATGTCACACACTGTACAAAGCAGCCATTCCTACAGGACACCTCTCACAGCACAGATGGCGTAGATTTGGGTATTTATGATAATGATCTTCTAGCTGGTGGCAGGAGGGGGTCTTTTCCAACAACCAGTTGGAATCAGTTTTTTGAAATAAGTACTTTATGATAAGTTTCTATCTTTTACGACTTGAGAAAGGGACATCATTTTTTAATTGCTCAAAAGTTCTCTATGGACTAATGGTCTTAGAGGCGACTCTCCCCCGTTACCCTTTGTCTGGGTCTGCCCTCTGGCCTGACTTTCACTGCCCCAGTGGGAGCCCTGAGCCCCTTGCCCTGGCCATACTCACGGGTTGGTCGTGGAGAGGATAAACATGGAGCTGTAGGGGGGCATGGGCTTGGGGCCGTCTTCCCCGGGGTCGTCTTCCTCCTCCTTCTTCTCTTCCTCCTTTTTTGGCAGTGGGTCTGGGTTGGCGTTTTTGTTCACTGTTGGGACAAGAACCAACACAGGGCTCCCTCCATGGTTTCCCACCTCTGATCTCCTGCCTAATTCCCAAAGCAGGCAGTAAGCAGCTGACCCAGTGTCTGCTATGTGCCAGGCACCCTATTATGCCATTGAATCCTCACTTGACCCTATGAGGTTGCTACTTTATGACCCCCACTTTACAGATGAGGAAACTGAGGCACAGAGAGGTGAAGAGACTTGCTTAAGGTCACACGGCTGGGAAGTGGCAAAGCTGTAATTTGAACCTGGGCAGCCTGGCCCCAGAGGGCTTGCTCTCAATCACCCTACAGCCTTGAGTCTGCTGTGACCTTTACTGGATATTAATACAGACCTGTCCTCAGGCCCTGATGACCTTCATACTGTCACTTGGAGGCAGGCAGGGTGAGTCCCCAAAGCCCCACTTTACAGATGGGAATACTGAGCCCCTCCCATAGTCAAAATGCCATTAACACCCCTCTCCTGACTGAGGCGAGCCGCCACCCTCCTGAGCACTGATCCCGCAGTCTGGTTGCACTATGGGTCTATGGATAGGCTGAGCCTTACTAAGCCTCAGTTTTTTCATCTATGAAATGGGCATAGCGACAAGATTTACCTTATATGACTGTGGCAAGGATTTACAGGGTAAACTTATGGACAGCTCTTGCATAGACTGGGCTACTGCTATCAGCTTAAAAATAATAAACCCAGGGGATAATTTCCAAATTTCCAGTTTGGATAATTTCCAAATTTCTCGGATCGTGGTATTACATGTGGGAGGTTTTGGGAAGAGGCAAAAACAGCCGATTCCTCAAGGTCCTAGACCTGAGCTGTCCAGCATTTGAAACATGGCTAGTCTGAACTGCGGTATGCAGTGTGTAACATGCTAGATTTTCAAGACTGAGTAGAAGAAAAAGAATGTAAATATATGCAACAATAATGTAAAAAACATTATTGACACATGGAAATGTTAATACTTTGGATATAAATCAATAGCATTTGGGGTTAAATACAATTTATTATTAAAGTTTAGTTCATCTGTTTCTTAGTTTTTCAAACTTTTGGTCACACCCTGTGGCATGTGGGACCTCAGTTCCCTGACCAGGGATCGAACCCCTGCCTTATGCGTTGGAAGGCAGAGTCTTAACTACTGGACTGGCAGGGAAGTCCCTCTTTTTTATGTTTTAAATAACTTATGTCTTTCTTCCTTCTTCCCCCACCCCATCCCGCTTCCTCTCTTTTCCTTCCTTCTCTACTTTAACATGGCTACTAGAACGTTTAAAATTACACAGGTGGCCTGCATCACATTTCTTTTGGATGGTGCTGGCCTAGAGAATTATCTCACTCCCCCCAAATTTCCATCAGAGGAATCTGCTGACCCCTCAGATATGGGGGCTTCCTGGCTCCCTTGTGAGAATTTGGGATGCAGGAAAATCTGCTAACCTGTTGTGTACTGGCCAGGCATCATTTCCATACTATCTCATTTAATTCTCCTAGCAGCCCCTGTAGGGGCAGGAACTATGTCTCTACCCATTTTCCAGAGGAAGCAATTGAGGCCAGAGAGGTGGAGTCACTGTCCGGAGTCCCTCAGCCGCGCCTCTGGGGAGGAAGCCCAGGAGGCCGGCTCCCCTGCCCAGGGATGTGTGAGACTGGGGTTTGTACCTTGGATGATGGTGTGGTTGAGAGGGGGTGGGAGGCCGGGGGGATGTCCACCGTGGTGTGGTCGGGTTTCCTGGCAGTCTTAGCTGAGTTGGCCTGGGTGCTGCTGGGGTTGGTGACGATAAGGCTGTTCTCAGGGGTCTTGGGGGGGCCAGGGTTGGACGGGTTCCCCGGGTTGTTGGCTGTCCGGCGGCTGACGGCGTTCTGGGGGTTGGCGGCCATGGTGGTGGGGGCCGGCGTGGGGCCAGGGTCCGTGCTGTTCCCCATCTTGGCTGGGCTCTGGGGCAGGCCGGCGTGGCTGAGGCTGTCGTGGGGACTGGCTGACTCCGCGGTGGCCAGTTTGTTGTTCTTCATGTTGTCAATATCCTCGGCCAGCGGGGGGTCTTGGCGGCCCAGGTCCTGCTGGATCGGCCGCGTGGTCGACAGGTTGGGGCCTGACACGGGGACCCCGGAGCCCTGGTTCTCTCTGCAGCAGGCAGGCCAACAAAAAAGAACTCGTGAGTGAGTTACAACATAGAGGGGACATGTCTGGATCCTGCCTAAGATTCAACCATGTAACACTGGCCATCGAGGGGCTGTGTTCTGAAATGCTCCTGCGCCTGGTCTATTCTTGTTAGGGATCAAGACGCCATGGGTGGCGGGGGGAGGGGGCGACTTCCCTGGTGCTTCCCAAAAAAGACCTCATGGGGATGTAAGTGCCCACCCGTGCAGGTTTCAGTGTGGTGTTTCTCCTGCCAGAAGGGCTGCTTCCTAGGAGATGAGGTTACTCCTTTATGGAGAAATCAGAGCAGAAAAGAACTTTCTGCCAGAGCCTCCATCTCTCCAATCCAAACCTTCCTGCTCCTGTCTGTGTGTCTCCCATTAGCTCCTTGGCAGGATAAGGACATACAGTGCTTCCAGGGGTGGCTAAAGCAGACCCATAGATATCACCTCTTTAGTGGTGGAAATGCCTACAGCTTTTTTTTTTTTTTTTTTTTGGCCCCATCAAGTCGCATATGGGATCTTAGTTCTCTGACCAGGGATCAAACCCGCAACCCTTACAGTCGAAGTGCTATCTAACCACTGGACCGACCACCAGGGAAGTCCCTCCCTCTGGCTCTTCTGAAAGGCAACCTCCAATTCTGTACCCCATGCCCTCCATGTCTTCTCCTAAGAGCTCACACTGAGTACTTGCTGTGTGCCAGACATGACACATCAGCTCATCTTCCAAATAAGCCATAGGGAGCAGGCAGGACTGTTATCCCTACTTTAAGATGAGGAAAGCAAGGTCCAGAGACAGGAAGGGCCCCGCCCTAGGCCACACAGTTAGTTGGTGGCAGACAGAGCTTGGACCCAGACTACATGGCTCCAGCACCCATGCTAACCCCACCTGACCCTGCAGCTCTCTTACTAAGCAGTTTGAGATCTCCCAGCGGGGTCAGCCCACAGTCGCTGGATGCCGGGAAATCTTTGACATGCTCTGTAACCACCAATAGAGTGGGCCAGCCTCTCTTCTATTTCAACTCACTAACTTCTGGAGCAATCTATGAGGCCCAAATGGTTACTGTGTCCATTACAGAGATGAGGAAATTGAGGCCCAAAGAAGCCGAGTCAGGTATACTAGAAAATGGTTTTGTCAGGCTATCTCCATCACGCACTCACTTGAGACCAGAAACGAGCAAAAGGCAGCCCTCTGATTGCATCCATTCATGGAACACCTGGGAGATTAGATGCAATCACAGCCCCTGGACAGCATGGGTTTGGTTCTCAAGGCCCAATCTAGAACCCTGAATCTATCTAACACTTAAAAAATTTTTTTAAAGTCGGCCTTTGTAAATCAACTATACTTCAATAAAAAATAAAGCAATTATCCTCCATTTAAAAATTCGTAAAAAAAGCTGACCTCCCCTGGAGGTCCTTCCACTGGCTAAACCACCAGTACCATCTTCCTTGTTTTAATTTTAGATTTTAACTTGCAAAAGTCCATGGTGTTTTTAACCAAGCAGAAGAAAGACCAGGTAATTTACTTTTGGGTTTGTGTCTCTGAGGCCTTGGAGAAGGCAATGGCACCCCACTCCAGTACTCTTGCCTGGAAAATCCTCCACACTGGAAGGACTCCAGCATGGAGCGCTCTCGCAAAGGGAAGGGAAGGGCACTTGGGTGCGTTCTCCACCCTGCTTCGCCAAGCTTCCCTGGTGGCTCAGAGGTTAAAGCGTCTGCCTCCGACGCGGGAGACCCGGGTTCGATCCTGGGTCAGGGAAGATGCCCTGGAGAAGGCAATGGCAACCCATCCAGTATTCTTGCCTGGAGAATCCCAGGGATGGAGGAACCTGGTAGGCTGCAGTCCATGGGGTCGCTAAGAGTCGGACACGACTGAGCAACTTCACTTTCACTTTTCACTTTCATGCACTGGAGAAGGCAATGGCAACCCACTCCAGTATTCTTGCCTGGAGAATCCCAGGGATGGGGGAGCCTGGTGGGCTGCCGTCTATGGGGTCGCACAGAGTCGGACACGACTGAAGCGACTTAGCAGCAGCAGCAGCTCTGAGGCCTCACAGGGAGAAGGACAGACCCAGGCAAATGCCTCACTTGCAGGTGCTAGGCTGATACTTCAGAAGACTGACTGATTTGGCTTTGAGTCTCACCAAGGCCATTTTACTAGCTGTGTGACCCTCCGTAGCTTGAGTAACCTCTCTGAGCCTCAGTTTCCTCATCTTTTTTCATGCTTTAATTTTTGTCTGCACTGGGCCTTTGCTGCTGTGGGCGGGCTTTCTCTGGCTGCAGCGAGTGGAGGCTGCTCTGGTTGTGGTGTGCAGGCTTCTCATTGCAGTGGTGGCTTCTCTCGTTGCGGAGCACAGGCTATGGAGCATCCGGGCTCAGTGGCCGTGGCACACGGGCTTAGCTGCTCCGCAGCATGTGGGATCTTCCAGGACCATGGATCGAGCCTGTGTCCTGCATTGGCAGGCAGATTCTTAACCACTGGACCACCAGGGAAGTTCCCCGTACCCATCTTTTGGACAAAGGGTCTTTGCAGATGTAATTAAGGATCTTGACATCATCTGGGATGAGGGTGAACCCTAAATCTAATGGCAAGCATCCTTACAAGACAAGGGGAGAAACACACACAGAGGAAAGGACGGTGTGAAGATGAAGTCAGAGACTGGAGTGACCCTTCTATCAGCCGAGGGATCGCAAACACCAGGGATTGCCAGCAGCCCTGGGAAACTGACACTGATCCCTGGACACTGAGCATCAGCTCTGATGGTGTGGATTAAAGGAAATAAATCTTAAACCAATATTTCCTCAACCTCTCCACAGCCCACAAAGAGGTTGCTAATGCTAATCCCCTCCCGGTACCTTTTTAGAAGTTGGACATCAGTCGAAGAGCTGGTTGGGGATATTCTCTCATCATTTTATACATTGTTTTAAGTCGAGCTCTACCCAAAAGCGGCCTCAGTGAAGTTATCATTTCAAAGAGAATCTGAATCCTTTGGTCACCACCTAGAGAGACTGTACTAAATAACACAGCAGCTGAGACCACCGCGTGCCTTTTGTTAAAGGGACAGCCTCACGCATGGGACCGAGACCCCTTGTTCAGATGGAAGCGGGGTCTTAGGGCCTTTTGTTTCACTTTGTTTTTGTTTCTTGCGTTGGCTCTGCTTGCCATGGAGTTTTAACAAGCTCAAGGCCTGCAGAGGCCTAATATCAGTCTCCAGGATGTTTTATTTCTAAGTGTCTCCAAGGAGAACTCAAAAGGGGCAGAAACTTTGAAGTCAGGCCCCTTCCCCCTTCCCTGTTGGGGATCTGCCATCATCTGCCTGGAATAGGCAGCTGATTGCATAACGCCCGAATCCTGTTGCCAGCTAATCACTTCAGCATCTGGTTGCTAAGGATTACGGACAGCTTGCCCGGGGCATGCTCAAGTCCCTAGGTCCAGAGGATGGATGGGCCTGCTTCCTGGTGCTCCACTGTCCTTAGGACGTGCACCTATTAACTCATTCAGTCCCCACGACAGCCACTATCTGAGATGCTGCTATTAGGATTAGGCTCATTTTACAGATGAGGAAGATGAAGCCCAGAGAGGTAAAGGCATGGTGTTACCCAGCTGGGAAGAGGCTAAGTTGGACTCTGGTCCTACAGCTCTTAAGCTACAGCACCATTCAGTGAAGACCATGGGGGCAATGGATGACTTGGGTTGCATGGGATAGAGGTGCTGAGGAGATTGGCCAAAGCAAACTGAGGATATTATAAGAATCAGTGTTAAAAGACGGAGCCCCTCCTTTCACCCCATCCCATGAAGGATCAACTGCGAGGCTCAGAAGTCCAGTCTCTCCTGCTCCTTTCGGGAAGTAGGTTGTCATGGTGATGGGAGCAGGTGGAACTAGTATGCAAATAGCTGAGATATTAATTCTCGGGTGGTACAGGTCTTGGCAAAATGTTCCCTGGCTCAGCCAAATCAAGCAGGAGGCACTGCCTGGTTATCAGGGAGTGGCGGGTGCCCTGCAATCCACAGATTTTTGCAGCAATTCAGAAAAGGCTCCATTTTCATTTTGGTGGTCCTGGGGTAACACTGGGCTCAGCTGCCTGGTATGAGGAATCAGGGGCCAGCAACTGTTTAATAATACAAAATAGAATGTGCTCCACTCACTTTTCACTGGGGTAAACCAGTTAAAGTTTCAGAGGAGGGGGACATTTAAAGCTGAAGGGGAAGAGATGAAAGTAGAAATGTGGGAGCGGGGGGAAGGCTGGGGCAACCGAAAGAAAACAATTATACTTATTGTCAGTGCTCTAGAGAATCAAAAACACAGCACGTCTGGGGAAAGACCTGAGAAATGACAAGAGCAGAAATGCATGAGGCAGGACTGTTGGGATCACTGGCTTTGTCATAATGTAGAACTGAAATGTCTTTTTAGTATGCTATGTCCTTGAATAAAATTTTATCTTCGCCATTCTTATTTTTTTTGGTCATGCCATGTGGCATATGGGATAATATTAGCTAAGATCGTTTGAGACCTTATTCTCTACCACGCATTGTTCTAAATGCTATATGTGGATTTTTTTTTTTTTTTTTTGCTGCACTGCGTGGCATGTGGAATCTTAGCTCCCCTGATCAGGGATGGAACCTGTGTCCCCTGCAGTGGAAGCGTGGAGTCTAAACCACTGGACCACCAGCGAAATCCCTCTTTTTTTTTTTTTCCCAAGCAGATGAATGGCTTTTTTTTTTTTTTTTTTCTCTCTTTAAAAGTGCCTGGATCTGGAGAAGGAAATGGCAACTCACTCTGGTACTCTTGCCTGGAAAATCCTGTGGACCGAGGATCTTGGCAGGCTGAGTCCATCAGATCACAAAGAGTTGGACCAACTGAACACATACACATGCCCCTTCACACAGTCCTTATAACTTACAGGGCTTAATAATAAAGTAATAATAAATGCTTTTGAACGCGAGTTACAGAAATCCAGTGTGTATTAGCATACACACAATAGAGGATTTACTGAGAGGAATATGAGGTAGTCACCAGTCCAAAAGAAGAGCTATAGACACTTGGGCAATTCCAGGGATCTGGGGCCTGGAACTACTTAATTGTATGGATTTACAAAGTCGGGGCTCAGTAAACTTCATTGTGCATACCCACAAAAAAAAATAAATAAAAGTGCCTGGATCTTTATGAAGTTTTATTTCCAGTGAGCATTGGAACCTTTTTTATCAGCCAAATGAATAATGCCTCTCCTGGCCAGGGCATTTGACACATCTATTAATAAAGGAGTGAGCAGAGCCCTCCTGGTGTGGATTTGGGGGTAGAGGTGGGGAAGTACTTGGAGAGAAGGGGGAGCAAGGGCCACCTGTGGGGTTCAGGAAAGCTGGGTTATCACACTTCTACTATCGGCTGGTTCCCCGCTTCAGGAACCCCTTTCCTTCTCTCGGCCTCAGTTTCCCCATCTGTGAAAAGAGGCAGTTTGAGTGGACAATCTAAAGGCTATGGATTTAAAGTTGGTTTTTATGTCAATTGATACAATCGTCTTAACAGTAATGACGATGTAACAGTAGAAAGAGCTAAAACTTACTGAATGCTTATTACTAGTGCTACTACTAAAAAGCTAATGAGTATCGAATAATCATATTCATGCTAATAAGAGCTAATATTTCCTGAACACTGATTATAAGCCAGACACTATTTAAAGCATTTTACAAGTATTAACTCATTTGAATTTTATATCTATGCTAGGAGGTAGGTACCATTTTTAAAATATAATTCATTTATTCCACAAGGCATATGGGACCTCAGTTCCCTGACCAGAGGTCGAACTCTCACCCCCTGCAGTGGAAGCACAGAGTCTTAACTACTGGACCAGCAGGAAAGTCACCGCAGGTACTGTGCTATCCCCATTTTACAGATGAGGAAATGGAGGCCCAGAGAGGGGAAGTAACATGCTGAAAGTCACACAGCTGGCAAGCAATGGGGCAGCAGTGTGACCTCTTGGCTCCAGGACCCTTGCCCTTCACCACCAGGCTGTGTTCCCTTTCTATTCTTGTCATTCTGCCTCCTTCAATGATCAGTTCAGTTCAGTTCAGTCGCGCAGTCGTGTCCGACTCTTTGCGACCCCATGAATCGCAGCACTCCAGGCCTCCCTGTCCATCACCAACTCCTGGAGCTCACTCAGACTACGTCCATCAAGTCGGTGATGCCATCCAGCCATCTCATCCTCGGTCGTCCCCTTCTCCTCCTGCCCCCAATCCCTCCCAGCATCAGGGTCTTTTCCAATGAGTCAACTCTTCGCATAAGGTGCCCAAAGTACTGGAGCTTCAGTTTTAGCATCATTCCTTCCAAAGAAATCCCAGGGTTGATCTCCCTCAGAATGGACTGGTTGGATCTCCTTGCAGTCCAAGGGACTCTCAAGAGTCTTCTCCAACACCACAGTTCAAAAGCATCAATTCTTCTGTGCTCAGCCTTCTTCACAGTCCAACTCTCACATCCATACATGACCACAGGAAAAACCATAGCCTTGACTAGACGGACCTTAGTCGGCAAAATAATGTCCCTGCTTTTGAATATACTATATAGGTTGGTCATAACTTTTCTTCCAAGGAGTAAGCGCCTTTTAATTTCATGGCTGCAGTCACCATCTGCAGTGATTTTGGAGCCCAAAAAAACAAAGTCTGACACTGTTTCTACTGTTTCCCCATCTATTTCCCATGAAGTGATGGGGCCAGATGCCATGATCTTCGTTTTCTGAATGTTGAGCTTTAAGCCAACTTTTTCACTCTCCTCTCTCACTTTCAACAAGAGGCTTTTTAGCTCCTCCTCACTTTCTGCCATAAGGGTGGTGTCATCTGCATATCTGAGATTATTGATATTTCTCCCAGCAATCTTGATTCCAGCTTGTGTTTCTTCCAGTCCAGCNGTGAGCGCTCTCACAAAGGGAAGGCAAGGGCACTTGGATGCGTTCTCCAGCTGCTGCTTGGCCGCACAGACACAGCAGTGTACACATAGCACCAGGTGCCCAGGGCCCCTGCCTGTGATCTGAAGCTCCAAAACCAGAGTGGGACTCCTTGGGCAAAGAGCAAGTGCCTTACAGCAGTCGCTTGCTCCTGCTCCCTTAGGCAGCAGAGGCGTGTGCCTATGATTCTGGTGCTGGTTCCTGTTCTGGTTCTGGTTTGGTCCGGTTCTGGTTCTGTTTCGGATTCTGGTGACGGTTAGGGTTCCGATTCCGATTCAGGTCCAGTTCAGGTTCTGGTTCTGGGGCAGCACAGCAGCACGGATAGCACCAGGCGACCAGGGCCCCTGCCTAGGGTCTGCAGCCCCACACCAGGAGTGGGACACCTTCGGCGCCAAGCAAGTGCCTGAAAGTAGTCGTTTCCCTAGTGCTCCATTAGCCAGCAGAGGTGTGTGTCTGTGGTTTGGGCTTTCCCGTGCGTGTNTTAAAAAAATAAAAATTTCAAAAAAATAAAAATAAAAACTTAATAATATTGATCTCCCAAGGGTTTTTTTGTAGCTGACTTAATTAGTGTTTATTAACCACTGTCCACCAAATGTTTGTCTAACACCTTAAAAGTCTATCTCAGTATCTATAATCTCTGCTAGTGCTAAAAAATGCTTCCCTATCATGCCTGCTCCAATGGAATTTAATTTGTACCTACTTACCTAATGTTCAAACAATGAGCTAAAAAGTGAAAGATTCATCAGTCAATTGGGTTTTTTCCCAGTAAGATAAACAAATTATCTAATACTATCTTCTTTACTAAGTTGAATAAAATAAATAAGCTTGTAAAAATAGTATCAGTACATCTTTGATGAAAAGAGAACAAAACATGCTTTAATCAGCTTGTGGTGAGTTTTAAACACTTTATTATGAACCTGAGAAAAAAATGAGCCTGCAAGATAATCTATACAGAAATAAAAATTAGAGATGATTGACTACCTTTAGAGGAAATGAGAGCAAACACTTGATAAAAAGCCTTGTAAAGATTAACTTTTAGCCTAAAAGTGTCTTTGTAATTATTAAATTTGCTTAGATTCATAGAAAAGGAAGAGGAAGAACAGGAGGGATAAGAAGAAAATGAGTGAAAGAAAAGGAATGGAAGAGAGAGAGGAAAGGAATCATTATATGCTTAGTACTCTTAGTTCCCCTTCTGCTGCAGTCTAAGCAGTAGAAAGTCTTTGATGGTATCTATGTTTCTCCATCAAATAGCACCAACATTCAGAACGTTTGTCAGGTGAAGTAAAGATCAACAAAGAGTTTTAGAAAGAAAAAGTGACAGATAAAGTAATAAACTAATATTTATTGATTACCATGTGTCAGATATGGAACAAAGCATTTTTTCATCTGTTGACTAACTAGCCTCCTGCCATTCTTCAATCCTCACTCATAAGGTAGATATTAGTATTCAACTTTCAAAAATAAAAATAAATAAATGAAAGCAGGGCTAAGATATCTTACTTGGTGTCACACATTTTGTAGGTAGAGTTTTCTGAAACTGAAACCACATCTGTCTGACTCTGAAACTCACATTCTTTACATCACATCTTGCTGCTAAGAGTCAGCTGCTCTGCCAATTTACTAATGATTTTTTAATGGTCAGAATGCTGCTGCTGCTGCTGCTGCTGCTGCTAAGTCATCTGAGTCATGTCTGACTCTGTGCAACATGTGACCCCATAGACCGCAACCTCCCAGGCTTCGTTGTCCCTGGGATTCTCCAGGCAAGAACACTGGAGTGAGTTGCCATTTCCTTTTCAATCCATGAAAGTGAAAAGTGAAAGTGAAGCTGCTCAATCATGTCTGACCCTCAGTGACCCCATGGACTGCAGCTTTCCAGGCTCCTCCGTCCATAGGATTTTCCAGGCAAGAGTACTAGAGTGGAGTGCCATTGCCTTCTCCTATGGTCAGATTAATCTGTGCCTTATCCAGAGGTAATTTCAACTCTGAAGGGGAAATTCCAAGTTTCCTGGCCAGTTTTGACTCCAGAAAAGGGGCTAGAATATGTAGTAACTGAATTGAGTGATTAACCTGATTTGACCTTTAAAAAAAAATTTTTTAATTGAAGTTTAGTTGCTTTAAAATATTGCATTGATTTCTGCCATACATCACAGGAATCAGCCACAGGTATACATATGTTCCCTCCCTCCTGAACTTGCCTCCCATCTCACACCTCATCACATCCCTCTAGTTGTTAAAGAGCACTGGGTTGAGCTCCCTGTGTCACACAGCAAATTCCCACTTGCTATCCATTTTACATATAGTAATGTATGTTTCCATACTATTCTCTCAATTCAGACCATCCTCTCTTTCCTCTGCTATTTCCACAAGTCTGTTCTCTATGTCTGCATCTTCATTGTTACCCTGCAAATGGGTTCATCAATGCCATCTTTCCAGATTCCATACTCATGTGTTAATATACAGTATTTGTCTTTCTGATTTAATTCTCTCTGCATAATAGGCTCTAGGTTCATCCACCTCATTAGGACTCACTCAAATGCATTCCTTTTTATAGCTGAGTAATATTCCACTGTATATGTGTACCACAGTTTCTGTATCCATTAATCTTCCAATGAATTTCCCCAAATAAAATATACAGATAGCCAACAAACACATGAAAAGATGCTCAACATGGTTCATTATTAGAGAAAGTAAATCTAAACTACAGTGAGTCATCACCTCACCCCAATCAGAATGACCATCATTAAAAAATCTACAAACAATAAATGCTGGAGAGGATGTGGAGTAAAGGGAACCATCTTGCACTGTTGGTGGGAGTGATATTGATACAGCCACTATAAAGAATAGTATGGAGATTCTTTAAAAAAAACTAGGAATAGAACTACCATATGACTGAACAATCCCACAACTGGGCATATATCCTGAGAAAACCATAACTGAAAGAGACATATGTACTCCAGTTTTCAGTGATTTAAACTTTAAAATAGCTAAAATGATTGGTTTATGATGTAATGGCAATAATAACAATGAATTGAATTTGAGTTGATAGACCAGATTAATTACTTAGGGATTCCTTTTTTAGGTTATGTGTATACATTCTTTGGAGTTCAGCTAAGTTATATGGCAATGTGTACAGGAGTCACCAAAAGTTATAGCCCTGTTTCTTCATTTGCTAATTCACTCATTTACTCAATTTGGCAACCTCTATTACAGGCATATGGTAATCAATGTTCAGTTCAGTCAGTTCAGTCGCTCAGTCGTGTCCGACTCTTTGAGACCAGAGATGAGCCAGATAAAGTCTTTTGTTAAAGTAGCTCACATCTACTGAAAGATACAAACAATAAAATTCATGATCCCAGCACAAAGCCATAAATATTGATAGAGTTATACAGAAAACAATATGAAGAGTTTTATAACTTTGGGAAGTGTCATAAAATATTTCAATAAGAAAAATCCTTGATTGAAATACCAAGGGATACTTTATACAGAAGAATTCTGGGGGAAGACTGAAAAGGCATCCAGGAAAAAAAATAGTAAAACATTTTTAGTAAATGACATACAGTTTGATAGGTTTGGAGGCTGCTGGACAGTGAAAGAAAAAGGTGATAGAGAATAGATAGTAATGAGAAACCATGAAATGGTAAATAATATATGGATAAATTATTTATGTAAATTAGAAAATGAATATTAATGTATGCTACTTTTGCTTTTCTTACTTTTTTAATTTAAACACAAACACTTTTGTTAACTCACCTAACATAAACATGTTTTTTCAATTTTTAAGTGATTCTGTGTGATCAAGAATATGATTTGGTGACTATTATTTCTGCTCAGACATTGAGTTATAAGAAAGCATCTCAGAATGAATTAATAGAGTTTCAAACTGGGAAAATAACTTGATTCAGCAATATTTAGGATATTTCCCCCTGGTTTATAGTTTTTTAATAGGTGTTTGGGAATATAGACCCATTGGCTTTTGAAACCATCTTGAGTAAAAAAAGAAATCTTAAGTGAGCATTATTCTATTACCAGGAAAAGCTAAATGTGTTTAATTTTGCATGATCAAATATATTATTAAATAAAGATACTTTACACAAATGTGTTCAAAACTAAGACAGGCATAAAAGATGCAATTGTTTGAGAAAATGAATATGCAGTCTTAAAAATTAATGTAGCACATTACTGCTTATCTTTGTTCACCAAAACATTCTCAATATCTTTTGCTTTATATGAATTCTCAATTGTCTGTATATAAGATGTCATTTTTTAAAATTGTTCAATTTTCTGCTGCATAAAAAGATTTTGGCTACTAACAATGTGGGTCCTTGGATGTAAAATGTCCTGCTGCTGCTGCTGCTAAGTCGCACAATCATGTCCAACTCTGTGTGACCCCATAAATGACACCCCACCAGGCTCCGCCGTC
This sequence comes from Aepyceros melampus, assembly GCA_006408695.1. Lineage (NCBI taxonomy): Eukaryota > Metazoa > Chordata > Mammalia > Artiodactyla > Bovidae > Aepyceros > Aepyceros melampus. The sequence goes on from SJXQ01010287.1 coordinate 82,853, forward strand.
CTTGGGATTCTCCAGGCAAGAACACTGGAGTGGGGTGCCATTTCCTTCTCCAATGCATGAAAGTGAAAAGTGAAAGTAAAGTCACTCAGGCATGTCCAACTCTTAGCGACCCTGTGGATTGCAGCCTACCAGGCTCCTCCATCCATGGGATTTTCCAAGCAAGAATACTGGAGTGGGTTGCCATTGCCTTCTCCATGTAAAATGTCTTGGAAGGAGCTTGAATGCCATTACACAAGTTTGGAAAGATCACATGTGGATGTATAAAATCTGTGATTAGTAATTTCAGTTGCTTAGAAGATAAAGCCTAGGAGATTCTGAGGTTTAAATTTCAGTTATCTGAGCTCTACTAATAATTTGAAAACAAGATTCATTTTCCAAATCAGTCATTCTATGAATGGGTGTTATTGGTCACTATGAATCTTGGGTAGATATCCGGATGTTCAGCATAAATGTATATCTGCTACCAGAAAACAATCCAATATATGATTTCTTCTGAGAGCTTATAAAGAAGAAGAGCTCCATAAGAAATACTGAGCATATTATAGCAATATCAAAATCAACTTCATTATATTTAGGGTTCAACTCAAGGTTCAGCATTAGAGTTTAAGAAATTAAAACTCTCTGAGCCAAAAGTTTATAATTCATGTGAGAAAAGGGATTGTGTACCTGCAAGGTCATCCTTCCCAGTTTTATTAATCTTTATTCATTATCCCTCTTCTTTTTAATGTTCAAGATTTTAGCCACTAAATAATATCGTTGGTTTATACTTAAACTGATAGCTTCTTCTTTCCCCCAAATCTGTATTTCCCTCAAAGGGGCAAAGGTAGATTTATTTGTTCTTGGGAGGAAAAAAGGAAAAAAGAGCAGGAGGAGTCAACACTCATGATTGTCTCTAGGGATGGGAGTTGAGGGGGAAGTACTTTGTTTAGGAGTGTGTATATGGCAAGGTCTTCTTGCTTCCATGAACTGTTGTGAAAAGCATGTGTATATCTATGTATGACCTTATTTTTTGCTTATCTAAAAGAACATTGTTGTTTCACCCATGTGAATGTAACAGAATAAAAGTGTGGCACATGTAGAATTGTTTTGCAAAATATACTAATTTAGTAGATTTGAGTCTTGCTCAAACTTCTTGATAATGCATACTTTTCCCAATGTTTTTCTCCTTCTATATAAATTTGATTAAGTTTAACTTTCTAACTTCAAGAGGAAAATGAATGAAGTGAACAGTCTGACATGGAGCACACTATGCTGCATTTTTTGTCTGTGTCTGAGTCTGAACATTTTAGAATCCAAAGAGTTTGAGATTTTTCATAGTTTAAGATCCAATAATATTATAAACCACCCTTTATTATAAAATGATTTTTAAACTTACTCTACTTAATTATGCCAAAGCCTTTGACTGTATGGATCACAATAAACTGTGGAAAATTCTGAAAGAGATGGGAATACCAGACCACCTGACCTGCCTCTTGAGAAATCTGTATGCAGGTCAGGAAGCAACAGTTAGAACTGGACATGGAACAACAGACTGGTTCCAAAAAAAGACTCTGATGTTGGGAGGGATTGGGGGGCTAGGAGGAGAAGGGGACAGAGCATGAGATGGCTGGATGGCATCACTGACTCGATGGACATGAGTCTGAGTGAATTCCGGGAGTTGGTGATGGACAGGGAGGCCTGGCTGCAATTCATGGGGTCGCAAAGAGTTGGACACGACTGAGCAACTGAACTAAACTTAACTGAACTGAACTTAACTATGGTTGTATTTATTCCATAATTTTTTTGTAATTTTTGTCATTTAATTAAGGATATTTTCCTAAATTTATAATCTGACTTAGGCAAGATGGGATTAAAACTGCTATTTAAAAAAAATATATTTATAGGTAATCATACAGTATATTATGAAAGGTATTTATAGATAATCTCATAGTATATTATGTATATGTATAGAATCATACAGTATATTATGTTTATATATATTCATTCACAATTAATTTAATAACCATTCTTATCTCTGCTAAAAAGATGGTTGATAAAAGTGTACAGTTGATTTGGTCCAGAGAAGAATTTACATATTGGTTTAAATTAGATTCTCCTGGAAAATATGAGTCTGAATTTCTGTTTGCCTTGGCATATCTGTTGTCAGAATGAGTGAGTAGGTATATAGAGGTCTTTGACTTGCCTGAAACCTACCAATTAATAGGATTTAAGAGAAAATATGGACATAATTGCAAATTGGTAAGGGTGGAGGGGCCTTAAAGGCTGGACATGTTAGAAGCAGAGAGAAGGGACTGCAGATTAGACTCACTATATGTTTATGTTGAGTGAGAGACTTATTCTCATTTCATCAAGTATTTTATGAAATTGTTTTATAACAATTTTTCCCATAAAAACTATAGGTCAATGCTGTTGTTCTTGCTGCTAAGTTGCTTCAGTCGTGTCTGACTCTGTGTGACCCCAGAGACAGCAGCCCACCAGGCTCCTCTGACCTTGGGATTCTCCAGGCAAGAATACTGGAGTGGGTTGTCATTTCCTTCTTGGGTTACATTGATCTTAATTGTATAGAATTTTATAATAGTCTTGTATAAATGTATCTTTGACAGCTTTAGAAAATTTGACCAATTTACTGTTTTCCTGAAAAAAAAAATCATGATTTACAAGAATATTACAAGCTGAAATTCTAGTTTAGGGAAAGTCTAGTCTAGACTATTTTCAAACTAAGTTGGATAGACATGAATTTGTTGTCAAGATGACAGTGTTTTTATATTTGGCAATTGTGAAATAGAAAAATTTACCAATTGCATGAAAAGATGAAGAGCTCTACAGATTGAAGATGAAAATGAATAAATTATAGAGAACATAGAAGAGATATGGATATAATAGTTCTGGAAAAATATTGGACATATGGTGAAGTGAAGTACACAATCTTACCACTCTTATAACACTAATGTATGTGTAAATACACACACACACACAAACATATATGTGTGTGCATATAGTGTGTGTGTGTGTGTGTGTGTATATATATATATATATATATATATATATATATATATATATATCCCAAGCCTCACCTGGAGAATAAACATAGAGTTTGCAACTGAGCACAAAACTGACATTTTTGTCTAATAGATTTTAGTTCCTGGAAGGCTCAGAACTTCTGACACTTAAGTCTATTCTCTTTCAAATCATGGATTACTTCTGTGTTGTGCTTTCAGCTGCTATTCTGAAAGTTGAACTAATAGGTCATTGGACGGCTGTAATTGCTATTTTTACGCTAGGGTGAAATCATACAGTCTATGATTTTACCCATTGGTTCTAATTTATTGGCAAGACACAGAATAGCTTTCCTTTCTCTCAATAGACTACTCCTCAAATCAAGACTTGTAATTATTAGGGTTTTGAAGTTTGACTTTCTTTATTTTAATATGACAAAGTGCTTTTAACCATTTATTAGTGTGTTTCCTTTATCACCTGGATGTTCTCTGATCTTCAAAGCTTCCTCTCAAAACATGCCACTGAGAAAGGAAGACACTATTCCAGATGACATCTGAGAAGGGCAGTCAAAAATATGTGTATTTTTAGTCAAGCCATCATTCCACAGGTTTATTTCAAACTTGTGGCTGACTAAAACTGCTCTAATATATTCACATAAACTTTGGATAAACTAAGCCTAAATTGATGCCATGTTTGCAAAATGCATTTCTTTTTTGAACTTGAAATTAAAGTGTGCCTTAATTTTCACTAAATTTTATCTTTTGAACTTTAGCCCCTATTTTTATGTTCTAAGAAAATTTAGTCTTAATTCAAGTATTCTAATGATTCCTCTTAATATTGTCTTCTAAAACTTTATATATTAGACATTCCATGTCATTTTTATATCTTGAAACAGTGTGGAAGACTGCTTAGTGTGTGGAGATCAAATCTATTGATTGACATTTTGGATACATAAGCACTGAGTCAGCTATCAAATCCCATCTAATTTTTTCACCTTATCCTTATAGATACAATTATAAACTGATAACCCAATGGCTCAGCAAGTAAAGAATCCACCTGCAGTGCAGGAGACACATGAGACAAGGGTTCGATCCTTGGTTGGGAAGATCCCCAGAGAAGGAAATGGCAACCCACTCCAGTATTCTTGCCTGGAAAATCCCATGGACAGAGGAGCCTGACTATAGAGGGCTACAGTCCAATGGATTACAAAGTTCAACATGATGAAATATGAACACAAACAATGAACTATACATAAACCGACAAAAGTTTTACTGAACTCAAGATGGTGCATTTTTCTAAAATAATAGATCGCATTAGAGGATGAGTGAGTGAGTGAAAGTCGCTCAGTCGTGTCTGACTCTTTGTGACCCCATGGACTGTATAGTCCTGGAATTCTCCAGGCCAGAATCCTGGAGTGGGTTGCCATTTCCTTCTCCAATATTAGAGGATATTTGGTTTTTAATAGAACTTTTTAAAAGGCTCATGTTAGCACTAAATAAACATTATATTTATTTCATCCATGCTTACAAATAATCTTTTGAAAACTCTCAGACTCTTTCAAACTTGAGAGTCCTACATCCCAGTAATCTAATATGTCTGACCCTATAACCCTGCAACTAATTCAGGTTTTCAGAAAGCTGCCACAAGAACTTGGTTCAAAACTATAACCAGATGGGTATGCTCTATAGCAATTTGTCTGAATTAAATCCAGATAGCCATTTTGAAGTCACATCATTTGAACCTTTTTGTAATTCCAGGAAATTGCAGTTGGATTAAGTGATCAAGTGCTGTAGCAGTCAGTAACCCAGTCAGAAACACAGACTTTTGAAACTGGATAATTCCAGGAAGATTTACTCCAAGAGATTATTTATAAAAGTAATATCAGGGGGACCGCAGTGGATAGTAAAGCCTACCTGTTTACCAGCTCTGCCTTGAGATAACAAGAGTATTGAGTCCTTACCATGCTTCAACAAGAAACTAGAATATACAGGAACATGATGATATGGTCCATGCTGGCCAGGAAGCACTCTAGGACACAGAGACGGGTGAGTTAGGGAGAGGAAGGAACTGGAGGGGAAGCAAAAACATTCAGCATAATTTTACTGGCCTATAAAAGATCAAACTGACAGATAGATATGGCAGTAGATGTTAAAATACTTCATGTTGTGTGCGCCCATCTCCTTCTGTGAGGCCTATAACCATCCTGTCATTTTATATCTTCTCAGTGGTCTGGCATGTCCTTCTCACTGGATTTTCTTCCTTAGTTTACTCATAACTGATAGTTTCAGCTATTTTATTTACTCTTTAGCAGATCATGGACCTGAGGCTTAGCATTCCCACAGCTTAAGTAAGAGAGTCAGGGATCCAACTGAGACATCTCCAATTGCAAACTATATCATTTTACTAATGTAATAAGCTCTTTGGAATTCAATGTTTTGATTTGTGAAATGAGGAGGATTAACTGACATAGATGTATCTAAAATTCATTCAACATTTAGCATTTAACTCAATTTTATTCTCAATATTAATGGCACTATAAGCCATTAAAGAACTACTTGTAAACTTGTATCTATAGAAAGAACTATTGGAGTTCTGTTGTTCAGTCACTGAGTCATGTCCGACTCTTTGTGACTTCGTGGACTGCAGCACAGCAGGTTTCCCTGTCCTTCACTGTCTCCCAGTGTTTGCTCAAATGGTGTCCATTGAGTTGACTATTTGGGAGCAATTTTATTTTTTCCTTTGAAGGTTTATAGAATTTCAAGAATACATAGGTTTTTATTTTTTCTGGTGATACCAAGTATTTTAAACATCAAGCAGAGATTGCAAAGGATTCCACACTGAGATACATCTTCAAAACAATTTAGCCACTTTGAAATGTAAATGCAATAAGCAAAGGCAACCCTGACACAGTTACTATACTCTACCCAGAGCCCTAAGTGGGTGCAAATGAGCTCTCTTTGTGATAAGAACCTGCACCTATTGGATAGTGGTTTTTGGAAGTAGCCTGCCAGCAAATCTAAAATAACTGGAATGAGAAAAATATATTAAATTGTGAAGGGAGATTGAAGTGATATCTACCCGTTGATGCACATTTGCAATCATGGGTGTAAGTCTGTATAACCTAAGGGGTTCTCATTATTTTTGTTTAATGATATCACTCCTCCACTTTTGCCATGCCAGTCAAGACCTTACTAACAGAATTCTTTGATATGGTTTTCCCATGTTACAGTCTGTTGTTGAGAGGGAAACTCTCAATATGATCTGAGACTGTATTTCAAGTATTCCTACAGATAAATAATTATTTTACTACTTATCTTTTTCTAGACAATAGGTTTTGAGTTTCTTATAAGTCAACCAGCTTTTAAGTATTAGTCCCAAATAAAATATTAAAATTAAATCTTAATTTACTCTGTTGTATATATGTAAAGAGCTCTCACTCAAGAGCTAATGAATTTTAGCATCATTCTAATTTTTATTTGGAAAGGGAAGATGTGTTTGTACTTTAGCAAGTTTTATCAGAGTAAGACATAGTAATATTTTAAATGAGAGCTTGAGTTAGAATTTCTATAATAAAACATCAGTCCTGAAGTAATTATCTGGCATAGAAAGGTCTTGAAACACTTTCAAATAACATGTAAAATCAGTTTCTAAAACTGAATTTATCATAGTTGTTAAATGTAAATAATACTAGAATATATTCAGAACTGAGGGCTTCCTGATAGCTCAGTTGGTAAAGAATCCACCTGCAATGTGGGAGACGTGGCTTCAATCTCTGGGTTGGGAAGATCCCCTGGAGAAGGCAAAGGCTACCTATTCCAGTATCCTGGCCTGAAAGATTACATGGACTGTGTAGACCATGGGGTCGCAAATAGTCAGACATAGTGTTACCACTACTACAGATGATTTAGAATAAATATTTATTAAGAAGTACCAAGATTATTCTAAGAGTTAATATTCAAAGTACTTAGGCTGAGTAGAGGTTCTAACCGACAAGAAGTGATTTTGACTATTAACAACTCATAGGACTGAGAAGGGGGGTGCCACATGTTTACAAGCCTTGGTGGTAGATATCAGTACATTTTCTATTTTTGCAGATGAACTAAAACTTCAAAAGATAAAATAATTTCTCCAAAGTCTCCAGCCAATATAAGATCAAAACCTTGTCTATTGAACCTAAATTGAGCTAACTCTTGAACCTGTACTCTAACCACTACAAAGATATTGTCAAACTCTGTATAGGGTTTGGCAAGTGTGAAACAATGTGTACTGGACATCTTGTCTTGGACTTGCCTAGAATACCAACATAGCCTAGGAAATTTAGGCATGGCTTTAGTATTTGTAACCTAACTTTAATTTTCGAAATAAAAAGTCAAAATCTAAAGAAAAGCAATGATACTCTTTTTACAGTATGGCTCGGTCTCTTGTCACCAAATCTAATTTTTATATGTTAAATATTTGAAACATCTTCTTATCTATTAATGTTGAGCTTGTTGATAGAAACTCTAGGTGATGAACACAGTATCTCAAGATGATTGATTGCCTACACGATATTCACCATTTCAAATGTATAGATAAACCAATTTATAGAATAACTGAAGTATCTTTTTCTTTGGTACACTTAATCCCATAGGTAGTTCAGTCTAGTTCAGTTGCTCAGTGTGTCCAACTCTTTGTGACCCCATGGACTGCAGCACTCCAGGCTTCCCTGTCCATCACCATCTCCCAGAGCTTGCTCAAATCACATCCATTGAGTCAGTGACACCATCCAACCATGTCATTCTCTGTCATCCCCTTCTCCTCCGGCCCTCAATCTTTCCCAGCATCAGGGGCCATTCAAATAAGTCAGTTCTTCACGTGAGGTGGCCAAAGTATTGGAACTTCAGCATGAGTCCTTCCAATGAATATTCAGGATTGATTTCCTTTACGACTGACTGATTTGTTCTCCTTGCAGTCCAAGGGACTTTCAAGAATCTTTTCCAACACCACAGTTCAAAAGCATCAATTCTTCAGTGCTCAACCTTCTTTATGGTCCTAGTCTCAGATCCATGTATTACTGGAAAAACCATAGCTTCGACTATGTAGACCTTTGTCAACAAAGTAAGGTCTCTGCTTTTTAATATGTTGTCTAGGTTGGTCATAACTTTTCCTCCAAGGAGCAAGCATCATTTAATTCATGGCTGCAGTCACCATCTGCAGTGATTTTGGAGCCCAAGAAAAGAAAGGCTGTCACTGTTTCCACTGTTTCTTTGCCATGATCTTACCCCAAAGGTAAGCATGGGATATATCAGAAGACTGTGAGGTGGTTAAACTTACCTTTTTCACATTGTTCAACAAAAATGAAAGTATTGCTAATAAAGCAGATGAGTCAAGTAAGTCTGACCAATAGATAGCCAGAGATTGACCTCATATATACCTTCCTCATGGTCTGAGCTTTTCAAAAGTGAAGAAATGAGAAGGTTCCGGTTCCAAGGAAATGTTGCATATAGGTTCTTTCTTTTGTCACTAAATATCTTGGCCTTTTAAATTAGGCTTTATAGATGCCTTTACTCCTTGGAAGAAAAGTTATGACCAACCTAGATAGCATATTCAAAAGCAGAGACATTACTTCGCCGACTAAGGTCCGTCTAGTCAAGGCTATGGTTTTTCCTGTGGTCATGTATGGATGTGAGAGTTGGACTGTGAAGAAGGCTGAGCGCTGAAGAATTGATGCTTTTGAACTGTGGTGTTGGAGAAGACTCTTGAGAGTCCCTTGGACTGCAAGAGATCCAACCAGTCCATTCTGAGGGAGATCAACCCTGGGATTTCCTTGGAGGGAATGATGCTAAAGCTGAAGCTCCAGTCCTTTGGCCACCTCATGCGAAGAGTTGACTCATTGGAAAAGACCCTGATGCTGGGAGGGATTGAGGGCAGGAGGAGAAGGGGATGACCGAGGATGAGAAGGCTGGATGGCATCACGGACTTGATGGACGTGAGTCTGAGTAAACTTATTACTTCACCTTATTACTTTCCTTTTGTGTTTCCTATGCCTGAGTTGAAGTAATGAGAAGCTGTTAAGGAACAGCTGAACTGTATTCCCTTAAATGTCAGTTTAAAATAAATGGCCATCTAGGGATAAAGTTGGCAACCCACTCCAGTATTCTTGCCTAGAGAATCCTGTGGACAGAGGAGCCTGGTGGGCTACAGTCCAGAGGGCTGCACAGAGTCGGACATGACTGAAGCGACTTAGCATGCATGCATGTATTGGAGAAGGAAATGGCAGCCCACTCCAGTGTTCTTGCCTGGAGAATCCCAGGGACAGAGGAGCCTGGTGGGCTCCTGTCTATGGGGTTGCACAGAGTCGGACACGACTGAAGTGACTTAGCAGCAGCAGCAGTAGGGATAAAATAGGCAAATCTACTCTCTTGAGCTAACTTGTCTGATTTGAGGACTCAAAGCATTTATGGAGTTGTGATGAGCTTCAAAATTTGGCCTGTGTTGACTACCTGGGCTCTTGAGGACAGTCTTAGTGAGCCAAATAAGAATTTTTATATCAAAAACAACAAAATTCTAATGCCACCTAACCATTGTTTTCTTTTATGCCATTTGCTGTCCCTTGATTTCTCTTTTCGACACCTCTCCTCTTTTCCCCGTAAATACAAGATTACCCCAATGATTCGCTCCATAAATACATCTACAGGCAAACATTCTAACAGGAACAAAAAATTTTTTCTTCATGAATATACATTAAAATGGAGTGAAGCACTCCTTCCTACATATTTGACTGCCAGTATTCATTGTCTAGTGAATATTGGATTATTTTCTTCAAAGCTCCCTGTTCAAAAATCAATGTTCTGCTAAACTGAGTGGACTGGCACTAGTGTGAGGCTTGCTAGACCAACAGACAACTGGATTGCCCTTAGATTTGAAATCCAAGGCTGCTCCTGATTATGGTGAGGGTAAATAAGGAAGAAAAAAAAATACAATTATATATGTTTCATTTACAGTCATGAGGACTTTCATGAAATTTTTTTGAAAGAGGAAATATAGCTCAAGCTCAATAGGATATTAATTCAAATAAAGGGATTAAAACTATCTCTTAATTACTTTTAGGGATGGATGAACTTGGCCATATTTGGGGTTTATTGAGTATCTCAAATGTTTTCCCAAATGTCTGGAGTTTGAAAAAAAACACATCTTCCTCAGCTAACTTTGTTTTAAAGATCTTGTGTAATTTATGGTAAACCCAAATGAAAATATTTTAATTTCATTTGCAACTAAGAAAACATCTGCTTTTTATGCTTTTTATTATTAATGTTTGAATTTAGTTTCAGTCAAGGGCTAAGACTTCTAGATGTTTTACATGTAATAGAAAAACATTTATATTCAGGAAATAATTATAAACTTTGCTACATGAATATCACACTTATTATCAATGAAGGGGAAGGAAATTTTAAAAGATTTTACATTATACATGGCCATGTTGATATTATTTTAGACATAGCCTATTACTTTGAATAAGAACCTTTCTAGTACTAGAATTTACAACATAAAACATTTTAAATAAAAGTTTAATTAAATTAATTTTACTTTTCTGTCAATATTTTTGCAAAGATTCATTTTTATCACACTCACTTTTATAGTGTAAACAAAAATAATATTTTTAAATTATATATTTAGTATCAATTTATGTCTATTTGGAATTTAAAATATTGGCAAATTCCATTTTATATGTATAGATCTGGGTATATATTGTGAATGTGTATGTATATGTTCACTATATATATATATATATACACATATATATGTCTTCATACATACACAACATGTGATTGTATATATGTATATATTCACTATATATACACACAAATATACACATTTTTTCACTCACACAAACATACACATTCTAAGAACAATATCACAAGAGTGACCAAAAAGGCTACTTTTTGTCCTATACTCAGACCTCTTGTAAAAAACTATTTCTGCTCAATCAACCTATTTTTGTCATTGTTCTTTTACTTTGAGGGCTTATTTGCAATCCTATTAAAGTACCTACCACATAGTGAACAAAATACTCTCTGTTGATGCAATAATATTTTTCTGTAAAAAGAGTCATCCTACCTGTGAATAAAGCAATTCAGTTCATGTTTCCTATTACTGTGTCTTTCTATAAAATGGCAAATACCATTTTCTACAAGAGATACATGTTACAGACCATCAAAAACAACATCAAGGATTCATTTTCACTTATATAACAGAAATATCATTTTTACTAATTTTCCCACCAATGCATTTGAATATTTAATCTAATTAATAGTCTTTTCAGAGAGGAAATATTATGTTTCATCTAAAATACATTTTCACATGTAGGGATACTAAAATCGATAATCAACTAAACTGAGGTTAGTCTATTTCTGAGATTAAAAAAAAAATTATTGGTGACCATTAGACATTCAGCTCTGTCAGGAGGCATCCCTGGCATTGGAGTCAATGTATTTTCATCTAAATACTTAGCTAACTCTTCCTCAGTGTGGGTTCTACCACTTGAATGTAGCAAACCCTCAGATCTGCTGTGACTGGGCTATGGTATAGGATTTCCAAAACCCATCTCTACAGTGTTCAGACAGTCCCTGTAGAGAGAATACCTGTGCAACTACCAGAGTTTCTTTAATTAATTTGAAGTTAAGATGTGCTAAGTTTTGAGGAAATTAAAAGAAGTTGACAGACTACTTTTAACTTCTCTAAAAAAAATGTATGGCTTTCCTGGTGGTTCAGTTGGTAAAGAAACTACTTATATGCAGAAGACCCAGCTTCAATTCCTGATTTGGGAAGATCTCCTGGAGAAGGGGTCATAACTTTATTTCCTTATTCTTCTTACTTATTCCAAATCATTTCTACATTTGACTTAAGAAGCTACATTTTTATGATACTTTAATTTGTTGGTAACTTTATTGTTCTATTTGCTCTGTTTTTAATTACCAAATGGAATGACCTCTAAAGCAAAAACAGAAGCTTTGAAGATAATTAATTGCTCAAAACTGACAAAGATATAGGGACCTTGGAGAAATTGCTATAATGGTCCCACCATATGCCATTACAAAGATAACCATTAAAATCCACATGTGATATTGAACCTATATTGTATTAATTTTCCTTTTTTAATAAAAAGGTACTATTGCCTCACACCTTTGTGCTCAGTAGACTCTTAAGTTCTTCTTATTTATGGCAATTCCTTTTTACCTTTTTCATGCTGCAATTTCGGGGTCAGTTTTTGAGTTATTTTCATTTCCTAAAGTTAAAACACCATGATATCTCTTACTGCTTTTACAGAAATGCATGTTTTATTTGGCCCCATATCATTCAAGACAGGTTCAATGAAACCTGGAACTGGTGAAAACATTTACTAATCTTCTACTGCTATTTGCAGTTGGAGGCAACTGTCTCCTTATATTCCTTTCCTAGTCAACTCAATGAAAATTAAAATTGACAGAAACAATTTCTAGAAGGAAAGTGGAAAAAATGAACAAAGAAGTTGAAAATATATACCCTCTTTTCTTATATTAAGGCCACAGTATGCTGTTGTTTGTTTCTATTTTAATAATATTTCAAATGTATAAAGTGCATATATTCAAATTACCAAAAGGAAATCAATATAAAATACCTTTTTTGAATGCTAGGGCAAAAACTATTTGGGATAGGTCATTATGTACAGTCTATATGTGAGTCAGTTGATTATCAAAAGCCATCGTTATAAGAGGTAATATGAATGGACATGAGATGAAAAGAGTTTTAAGATCAGTGCATTAAAACTTACAAAACACCTTGCTTTGCCATGGTTTTTCAGTGGTGTAGGTCAAGTAATCTGTATAGCATATAGGAGGCCCTGCAGCATTATTCTGATCTTTTCATATCTGTAAAATGAGAATTTTGCTTAAACTATAAGTGAAAGACATGGCTGACTGAAAAGAAATTTAGTGGGCAAATCTTATGGTTCAGGGTTTCATATCCTGATGTTATTTCGTTCCACTAAAAACCTACAGCAAAAACAAAAAGCTGCAAACCAGAATCCCTCTGGACAGTTTAAAAGAAAGTTTCTGGTTGTTTCCCTGGTGGCTCAGATGGTAAAGAGTTTGCCTGCAATGTGGGAGATCTAGGTTTGATCCCTGGTTCTGGAAGATACCGTGAAGAAGGGAATGGGAACCCCCTCCAGTATTCTTGCCTGGGAAATCCCATGGACAGAGGAGCCTGGGGGGCTACAGTCCATAGAGTCACGAAGTGTTGGACCCAATTAAGTGACTAACACTTTCACACTTCGTGGTTGTTTGTTATGCACATTTAGGAAGTTTTACCCATTTATATGGGAAGATCCCCTGGAGAAGGAAATGGCACCCCACTCCAGTATTCTTGCCTGGAGAATCCCATGGATGGAGGAGCCTGGTGGGCTACAGTCCACGGGGTCGCAAAGAGTGGGACACGACTGCGTGACTTCACTTCTACATTAAAGTTATGCATTACTTTAAAAAAGCTGATGACAACACTGGATTCACATTCCTCAAACGTAGTATTGACTGAGGTTAAGTATTTCTGATAGTGAAGAAAAACTTCTTGTTTACATAGTTTGCAAATGTTTACTAAATTAACATATCAATGCATTTGCAGAAATAGCATTTTTTAAATTAATTTTTATTTTTTAGTTTGTTTTGCTTTACAATACTGTATTCGTTTTGCAATACATTGACATGAATCAGCCACGAGTGTACATGAACTCCCAATCCCGACCCCCACCTTCCCCCTCCCGCCCCACACCTTCTCTTTGGATTATCCGCATGCATCAGTCCCAAGCATCCTGCATCCTGCATTGAACCTAGACTGGCGATTCGTTTGACTTATGATACATACATGTTACACTGCCACTTATGTCAAATGATATTTATTATTTGTTCTCAAGTAATTTTGAAATATTTGGGGGGGGAAGCCCTTCAACACAATGGATAATTCTATTAACTATTTTCAGAAAACTGAATAAAATATTTTGCAATTTTCATGATTGATACATAGTGAAATTAACAGCAATAATTACAAGCAACATGTTTAGTTTTATGTAAGCATGTTATTTTATGTTAAATTTTATTTTAATTACATCTTTAATAGTGAACATATATAAAGATAATTTTGTTTTCTCTCATTTGATACCTTTCCTATAAATTGCTTTATTTATTTAATGATAAATAAATTACTCTAATTTGTAAATATAGATGCTAAAAAGAACATATCATTTCAGGTTTAACTTTGGAATTAAAAATACAGGTTGACATTTAAATATCTATACAAAATAAGATACACTGATATAAAAATCTTATTTTTTTTAGAATTCTAATATTTTGTGCTCAAATGATTTTCACATTTTTTGCCTTTTTTTGTATTTTAAAAAATGAGAAGGTTTTGATTATTTGTAAGTGCTTTTCAAATCAGTCAGTTCAGTCAGTCTTCAGTCATGTCTGACTCTTTGTGACCCCCATGTACTGCAGCACACCAAGATTCCCTGTCCTTCACCAACTCCCAGAGTTTGTTCAAACTCATGTCCACTGAGTCAGTGATGCCATCCAACCATCTCATCCACTGTTGTCCCCTTCTCTGCCTGCCTTCAATCTTGCCGAGCATCAGGTCTTTTCCAATAAGTCAGTTCTTTGCATCAGATGGCCAAAGTACTGGAATTCCAGCTTCAACATCAGTCCTTCCAAAGAAGATTCAGTATTATTTCCTTTATAGCTGACTAGTTTGATATACTTGAAGTCCAAGGGACTCTCAAGAGTCTTCTCCAACACCACAGTTCAAGAGCATCAATTCTTTGGCACTCAGCTTTCCTTATGGTCCAACTCTCACATCCATACATAACTACTGGAAAAACCATAGCTTGACTAGATGGACCTTTGTTGGCAACGTAATGTCTCAGCTTTTTAATATGCTGTCTAGTTTGCTCATAACTTTTCTTCCAAGGAGCAAGCGTCTTTTAATTTCATGGCTACAGTCAATAGCCATGATTCTGTACTGATTTTGGAGCCCAAGAAAATAAAGTCTGTCACTGTTTCCATTGTTTCCCCATCTATTTGCCATGAAGTGATGGGACCGGATGCCATGATCTTCATTTTCTGAATACTGAGTTTTAAGCCAACTTTTTCACTCTTCTCTTTCACTTTCATCAAGAGGCTCTTTAATTCTTCTTCACTTTCTGCCATAAGGGTGGTGTTATCTGCATATCTAAGGTTATTGATATTTCTTCCAGCAATTTTGATTCCAGCTTATGCTTCACCCAGCCCAGCATTTCTCATGATGTACTCTACATATAAGTTAAATAAGCAGGGTGACAATATACGGCCTTGACATACTCCTTTCCTTATTTGGAACCAGTCTGTTCTTCCATGTCCAGTTCTAACTGTTGCTTCTTGACCTGCATACAAATTTCAAATAACACTTTGCAAATATGGACAGTCTTGAATCTTATAAATTAAATTGGATATAATCATGTTTCTTTGTTTATGAGATATTGCAATTTGATGTGCCATAGACTTTGACCACAAAACACAGTTTATGATCTGATTGAGATTATCTTGAAGTTAGTTTGCAAAATATTTACAATTTTATATTTCTCTCACTTGTTTTCTAACATCACTCTTCTTTACATTACAAACCATATTCTATTTTGTCATAAGCTATGCAACAGTATTTGACCAAGATAAAAATTGTAAGTTTTTAAAGAAAATGTTCAAATAGATATCACAGTGAAAATATCTGCACCATGCAATGCTGCTCAGGTCAATACATGTTAGAAACCATCAGAGGGCACAGGCACTTGCAGACACAACTCATCTTCAAAAATGCCAGCTATGATCACTTGATATGCATTATGAGGTTTCTAAATTTGTAGCTTGGTCTGTTTTAAGGGAAAAAAACAACTTTATTAATTAAATAAAGAGACATTATCAACATTCCTTACCACTCTTCATCCACTACCACCACCACCAACTTTGTCCAGAAATTATTAGTTTATTACTCAAAATTCTAGATTACTATTTATGACCAGAGTCAGAAATGTTTCAAGTCACCAAAATATATTTTAACATCCATGTTATGATTTGTATCTCATTTTTTACCCATTTGTTAGTACAACACAATAGTCTAAAGTAAGCCTTGGGGAGACAAAGGAGAATTAAAGTCTTTGAACAGTCTAGAAATTATGCCCAAAACTCCAAGTACTAGAAGTCATCCTATGTTATAGACTGTCCAGAGCTTTCTTGACTGACTTTCTTTCTTTCCTGCCTTCCTTTCTTTAATTTTATTTATTTAGCTATATATCATTGAAACAGTTGCTATTCAATATTATATAATTTACAGGTGTACAATATAGTGACTCACAATTTTTAAAAGTTGCATTCCCCTTATTGCTATTACAAAATATTGGCTGTATTCCCTGTGTTATAAACTATATCCCTGTAGCTTATTTTATACATGGTAGTTTGTACCTCTTATTCCCCTACACTTATATTACCCCTCCTCTTCCCTCTCCCTACTGGTAGCTACCAGTTTGTTCACTATATCTGTGAGCTCACTTTTTCTTTTTTTGGTTATATTTACTAGTCTCCTTACTTTTTTTTTTTTTTTAGATTCCACATATAACTGACATCATAAAATATTGTCTTTCTCTAACTTATTTCACTTCACATAATGCCCTCCAGGTCCATCTATGTTGCTGAAAATGGCAAAATTTCATTCTTTTTTATGGCAGAGTATTATTTTTTATGGCAGAGTATTTATGGCAGAGTATATATATATATATATATACACACACACATACACACACAAATCTTGCATATATGTATAAGATATATACCTTGGCAATTTTAAATAATACTGCAATGAACATTGGGGTGCATGTATCTTTTCAAATTAGTGTTGTTTCTTTAGGTATATATCTAGGAGTAAAATTGTTAGGTCATAAGGTAGTTATATTTTCAGTTTTTTGAGGAACCTCTGTACTGTTTTCCATAATTACTGAAGCAACTTACATTCCCACTAATAAAGGACCAGGGTTCCCTGTTTCCACATTTTTGCCAACATTAGCAATTCATGTTTCTTTTGATGACAGCCATTTTGACAGGTATGAGATGATGTCTCATTGTAGTTTTAATCTGCATTTCCATGATGATTCTGCTAAGTCGCTTCAGTCATGTCCGACTCTGTGCGACCCCATAGATGGAAGCTCACCAGGCTCCCCCCATCCTTGGGATTCTCCAGGCAAGAACACTGGAGTGGGTTGCCATTTCCTTCTCCACTGCATGAAAGTGAAAAGTGAAAGTATGATTAGTGATCTTGAAAATCTTTTCATAGGCTTATTAGTCATATGCATTTCCTCTTCAGAAAAATGTCTAATCAATTCTTTTGCTCATTTTTAAAATCAAGTTGTTTTTGATGTTGAGTGGTATGGACTATTTATATATCAGTTCTCTCAGTTCTGTTGCTCAGTCCTGTCAGACTCTTTGCGACCCCATGAAATGCAGCATACCAGACCTCCCTGTCCATCATCAACTCCTGGAGTTTACTCAAACTCATATCCATTGATTCGATGATGCCATTCTCTGTCATCCCCTTCTCCTGCCTTCAATCTTTCCCAGCATCAGGGTCTTTTCAAGTGAGTCAGCTCTACCCATAGGTGGCCAAAGTATTGGAGTTTTAGCTTCGTCCTTCCAACGAACACCCAGGACCAATCTCCTTAAGGATGGACTGGTTGGATCTCCTTGCAGTCCAAGGGACTCTCAAGAGTCTTCTCCAATACAACACTTCAAAAACACCAATACTTCGGCACTCAGCTTCCTTCACAGTCCAACCCTAAAATCCATGCATGACTACTGGAAAAACCATAGTCTTGACTACACGGACCCTTGTTGGCAAAGTAATGTGTCTTCTTTTTAATATGTTGTCTAGGTTGTCATAACTTTTCTTCCAAGGAGTAAGTGTCTTAATTTCATGGCTGCAGTCACCAGCTGTAATGATTTTGTAGCCCCCCAAAATAAAGTCTGCCACTGTTTCCACTGTTTCTTCATCTATTTGCCATGAAGTGATGGGACTGGATGCCATGATCTCTGTTTTTGGAATGCTGAGTTTTAGGCCAAATTTTTGACTCTCCTCTTTCACTTCCATCAAGAAGCTCTTTACTTCTTCATTTTCTGCCATAAGGGTGGTGTCACCTGCATATTTGAGGTTATTGATATTTCTCCCGGCAATCTTGATTCCAGTTTGTGCTTCTTAGAGCCCAGCATTTCTTATGATGTACTCTGCATATAAGTTAAATAAGTAGGGTGACAATATACAGCCTTGATATACTCCTTTCACTATTTGGAACCTATTGATCCATGTCCAGTTCTAACTGTTGCTTCCTGACACGCATAAAGGTTTCTCAAGAGGCAGGTCAGGTGGTCTGGTATTCCCATCTCTTTCCGAATTTTCCACAGTTTATTATGATCCACACAGTCAAAGGCTTTGGCATAGTCAATAAAGCAGAAATAGATGTTTTTCTGGAACTCTCTTCCTTTTTCCATGATCAGCAAATGTGGAAATTTGATCTCTGATTCCTCTGTCTTTTCTAAAACCAGCTTGAAAACCTGGAAGTTCACGGTTCATGTATTGTTGAATCCTGACTTGCAGAACTGTGAGCATTACTTTACTAGTGTGTGATATGAGTGCGATTGTGAGGTACTGCCAAAGATTTGAACATTCTTTGGCATTGCTTTATTAAGAACTGGAATGAAAACTGACCTTTTCCAGTCCTGTGGCCACTGCTGTTTTCCAAATTTGCTAGCATATTGAGTGCAGCACTTTCACAGCATCATCTTTTAGGATTTGAAATAGCTCAGCTGGAATTCCATCACCTCCACTAGCTTTGTTCGTAGTTTTGCTTCCTAAGGCCCACTTGACTTCACATTCCAGGATGTCTGGCTCTAGGTGAGTTTCACACCATCATGTTTAACTGGGTCATGATCTTTTTGTACCGTTCTTCCATGTATTCTTGCCACCTCTTCTTAATATCTTCTGCTTCTGTTAGGTCCCTGCCATTTCTATCCTTTATTGAGACCATCTTCGTATGAAATGTTGCATTGGTATCTCTAATTTTCTTGAAGAGATCTCTAGTCTTGTCCTTCTATTGTTTTCCTCCCTTTCTTTATACTGATCACCAAGGAAGGGTTTCCTTATCTTACCTTGCTATTCTTTGGAACTCGGCTTTCAATGGGTATATTTTTCCTCTTCTCCTTTGTTTTTTGCTTCTCTTCTTTTCACAGCTATTTGTAAGGCCTCTTCAGACAACCATTTTGCTTTTCTGTATTTCTTTTTCTGAGATGGTCTTGCTCCCTGTCTCCTGTATAGTCATGAACCTCTGTCTATAGTTCATCAGGCAGTCAGTCTATTACATCTAGTCCCTTAAATCTATTTCTCACTTCCACCACATAATGTTAGGGATTTGATTTAGGTCATACCTGAATGGCCTAGTTGTTTTTCCTATTTTCTTAAATTTAAGTCAGAATTTGGCAATAAGGAGTTCATGATCTGAGCCACAGTCAGCTCCTGGTCTTGATTTTGCTGACTGTATAGAGAGTCTCCATCTTTGACTGCAAAGAATATAATCAATCTGATTTTGGTGTTGACCATCTGGTGATGTCCGTGTGCAGTCAGTCTTCTCTGGTGTGTTTTGATGATGATGTTTCCTATGACCAGTGCATTCTCTTGATCAAACTCTATTAGCCTTTGCCCTGCTTCATTTTGTACTACAAGGCCAAATTTGCCTGTTACTCCAGGTATTTCTTGACTTCCTACTTTTGCATTCCAAAGCCCTACAATGAAAAGTACATCTTTTCCGGGTGTTAATTCTAGAAGGTCTTGTAGGTCTTTATAGAAGAGTTCAACTTCAGCTTCTTCGGCATTATTAGTTGGGGCATAGACTTGGACTACTGTGATACTGAATGGTTTGTCTTGGAGAAGAGATCATTCTGTCATTTTTGAGAGTGCATCTAAGTACTGCATTTCAGACTCTTTTGTTGACTATGATGGCTACTCCATTTCTTCTAAGAGATTCTTACCCACAGTAGTAAATATGATGGTCATCTGAGTTAAATTCACCCATTCCAGTCAATTTTAGTTTGCTGATTCCTAGAATGTTGACGTTTACTCTTGCCATCTCCTGTTTGACCACTTCCAATTTGCCTTGATTCATGGACCTGACATTCCAGGTTCCTATGCAATACTGCTCTTTACAGCATTGGACCTTGCTTCCATCACCAGTCACATCCACAGCTGAGTATTGTTTTTGCTTTGGCTCCATCTTTTTATTCTTCCTGGAGTTATTTCTCCACTGATCTCCAGTAGCATATTGGGCACCTACTGACCTGGGGATTTCATCTTTCAGTGTCCTATCCTTTTGCCTTTTCATACTGTTCATGGGGTTCTCAAGGCAGGAATACTGAAGTGGTTTGCCATTCCCTTCTCCAGTGGACCAGATTTTGTCAGAACTCTCCAACATGACCCATCCATCTTGGGTGGCCCTACATGGCTTGGCTTATAGTTTCATTGAGTTAGACAAGGCTGTGGTCCATGTGATTAGATTGGTTAGTTTCCTGTGATGGTTCTTCAGTCTGTCTTCCCTGTGATGGAGAAGGATAAAAGGGTTATGAAAGCTTCCTGATGGGATAGACTGACTGAGGGGGATACTGGGTCTTGTTCTGGTGGGTGGGGTCATGCTCAATAAATCTTTAATCTAATTTTCTATTTATGGGTGGAGCTGTGTCCCTCCCTGCTATTTACCTGGGGCCAAACTATGGAGGAGGTAATGAAGATAATGGTGACCTACCTCCCTCAAAAGATCCCAGGCAGGTACGTCTACAGTACATACCGACAACCCTGCAGCAGGCCACCTCTGACCCACACCCTCATCAGAGACTCCTGGAAACCCACAGGAAAGTCTCCTGTGGGATCACTGTTCCTTTCTCCTGGGTCCTGGTGCACAGATTCTGTTGTGCCCTCCAAGAGTCTATTTCCCTGTCCTAATGAGTTTGAGTGAACTCCGGGAGTTGGTGATGGACCGGGAGGCCTGGCGTGCTGCAATTCAAGGGGTTGCAAAGAGTCAGACACGACTGAGCGACTGAACTATAGTGGGGTTAACGGGCAACCTCCTCCAAAAGGACTTATGCCATACCCACACCCAGAGCCCCTGTCCCTGTGGCAGACCACTGCCAACCTGTACCTCCCCAGCAGATGTTCAAATACAGTTCTGTCTCAGTCTCTGTGGCATCCCTGAGTCCTGGTCCCCACAAGGTTTGTTTGAGCCCTCTGAGCATCTCTGGCAGGAATGGGATTTGATTCTAAACACAAATTTGCCCCTCCTACATTTTGCTGGGGCTTCTCCTTTTCCCTTGGATGTGGGTTATCTCCTCACAGCCACTCCAGTGCCTACCATCTTATGGGGATTTTCTGACCTTGGATGTGGGGTGTCTCTACACTGCCAGTCCAGCAGAGCACAGGAGCTTCTCCTGGCCTTGGATGTGAAGTATTTCCTCTTGGCCATTCCAGCGCCTCACAGCCACTGCTCACCGCTCCAGCTGACCATATTAATCTCTTATTGATCATATCCTTTGCAAGTATTTTCTCCTATTCAGTAGGTCGTCTTTTTATTTTGTTGTTTCCTTTGCTGTATAATAATTTTAAGGGTCTCATTTATTTGTTTTTGCTTTTTTTCATTAGTTTAGGAGATGGATCAAAAAAAGAATGTTGCTGTAATGTGTGTCAAAGAGTGTTCTACCTATGTTTTCCTTTAGCAGTTTTATAGTATCTGGACTTACATTTAGGTCTTTACTCCGTTTTGAGTTTATTTTTGTATATGGAGTTTAAAAAATTCTAACTGTCCAGTTTTCCCAGCACCACATATCGAAGAGTCATTTTTTTTTTCCTGTTGGTTACTATTAACAGGAATCAGAATATAGTGGGCAAAAAAGTAAGAGTAAATTTGTCATTAAATAACAAAAACTTAAAAACAGCTAGTAATCTGATGTATTTATTTAATATGTAATAGCACTATACTAAAGGTATACATTTATATAGTATCAGATACTGGCCTTTTGCAAAAATGACCACAACAACTTTTTTGGTTATTATATGTTTTTCTAGAACTTTGCAATTTTCTGCTAAGAGGTATAATCCACCTTCACCTTGAACTTGGGCCTTTATGAGTGCCTTTACATATAGTGCCTTTAATGGGACTTTCATAGTATGCTATTTCTAATATAGCAAATATATTGTACTGTACTCATTTTGGTCACTATCCCGAGAATGGTACCCATTTCTTCAAATAAACAGATTTATAAACTTTATAAAAACCAATTTTTATTTATTATTTGCTCAGAGTGGGACATTTTCTTCCCTTGGCTTTGATGAGAGAATTATAAAATATTGCTGGAATTTGTGCTGCATGACTTACTTCCAAAGTTAGGTCATGATAGGTGATATGTCTTCTACTTGGTGCTCACAGTCTCAGGACACTCATCCTTAGAACACAACCATTCTGTTGTATGGGAGTAGTCAATAGCCCAAGTATGATCTTAGCAAATAGTCATCATCAATCACCATAATTGTGAGTGAACAAGCTTTCAGATAATTCTAGCCCCAAGGCTTTAAGCTGCTCCATGAAGCAGAGTGAAGAAAGACTGACTCTTATCTTCAGCAAGCCGTACTCATATTTTAGAAGGGAGAGAAGATGAAACCAAGTCAGTTGGAATTGGAGAAAGTGATTAATCTTTTCCACTGCCCCTCCCAATATACAAGCATTTTCTAGTCTCCAAGACTTAGAGAAGGAAACTGCAACTCACTTCAGTATTCTTGCCTGGAGAATCCCGGGGACAGAAGAGCCTGATGGGCTGCTGTCTATGGGTTCACACAGAGTCGGACATGATTGAAGCGACTTAGCAGCAGCAGCAGCAGTCTCCAAGACTATGCATTGTTAGGGGGAAAATCAATCCCTACTTTAAAATTTTTCACCTATGTGATAAAATATTTTTTCTAAAAGCTAACCACATAGTCATATCTTCAGAAAACCTAAACCTCATATGCTACCTTGAAGAAGATATAATTAACTGCCTATATTTATATCATCATGAAACCCTTATACAAATATACTTTTACTATAATTAAACCATATAAGGCCAAGAATTTGGCCTTGAAACATAAAAATTTTGTTAAAACCATTCTATGAATACTAAGCTCAAGATATATGTTTCTAACAATTTTTAGTGTATAACAATATATATTAAATAATTTTTTTAGTGCCTTTATAGGAGGATATTTCTAAGTGGAATACAGCAAATACACTGCTTTCATTTTGGTTGCTAACCCAAAATGGTACCCATTTCTTCTAATAAACAGATTTATAAACTTCATAAAAATTGATTTTTGTTTATCATTTTCTCAGAGTGGGATATTTTCTTCCTTTGTCTTTAATAAGAGAATTATAAAATAACAGAGTATTGCCATAATTATTTCATTATTATGTTTTAAGTGTGTTTACTACTTATCTCCTGTGAATATTGTGAAATCATTCTCCTTTTAACATCTTTAAATCTTCCTATGAGAAGTGTCATGAAATACACTATACCATTGTGACACTTTCATCACTTTCATCTTAGCTGTCAGTTTTCCTTGGGGAATGTGTTCTAAAGATGTTTTTGCAGAACATCGTTAAGTAGGGGTTTAAACTGAGTCTCTGAAACCATTCACTATGAACACAGGGTAAACTGGGTTACGTTGGAATGACAGTATATTCATTTGCAAGTCCCCTGACACATCATTTCAACAACTTAACTTTCGCATTTACAGTCAGCTCCCAGCTGCAGAGGGAAATTCAATGGCCTGTTATTGTGTCTGAACTGAACTGTGTCAGGCAAGAGGAGATCGAGCGTCGAAGGCAGATTGGGGCCTTCCGATTCATCTGGATTTGTCTGCGGTTTGAGCTGGTTCAGCAGCGGCGGCAGAATCACGAGGCCGGATAGCATCAGCTCTTCTGTGGCAAAGCCCCAGTGTGCCGAAAATCCTAAACGAATAGCAGTTTTTGCCCTTTGAGACGCGCAGAATCCTTTTGAACTCCTGTTGGATTCAGGGATCACGAGGATCAGCTTGACTCCTGGAAGCAGGATGTGTTCATTCGGAGGCAGTGGCTTTGGCAGCCAAAGAGGATTGTCAGAGCCTATTTTCCTTTTAGCAGCAGAAGTAAGTACTGTAAAGAAACAGGGCTCAGGGAGGCAGCATGGTGCATAAACAGTATGTAATCCACTGAATGTGCTGGGAATTACAGAAGAAGGAGAAAGGAACACACTTCTGCTGATGCTCCATGGGGATGGGCAGACCTCTACGCCTTATGGAAAACTGCTTGCTTAGAGAGGCTCTTGTGTTTTGGAGGAAGCAAGATGTCCCATGCATAAGGAGCTGCCATCGGCCATAAATTTAATAGCCGTGATTTAATAAAGAGGAAAAAAATAAATTATGGCACTGAATTCTGAACAAATACATCTCTGTATATTACTAGACAGTGTCACTTATGCAATGTTAAATTATTTAGAAAATAAGAGTGAAGGGATAGATTTTGGCTTAACAGCTAAAATGAACACAGGCATCAAAACAGGCGAAGGATAGTGCTGGGGTGAGCAGGGAAGAAACTGCTTTATGCATGAGAGAGAAGAAAATCCATTCTGAAGAACTGACATAACTATTGTGTGAGAAATATGAAATCTTTTGCTGGAGATTTGTATTATAGCAGGATTTGTATTATAGCCAGTATTTGACTCTGAGTAAACTTGCAAACACTCTGGGCAGAAATAAATAAAAAAGACTATCATCAATCATTGGATATTTATGCTAAGGAGGACTGTTTTCTTCTTTCTTTGCCATTTGTTTAATGGCCCACACAGCATGACTCCTGAACACTATGGCTCCAAGCCCTGAAGGCACATGCCCAAAATCCAGCACATGGCCTCCCCATGCTAATTTACCAGCACTATTAAGAAGAAGGAAACTGAATGTAGGAAACTGCAGCAGAAAAAAAAGGGGGGTTGGCCAAACATAATACTTGCAGCTGTGTTTCTGTTTCTGAAAGACAGCTGATTTGCCAGCCCTTCATGGCAGTACTTTCAAGAGAGCGGGATTTGGCATGGTTTTCTTCCTGTGGAGGAAAAGAAGTGGCAGGAACTCCATTATTCCATATTAGAATTGCCTTCTTCCTTCTCATTGAAAGGAAAAGATTTTAAACTATTTCACAGGATAATAAAATAATGAACAACAATTAGCCAATCCTTACCAAAAAAAGAATGTCTTCTTTCTTTTATGATAACATTTGTCAGCACAGTTGTGTCACCTAGGTAGAAAGCTGATTTTCATTTATCACTGTGATGTTTTGAAAGGGGCTGTGATGTAGTAAAAGAAGTTTAGGAAGCTTGGTTCAAGCAGTATGAAATATGAGGTGGAGATATGGAAACCAGTTAGGAGACTCCAACAAAAGACTATAAATGAGTAAATAAGAAAAAAAGATACAGCACAGAGGTGAAAACTATTGACCACTGTGCTTGACTATGCAAAGTAACTAGAGCTTAAGATGTTGAGTATCTTTGTATCTCAAGGAACTGGAACCAAAGGAAAAGAAAATATTTTGAAGGATATAGGATGTGTTCAGTTTACTTTTAGCGTTTGGTTGTCAGAGGACCTGAAACCAGAATCTTGAGCAGTTGAACTGATATAAATTTGGAAGTTATCAGCACAAAAGCAATCATTAAAAGCGGTACAGTGTCCCTTGGAAGAGAAAGTATAGTGAGAAGACAAGAAACAGAGAGTAGAACCTCATGAAATCCCAAGAGATGGTAAACATTTAAAGGTTTAAAAAGACAGCTTTACTCCTCAAATCTTTTATGTTGGAGAGGAAGAAATTTTTCTCTACCCTTCTAGGTTCTTCTGACTGGTTTAATAATTAAACTGACAAAACATAGTTTAAAAGGAGAAAATAAAATTTTAATAACAGGTATACATGGGAGAGATCCAGGAAAACTGAGTAACTCAGAACTAAAACTCTCACCTTATATGCATCTTCAGCTAAAGACAAAAGAAGGTGTTAAGCCTAGTGGCTTAGGACTGAAAAAGGGGAGGAAGGCAATTTACATGGAAATGGAAAAGCACAATGTTTGGAAAAGTATTTGCTAGGCCAGGGAAAGACAATGTGACACAAAGAATTTTAATAAACAGACTATGCTAGGTTTCTCTCTGTCTGCATGATTTCAGACACTTGTGGTAGTAAACAGCAGCTTGCAGCAAGCAGTAGTGAGCGGTAGCTGGAAGCAAGGTTTTAGTGTCCCAGACCAAGAGTCCTAAGCCCTGGACCGCAGGGGCCAGCAGTTAGAGCTAGGGTCCCTCCCTAGTCTTTGCCTGCCTAGTCAAGAATGAATTCAGGCAAGGAAGCAGAAGGTAAAGTAAAAAGTGTATTGGAAAGAAAAGTACATGTTAAAAGGTGCTCAGGCAAGATCAGAGGGTAGCAACTCTGGGACGTTTAAATCCTTTATAAGCAAGCAATTTCTAGGTCTTTATCTTCCCTCAGGCCAGTCATCTTGCTTTGTGTCCCTCTGGCTAATTTGTTTCAGGACCCTCCCCTGGGGTGTGGATACACACCTTAGCCAAGCTGAATCTCAATGTGAAGGCTTCTGGGAGGATCCAGACTCCTTATGGCCTGGAATTGTCCTCTGACTTTTTAAGGAGCCTTGTGCACATGTGTGGTGTCTTCCTTATCCTTTACTCAGACAGGGGTTTTGCCTCTCTTTGTTCTTGCCATGATTATTCCTGTGAGGTATTTACAAGAGACAAAGACTAGCTATTTACACTGTTTCTGTTGTTCCTTGCATTTCAGAGAGCAAACTGGAGGCTGGCTGTTAATTTCTCAACAGGAGCCCACCTATCTCTTGCCTCAGGAAATGCAGAGGAGGCTGACTCTTTGTAAATGTCAAACCTGGAGCCCATCTGTCTCCTACCTCAAACACACTGTGTTCGAGTAATATCTCTGATAATAGATCCCTTCCCATAACAGGTCCTGTATCTACATTCTTCAGGCAGTTAAGGGAGGTTCAAAGTTTCTTTCTGAGCCTTGATTGTTTCTGCTTGAAATAATTTGGATACCAAAAAGACATTTTAGAGTGGCAAATTTTGCTCCCCTACATTTATTTATAAGCATCATGCTTTAAGAGAAATATGCTCTGTTGGAAAAACTTCAACAGATTATGAAGACACTTAGAATGTGAAAAAAAGGTGAAGAAAATCAGAGAAATAAGACTCAACAGGCTGTACATTCTTGGAGAACTACTGTATGGATGAGACAAATGATCTTCTCCTCCTCACTTTCTCATTCCTTCTTCTTTCTCTCTCTCTCTCTTTTTTTTTTCTCTTCTTCCCTTTATGTTATGTAGACAGAAAAGAATTCTAAATCCAGATTCAACAAAGAAAGCTACGACAAATCCACTAGACATAATATAGGCTGTCTAAGCCATGAGTACTGCCCTGTAGACTTTACTACCATTCAAGTTCTATCTTACTTGCTGTGATTTGGGGGATTAAATATAAAGGCCACAAACCTAATGCAAATTTTTTATTAGATAAGTCATCCTGTCTTAAAATCACTCAGTTTTTAATTTCTCTCCTACTCAAACTGTTAAATATATGCCATCATGGTCATATAAAGAGTTATACCTATGTTTGTTTCCTATTTCAATCATTTGATGGCAAATGTGAATATTTATTCAATTGAGACATGGTAGATTTATTTCAAATATTTAATGCTTTAATAGTATAGAATTTCACTATATTTTGATTTGAGAGATATTATGATTTGAGTTTCAACAATTGGAAAAAAGTTTCTATGAAGACAATATTTATATTTTATAAATTATAAAATTAATATTATATTTTATATTCTATAATACAGCCTTATTTACTTATAGAAAAAGCAGGAGGAAATGAAGAATGATTAAAATCATTAAAATATTTAACAAATATTTTATTAAGTATCACTAAGCACTGTATTAAGATGCTGTTGGTAATTGGGTGAGCAGCATCAACCATATCAAAGATAGGAAATTTAAGTTCCAATGGACTCAAAATCTTTCAGTAAATACATGTATTTTTTGGACTTTTTCTTTAATAACTAACACTGATAAGGCCTATTACTGTCTTTGTCTCTGTTTCTTCTTTCCAAATCAGAGTGTTGCACATGCCCCCAATAAGAACTTTCTTTTTAACATTAAGTTCTGATGAAATTTCTCAGTTTTTGCTGTGTCTCCACAACCCAAAACTTTTTTTTTTAATTTTACTCTAGAGTTAAATCAAATGCAGTTTTATTTCTGCCCCCCCCCCCCAGGTTATTCCCAAAGTACAGTAAAAACTAGTAAGAAAATTTCAAGATATTGGGTCCATGAAATGATGTATAATTTTATGACCACAAATATTGACCAAAAATTTGTAACTGAGTAAACTTAAGTTAAAGAAACATTTTTTTTAATTAATTTATTTTTTACTGAAGGATAATTGCTTTACAGAATTTTGCTGTTTTGTTTTCCTATTTACTAGCCCTTACATATTAGGCAGAAGTATAAAATAGGTTTAGCAAATTCCCAAAAGGGAACCAATGTCTAGAAATGTAATTCTTTTGAGCAAGTACTCTTAAACATTCAAGTGCATAAATGTGTATTGGCCTCTCAGAATCCACATTAACTTTACTTAGGCAACAAGAAACATTAAAGATATAACCATAAGATTCAGGTACTAGGGAAAAGAATAAAAGCAACAATACCACACATCTATTCAGACACACTTAAAACAAGTTCTTTTCTTTAAGGAATCTAGCTGATATAAGGAAGCCACAAAAATAAACATGCAAATTGCTTAAATATGATAAATTATAATATTGAACTGCATAACAGCATGAATGGGCTAAAGAGGGAAGTATTTATTCATAAAGGGAAAGTCAAGGTAGATTTCAGCAAAGCTCCATTAGGCCACGAGTATATATCTATTTGCTTTACTAGAGTGTTTTCAGTGTTTAAAGCAGTTTGCATTCCATGTCAGGAATTCAATATAAAAATTAAGTAATTGAATAACTGAATTAATAATTGATGAATGAATTGATTAATGAAGAAGTCACATTACAGTTGTATCTTGAACTATCTTTAGGAATTCAGTAAAAAGAGACTTCAGATGAAAAAGAAGGAAGTTGAATTTAAGAGAACTGACAAACAAAATCGTATTGAAGAAGTGGAGTCAGGAAAGAACATCCAAAATTTTACTCTGAGACATTCACAATTTGAGATGCTTACAGTAGTCCAGATAAAATTGAAGAAAATTGTAATTGATATTAATAGTATCAAAAGATTAAAATATGTTTATGTATATATTGTAGATGAACCTATGGGAAAGAATAACTGAGTCTTGAGAGAAGAAGTGACTAGATGGATAATGAAGCAACATTCAGTTCAGTTCAATCACTCAGTCATGTCTGACTCTTTGTGACCCCATAGACTGCAGCACACCAGGCCTCCTTGTCCATCACCAACTCCTGGGGGTTACCCAAACTCATGTCCATTGAGTTGGTGATGCCATCCAACCATTTCATTCTCTGTCATCTCCTTCTCCTTCCACCCTCAATCTTTCCCAGCATCAGGGTCTTTTCAAATGAGTCAGCTCTTTGCATTAGGTGGCCAAAGAATTGGAGTTTCAGCTTCATCATCAGTCCTTCCAATGAACATTCAGGACTGATTTCTTTTAGGATAGACTGGTTCAATCTCCTTGCAGTCCAGGGGACTCTCAAGAGTCTTCCCCAAAACCACAGTTCAAAAGCATCAATTCTTCGGCACTCAGCCTTCTTTATAGTCCAACTCTAACTTCAATACATGACTACTGAAAAAACCATAGTCTTGATGAAACAGACCTTTGGTGGCAAAGTAACGTCTCTGCTTTTTGATATGCTGTTGAAGTTGGTCACAGCTTTTTTCCAAGGAGTAAGCGTCTTTTAATTTCATGGCTGCAGTCACCATCTGCAGTGGTTTTGGAGCCCCCCAAAATAAAGTCTGCCACTGTTTCTACTGCTTATCCAGCTATTTGCCAAAAATTGATGGGACCAGATGCCATGATCTTTGTTTCTGAAAGTTGAGTTTTAAGCCAGCTTTTACACTCTCTTCTTTCACTTTCATCAAGAGGTTCTTTAGTTGTTCTTTACTTTCTGCCATAAGGGTGGTGTCATCTGTATATCTGAGGTTATTGATATTTCTCCCGGCAACCTTGATTCCAGCTTATGCTTCATCCAGCCTAGTATTTCTCATAATGTACTCTGCATATAAGTTAAATAAGCATGGTAACAATATACAGCCTTGATGTACTCCTTTCCCTGTTGTTACATGTCCAGTTCTGACTGTTGCTTCCTGACCTGCATATAGATTTCTCAAGAGGCAGGTCAGGTGGTCTGGTATTCCTATGTCTTTCAGAATTTTCCACAGTGTATTGTGATCCACACAGTCAAAGGCTTTGGCATAGTCAATAAAGCAGAAATATATTTTTTTTTTTCTGGAACTCTCTTGCTTTTTTGATGATCCAGCAGATGTTGACAATTTTATCTCTGGTTCCTCTGCCTTTTCTAAAACTAGCTTGAACATCAGGAAGTTCACAGTTCACATATTGTTGAAGCTTGACTTGGAGAATTTTGAGCATTACTTTACTAGTGTGTGAGATGACTGCAATTGTGAAGTAGTTTGAGCATTCTTTGGCATTGCCTTTCTTAAGGATTGAAATGAAAACTGACCTTTTCCAGTCCTGTGGCCACTGCTAAGTTTTCCAAATTTGCTGGCATATTGAGTGCAGCACTTTTACAGTATCATCTTTTAGGATTTGAAGTAGCTCAACTGGAATTCCATCACTTCTACTAGCTTTGTTCATAGTTTTGCTTCCTAAGGCCCGCTTGAATTCACATTCCAGGATGTCTAGTTCTAGGTGAGTGAACACACCATTATGATTATCTGGGTCATGAAGACCTTTTTTGTATGGTTCTTCTATGTATTCTTGCCACCTCTTCTTAATATCTTCTGCTTCTGTTAAGTCCCTACCATTTTTATCCTTTATTGAGCCCATCTTGCATGATATGTTCCCTTGGTATCTCTAATTTTCTTAAAAGATCTCTTTCCCATCCTCTTGTTTTCCTCTATTTTTTTACACTGATCACTGAGGAAGACTTTCTTATCCCTCCTCGCTATTCTTTGGAACTCTGCATTCAAATGGGTATAATTTTCCTTTTCTCCTTTGGTTTTTGCTTCTCTTCTTTTCGCACCTATTTGTAAGCCCTCCTCAGACAGCCATTTTCCTTTTTTGCATTTCTTTTTCTCCAGATGGTCTTGCTCCCTGTCTCCTGTACAATGTCATAAACCTCCATTCATAGTTCATCAGGCAATCTGTCTATCAGATCGAGTCCCTTATATCTATTTCTCACTTTCACTATTTAATCCTTAGGGATTTGATTTAGGTCATACCTGAATGGTCTAATTGTTTTCCCTACTTTCTTCAATTGAAGTCTGAATTTGGCAATAAGGAGTTCATTAAAAGTCAAAAAAGAAGTCAATAGGAAGCAGCATTAAAAGTCAAAAAATCTTTATAGACACTCCCAAATTTCCAGTTATAACAGATTCTCTCTCAATATGTGAATAAAGGAAAAAACATGAGCAGTTAATAGCTTGATGGGAGGCAAGGTTGCACTAACATCTACTTAAATATATTTTTAGCTGAGAAGCAGAAACCAATAAAAAGAAATAAATTAGAGACATAGGAACAGGAAAATTTGACAGACCATGGAGGCAAAGAGTGAAGAAAATGTTGCCTTAATGAGTGTGGAGAAAAGCCCATGCTTCAAAGAGGATGGTTTCTTTACAGAAACAGATGAAAAGAACTGAGACCCTTTACTTAGAGTGGGAAGGACAGAATTTGGAGAATATTGCTATTCAGTTCCTCCATGTTCATGATATAATAAAAAGCTAGATCATTTGCTCAAGGCAATGGGTTGGTGTTGATCAAAGAAACTTTAAGAGAATGGTAAAAAATTTGAAATAACTTTGTGCTAAATATACTTGATGGCTCATAGAAATGACCCAAACCCCAAAGAATTACTATCAAATGACTTTAAAGACACAAAGACGTCTAGAAACCAAAATTGGTATCAGCAATTGCTGTTAGTTCCTCTGAGTAATTTATCTAGCAGTGCTTAATAACCAGAAGAAGAAAAACAAAAGTAACAACCAAACAAACATAAAACAGGAGTTGATCTGGCCCAGAGCATTACTAGTTGATGGAGTAGTGACAGATCAAGGGAGTAAGGTAGTGTTTTTGACAGATGCCAGTGCAAGTGAACCCAAAGAATAATACTGTGTGTGTGCGCGTGCGCAGTTGTGTCCAACTCTTTTGTGACCCCATGGATTGTCGCCCGCAAGGCTCCTCTGTTCATAGGATTTTTAAGGCAAGAATACTGTAATGGATTCCCATTTCCTCCTCCAAGGGATCTTCTGACCCAGGAATCAAACCCACGTCTCCTGCATCGCGCACATTGCAGGCAGATTCTTTATCACTGAGCTACTTGTGGAATATCAATTTTAGAAACTCAAAGATTGGGAGATTTTAAAGAAGCCCAGTAGTAAGTTTTGTGAGAATACAAGTGAGAGTGAGGAAGAAGCAGAGAAACTTGGGTTTAGAAAGCAGGAAATTTCCAAATTGAAATTGGAGAGATGAAAATCAGCATAATCCCAAAGTGAGAGAAGACATTAATGGCAGCAGCAGCCATTTTCGTTTTCAGATTAATCCATACAAGTCCAATCTTTGTCTAGAAAACAATTTTTTTTCCCCATCAAGAAATTCAGGTAAAAAAAAAAAAAAAAAAAGGAAGAAGAACAGTGGTAACAACAACAGTAGCAGGCAGCATTCTGTCCAGGCAGTGATTCAGTGAATCATCACCATCACTGTGAATGTCATTCTTTATCTTTGTAAATGACTTCACTTAATTCTAATAACATTTCTGTTATGCTGGTAGGCATTGTTACTACTTACAGATAAGAAAAAAAAAAAAAAGTAAGGTTATTGGACTTGGAATTGATCAGTATTAAAGGAAGAACTTGAATCCCAGGCTTTTGGATAAAAGTACTGTGTTCTTTACATTTTTTATATTTACACCATGTTATGTCTTTAAGCTATAGTGCTGTTTCCTCATCTCCAACTTGAAAACTTCAGTCAGCAAAAATTAACCCTCTATTTCAAAGCAGAGAGACTTAATATTCTCAGAGTATTTAGAGGTAAATTGATAATATACATAAAATATTTGATTTTTTTTTTAACCAGGCCCATTAAATCCTTAAGAGTTAGGGTATGTCCCTCTGTGATCAGAGAAATTATGTGGCCTGAGCACTGAGGAAATGAGTTTGTTAATCCCTGCAGAAAAGATATTAGATCCTTTTGGGGTAACCTTATTTATTGCATTTTAGCCCAGGATGAGTTATTGTGCTTGCCTGCAGAAGTGTGATGGGAAAGGAAAGACTCAGAAAAAGAAGCAGCTGAGCAGTAGAATCACATACGGACAAATTACTGTGGCAAACTGTTTCTTTTGTATAAAGCAATAGAGAGAAATCAAATTTCAGCTATATATTCCTTGTTAAAATAGACAAAGTATAATAGATTTTAAGCTAGTGCCAATGCAGAGATCTTTACAAAGCTGCATTTCCAAATATGGGCAATAGTATGTCAGTCACAAAAAGTCCTAAGAGGCTTAGGGACTTCAACTTCCTCTTCAATGACAGTAATAACTTAAGAACCCATCTTTATCTATGCACATCCCAAAGAAGCTCAATTTATCACAGATGATTTTCTTCCTAAAACTTGTTTTCTTGCTGTTCACAGGGAATTTTTCTTTTGATTTTACCTCTGAGTTCATCTGCAGACTCAGTTGCTGTAATGATGTTAAATATTTGGAGAGACAGTATTCACTTTCTAGAAGCAGACATGATGTGTGTGCTTTTAGTGTATTGTGTGACAGGTAATGATGAGAGCAGGATGCAGAGTTTAGGTATCTCTAGGAGCAAAGGCATAACGTGTTTAACCTGCTGGAGGGCACTGTTTAAGGGTCCCTGGTAATATGGAGCAAAAGGTAATCATGAAACTGATATACATGTAAAAGGCACTTGAGAGTATTTGAAGGAGATTATAGTAATAATGGCTTACCATTTATCTACAAGAAGGGTGAGGAAGTGTCCAGGTTACATAAAACAATAACTTTTATTATTATTTAAATAAAGAGGGGAGAACTCCTGAATACACACTCCCCTAGTTTTTAACCATTTTTTCTTTGACTTCTCCCCACCATCAACAGCTTCGAGGGCAAAATGCTGTAGTATGCAATAATGCTTTTTATTGTTATGCCTTCTAAGAAGACACTCACCCTCGATTTCATGGTAATATTTCAGCAGTTCTGTATAGCCTCTTTCTGCTGCTGCTGTTGCTGCTAAGTTGCTTCAGTCGTGTCCAACTCTGTGCGACCCCATAGACGGCAGCCCACCAGGCTCCCCCGTCCCTGGGATTCTCCAGGCAAGAACACTGGAGTGGGTTGCCATTTCCTTCTCCAGTGCAGGAAAGTGAAAAGTGAAAGTGAAGTCACTCAGTCGTGCCAGACTCTAGCGACCCCATGGACTGTAGCCCATCAGTCTCTTCCGTCCATGGGATTTTCCAGGCAAAAGTACTGGAGTGGGGTGCCATTGCCTTCTCCGATAGCCTCTTTCTAGACTCCTATTATTAAGCATTTCAACCTCATTAATAATTGATGTTCCCATTTAAGTTGTTGGTTAGAAAATACCTCTAAGATTTTACTTTATTAGATTTTTGAGTAAATGTTCTCCAAATATCCTCTGCATTTTGTTAAAAATAAATGTTATATACCTTTTCATAAAAACTTCAGAGTTAAATGCCTAATAAAATATTACATGACTAAAATGACAATATTTCAGCTTTATGCTGAAGTATGAGGATTTGCCTGCAAAGGTATGAATCACTGGTTTTTCATTTCTTTAATCCTGTATTAATTGGTACTTGAGGCAATAAACCATAACATATAACTCTGGCTTCAGATAAGCTTTAATGAGAGACTGACCTTTGCTTGGATACTTCTATGACAGTGAAAGGGTTCAAGAAAACCCTTTGAAGCTCAAATTTATGAGATAAATGTTCTTAGCATTCCTTATCTTAGCTTGAGCTGATTATTGGGGATATTCTGGGGGATTTATAATTGAGATTTGAAAGAAAGTTATATTCTATTATGTCCAGTTCAGTGGAAGTTTAAATAGCAGTAGTGTAACTTCTTTAGTTCATTATTTTGCACCAGGAAAGGAAGTGAGGTTCAGAGATCAGCAAAAGGTACACAACTGTCCTAAAATATAGTGAGAAAGTAAAGGATACAGATATTTTAACTATATCTTCACAAAATCTTGTTTAGAGAGGACCAGATCTCATTCATATTTTGATGTGCTATAGATGACACCACCCTTATGGCAGAAAGTGAAGAGGAACTAAAAAGCCTCCTGATGAAAGTGAAAGAGGAGAGTGAAAAAATTGGCTTAAAGTTCAACATTCAGAAAACTAAGATCATGGCATCTGGTCCCATCATTTCATGGGAAATAGATAGGTAGACAGTGGAAACAGTGTCAGACTTTATTTTGGGGGGCTCCAAAATCACTGCAGATGGTGAGTGCAGTCACGAAATTAAAAGACGCTTACTCCTTGGAAGGAAAGTTATGACCAACCTAGATAGCATATTGAAAAGCAGAGACATTACTTTGCCAACAAATGTCCATCTAGTCAAGGCTATGGTTTTTCCAGTGGTCATCTATGGATGTGAGAGTTGGACTGTGAAGAAGGCTGAGTGCTGAAGAATTGATGCTTTTGAACTGTGGTGTTGGAGAAGACTCTTGAGAGTCCCTTGGACTGCAAGGAGATCCAACCAGTCCATTCTAAAGGAGATCAGTCCTGGGTGTTCTTTGGAAGGAATGATGCTAAAGCTGAAACTCCAGTACTTTGGCCACCTCATGCAAAGAATTGACTCATTGGAAAAAATTCTGATGCTGGGAGGGATTGGGGGCAAGAGGAAAAGGGGATGACAGAGGATGAGATGGCTGGATAGCATCACTGACTCGATTGGCGTGAGTTTGAGTGAATTCTGGGAGTTAGTGATGAACAGGGTGGCCTGGTGTGCTGCAATTCTGGGGTCGCAAAGAGATGGACACGACTGAGCGACTGAACTGAACTGAACTGAGTGTGGTGAAGTCAGTATCTGAATTGTACTTTGTCATCACATCATTCAGTTTAAGAATCATAAGGATATTTTATAATTTCAGCATTTTAAGGAGGTGCAACTAAAAAAGTGAAGTATAGAAAATTTAAAATGTTTTGATATGTAGTTTTAGAAAAATACTTTCAATTTGAGAAGGTTCAGGTAGTCTTTTTTTCTTTAATGTCCTAAACTGAAATAGAATTATGGCATCATATTAAGAAAATTTGGATTTGAGCTGACAGAGAAGATGTAGAGTTTTTGGACAAGCATGGACCTACACAGCCAAAAGAGATCTCATAGATTCAAACACTAGGACAGAATCTCTTGAGAATCTTTATATTGTTTATATAGTTCACAGTACTGTGAAGTTTTAACCATTAACAGCCCACTAATCTGTCCCTTCCCTTGACAAATCTGACATGACTCCACTAGTTGATCTTTCTCAGCCAGTATTTTTGCTGAATGAATAAATTAATCTCCCATGAGATTACTTGTCATTCCTTCCCACATTTCAGGATAACACAACTATGTACTAATTGACACTGGTGTATGCTATCTATTTCATGATAGCATTTCATGAAGACCAGGCTCATTTATTTGTTTTGGGTCTTCCTTGAGTCAAAATCTAAATGAGAATAAGAGGTATAATAAGTAGGAAAATAAGCCTATTGCAGACGAAGAGAAGGAATGACAAAAGACTAAAAGATGCCTGCAATTTTCTGGGAGATAGCACGTGTATGTACTGAAAAGGAGCTAAGTGGGGAGTTAGTGACATCTACTAAGGAGCCACTAGTAGAGAACAATTGCCTAGTAGAACTTCACGGGGGTACTAGGATTAGAACCTTTGATCAAATGAAGGCTCACGGTAAGAAGTAGGTCACCTATGACAATTTCAGAAGTTAGGAATGCCTTATGTCCACTTCTGCCCCGCTGGCACACGTGTACATACTTTTCTCTCTCTCTCACACACACACACTAATACTATCTCTCATATGCAAATACAAAGATGTAGCCTGACAGGGAATGCCACACTTGTTTACCTTAAAGTGAAGTTTATTAATCACGTTTCACCCAATACACAGATCCTAGTGAGAATCTCACCTGATGGCAGAGATCCAGCTGTGAAAAGACTTACACACCCAACAGGGTAGGAAATCCAAAATAGATGCTCAGGTCTTTGGTAATAAATATGAACAAATAATCAAGGACCTGAAAGCATGTTAGGAAAACCAGCAGCATTTAAGACAATATCCAGATAGCCAGATAAAAACTGACACTGAATGAGATAGATAATTTAAGGAACAGAAAAAAATTAAGCAATTAATGTATATTTTTCTAAATATAGGCTAAACATAGGCTCAGTGGTAAAGAATCTGCCTGCAATGCAGGAGAAGGGAAAGGCTACCCACTCCAGTATTCTTGCCAGGAAAATCCTATGGACAGAGGAGGCTGATGTATTATAGTCCATGAGGTCACATCAAGTTTAACACGGCTGAAATGACTGAGCGTGAGCATAAATAAGATATTTGATAAGTTTTTCAAACGAACAAGTGCTAAAGAAATTAAAGGGCAAGAAAGAAAATTAAATATGACATAAGGTGATGTAAAAATTAACCGAAGGACAGAATATGATTGCCAGTACTAGAGAAGCAGTGTTCTTCGTGGTTTTCAGGGCAATATCCAGGTTAAAACTGCTAATGCTTGAGTATGCAATTTTAATTACTGGTTAATTTCTTGTTGTGTGGCATTGAAGTAGTAAGGGTACTTCAATGGCATTGAAGTACTTAAAATGGTCCTTAAAATGGCATTTTTAAGTAGTAAGGGTAAAAATTATTTGTAGAAACTTGTTTCAGTTTCTTTTGTATGCGTGTCTATATGTTGCCTTTGCTAAAATGTAAACTGTCCCTTTTTGTGTATTGTGGTCTAAAGGTTTGAAAACTTCACTGCCTAGGGAAATGGTTCCACGGGTGAAGGAAAGCACAGGCAGAAATGTTCATGGTAGCTTTACTATGAAGAGCAAAACAAACAACCTTCATCCTTGTTGATGTGTGAAGCTTCTTAGTACATGCATTCTTACATATAGGAAAACTGAGATTTCTAATTCCTGGTTCAATGCTTCTGTTCATTCTTTCACTGACAAATAGTATTTCATTGTGTTAGAATACAACAATTTATTTGGCTATTTTTCCTTTCAATGAACCACTAAGGTGTTCAAGGATGAATCTTAGAAACCTAACAGTGAGTTGAAAACATGGTACACATAGTATCATATCATTAACATTACAAAGCTTAACAACCACCAAACCACTGTTACATTATAAGCCCTTGTATACTATTGCATTGCCACATATGTGATTTTCTTATAAAATAAAGAAGTGTTTTGGTGGCTTAATATTCTTCTTCAGGACTTTTAATTTTATCACAAACTATAATAGTTTTTCATGCCATAGAGTGTTATGAGCCAATCTTCTGGATCTTGAAGAAGAAATATCAAGAAATCTATCTCTTAAAAGGGTAGTTAGGTATCAGGAGAAGATTTGCTTATTGATGAAGACACAAGGTCACCTTAGTTATGATAACAATGACTTTTATTTAACAATGAAAGTAGAAGGAATTATAAGAAATTTCTTTAGTCAGAAACAAAATACCTTTTAAGAAATGGTGAGGAAAGTAAAAGTATAGAGAATTTTAGAAGCTTAGTGGTGAGAAAGAGAAAAGAATTCCTGAGAATAGAAAAAATAAATAAATAAATAAAACAGTAGCCAAAGAGTAACAGTTGATTTAATTGAGATTGGGTTAGTTAACAGCTCTGGCTTTTGGTATTTCTTTAAAAACCGCTCTAAGTTTTATTTTGACTTAATTTTGTAAAGCATAAGAATTGCTAATAATTTTTACAGCTAATCACGTGTTTATAGGAAAGTAATAAATAGCGGAGGCTTCCTGGTAACCCAGCAGTAAAGAATCTGCCTGCAAGCCAGGAGTTCCAGGAGACACTGATTCAATTCCTGGGTCAGGAAGATCCCCTGGAGGAGGTCATAGCAACCCACTCTAGTATTCCTGCCTAGAGAATTCTATAGACAGAAGAGAATAGAGGGTTATGGTCTACAGGGTGGCAAAGAGTCGGACTTAACTGAAACAACTTGGCATGCATGCACGCACATAATAAATCACTGAATGAAGCACTTATCTCAAACTAGGGACAGTTCAAAAAATATTTCCATTCACTTATTCACCTCTTTGAAATTTTGGGTGCATTTTGTCTCTTTCATTGGCCTGGCCTTGAATTTTCCCATCACAATTCAGCAGTTTTTATGGTAGGTATTAACTAACAAAATCCAGCTAGAAGAATAATCTTTAAAATCAGTGGTTTCCAAGATTTTTGATGTGTCACAAACCCATTGAAAAAATTTAATATTCTTTTTATTTCCTGCAGAGATTGTGTTGTGCCATCCTGGGAAGCGTGGCCTCCACTTTATGCTCTAAACTAAATTATGTCTTAAATCCCACAGAGCTAGTTTGTGTATCTTTGCCAGCAGTTGTGTTTTTGTTCCAATTAGCAAGATTTCTCAAGAGGTTAATCGATAATCAAGGAGAATTCTACATGCCACAATACTTTCAAAAATAAGATACCAGGGAAGAGACTCCAATCCCAGTCATCTCTAATGTGCTATAAAACCCAACTAGTTCACTCTGAAATCTACCTGTTCCTTTACAGAGTTTGACAACCTTGTGGGCATGTCTGCTAAATTGCTTCAATCGTGTCTAACTACTTGCAACCCTATGAACTGTAGTATCCCGCCAGGCTCCTCTGTCTATGGGATTCTCCAGGCAAGAATACTGGAGTGGGTTGCTATTTCAGATCTTCCCAACCCAGGGATCAAACCTGCATTTCTTATGTCTCCTTCACTGGCAGGTGGATTCTTTATCACTAGCATCATCTGGGAAGCTATCCTTGCCTACTCTCAAAGATCTGTCTTATGTTTTCTAGGTAATCACAGGAAAAAATGAAAATGAGAATCCAAGTTGCAGAAGTAGCAAATGGCAACATCTTTTGTTCTGTTTTGAATCGCATCTCTGTAGTTGCCATATTAAAAGCAGAACTAAAGGCAGTGATAACACAGAACTAGAATTAAAAATATGGAGAAGGGATGAAGTAAATATATTTGTGAGACCTTTATGAGACAGACAGTCTAGGAGTCAGCAACTGTACACTTATTACTGTTTTTATGAAAATGCTCGATTTGTGTCTAGGTGAAGAATTACTCTGAGGTTGGATACTTAAAAAACAACAAAATCAAATAAAACCCACAGCAATTCAGGTAATATATTATAATTTTCGTATTTAAACAATGTAGTAGTGGGCAATCATTAGTGAAGTCTATCTATTAACACCCAGAGTTTTCTTTGACTAAATAAAACAATTCAAAAATAGGGCTAGAAATATGGATGAGTATAAAGACAGAAAGATACGTGGCAAGCAATATACAGAGATTCTAATAGGAATTGAGATTTTTTTTTTAAATGAAGCAAATATGGACTTGTTATTAATAGTTCTTGTGAAAGTAATGAGTAAAGTTATTCTTATTTAATAAGGCAAAGAACAGAAGAGTAAGGGGTTTGGTTCTGATAATCCTCTTGGATATTTTTGCCAAATGAGATTTGTCCTATGGTCATGCCTGTGGCACCTGTCCCCTCTTCTAAGCAATAAACGTTTTCTCACACTCACTCTCCATCAAGCAAATAAACCACAGTACACATTCTAATGTGGGACAAGCCATCCCTCTCCCAATTCTGGTCTCTAGACTTAACTGGGTATATGGCCATACACATTCTGATGTGGGACAAGCCATCCCTCTCCCAATTCTGGTCTCTAGACTTAACTGGGTATATGGCCACAAGCCAAAACTTCTTTTTATGCCTTGTTCAACAAAGAGGCATCAGGTTGGAATTGTAATTTTTTGTAATAGTTTTTTTTATTGAGATATAATTGATGTATAATATTATATGTTTCAGGTGTTCAACATAGTGATTCACACTTTTAAAGATATTCCATTTATAGTTATTTATAGTTATACAGTATTCCTTTTATACAGTATTCCTTATGCTGTACATTATATCCTTGTAGCTTGTTTATTTTATAATAGCAGTTTGTACCTGTTACTCCCCTTCCCCTATAATGCCCCTCTTACTGGTAACCAATAGTTTGTTTCCTATATCTGTGAGCTTATTTCTTTTTTGTTATATTTCATTGGTTTGTTTTATTTTTTAGATTCCACATATACATGATGTCATACCATATTTGTCTTTTTCTATCTGACTTATTTCACCTAAATAGCACCCTCCGAGTCCATTCATGTTTCTGCAAATGACAACCTTTTTTATGGCTGAGTAGTACTCTGTTGTGCATCTATAGACACAGGCATTCTATATCTTTCTTCATTCATCTGTTAATAGACACAGATTTCGTATCTTGGCAATGGTAACTAATGCAGTGAAACATCAGGATTTATGTATCTTCTCAAACTAATATTTTCATTTTTTTCTAGATATAAAACCCAGAGTGGAATTGCTTAGTCATACAGTAGTCCTACTTTTAGTTTTTTGAGCAACCTCCAGACTATTTTGCACAGTGGTTGTGCTAATTTACATTTCCACCAACAGTTCATGGGTGTTCCATTTTCTCCACATCCTCACCATTTGTTGTTTGAGGTCTTTTTCGTGACAGTCATTCCAACATGTGTGAAGTGGTGTATCTCATTGTGGTTTTAACTTTCATTTCTTTGATGATTAACAGTGTTAAGCATCTTTTCATGTGACAGTGGCCATCTGTATGTCTTCTTTGGAAAAATGTCTATTCAGGTCTTCTGCTCATTTTTTTTTTTTTTTTTTGATGTTGACTTGAATGAACTGTTTATATGCTTTTTATATTAACCCCTATCAGTCATATCATTTGAAAATATTTTCTTCCATTCAGGTGTTTGTCTTTTTGCTTTATTGATTATTTCCTTTGTAGTGCAAAATCTTTTAAGTTTAATTAAGTCCCACTTGTTTATCTTTGCTTTTTTCCTCTGCTTAAGATAAAAATAATACTGTTACAATTTATGTCAGAGAGTGTTCTAGGATAAC
This sequence comes from Aepyceros melampus, assembly GCA_006408695.1. Classification (NCBI taxonomy): domain Eukaryota; kingdom Metazoa; phylum Chordata; class Mammalia; order Artiodactyla; family Bovidae; genus Aepyceros; species Aepyceros melampus. The sequence continues at coordinate 125,400 of SJXQ01010287.1, forward strand.
TCTGCTTTCTCCTAGGAGTTTATGGTTTCTGAACTTACATTTAATTATTTAATTGATTTTGAGTTTATTTCTGTATACAATGTTACAGAATGTTCTATATTCATTGTTTACATGTAGCTATTCGGTTTTCTCAGCACCACTTAGTGAGGAGACTGTCTTTTCTCTCTTGTATGCTTTTGGGTCCTTTGTTGCAGGTTAACTGACTACAGTGGGTTTATTTCTGTGCTCTCTAGTCTGTTCCATTGATCTGCATGTCTGATTTTGTGCCAGTGCCATACTCCTTTGATGACTGTAGCTTCATAGCATAGTCTGAAATTAGGCAGCATGATTCCTCCAGCTCTGTTATTCCTTCTCAAGACTGTTTTCACTATTTGGTATACTTTGTGTTTCAATGCAAATTTTAAAATTGTTTTAGTTCTGTGAAAAATGCCCTTGGAATTTTGATAGAGATTGCATTGAACCTGTAGATTGCCTTGGGTAACAAGGCAATTTGAACAACATAATTCTTCCAATCCATAAACACAATATATCTTTTTATTGGCTCATGTTTGTCTTCAATTTCTATCAGTGTCTTATAGTTTTCTGAGTACAGGTCTTTTACCTTCCTAGATAAATTCCCAGATATTTTGTTCTTTTTGATGTGATTGTAAATGGAATTGTTTCCTCAATTTCTCCTTCTGATAGTTTGGCATTAATGTATAGAATACAACAAATATCTGTATATTAATTTTGTACCCTGCAACTCATTGATGAGCTCTTGTAGCTTTTTGTAATTGTATTTCTTGTTTCCCTGACAAGTTTTTCTAACAGGTGAGACTGGTATAAAAATGTACTTACCTTGTAATTGTATAAATTATGTATTATTAATTCATCTTTGGATGGAGAAATAGTTACTGTCAATTTCAGCTCAAATAAACTTTCATTTTTTTTTTCTTTTATACATATATCACACTTTCTACTTAGGAATTGCTATGAGATAGCCAAAAAAAACAATGGTGCTAATTTGCAAGTCACATATATTTGTGTATATCAGAATATTTCGAAAGCCATTACCTGGCACACAAATGTTAGCTTTTTTTTTTTTTTTTACTTTAAGCATTTGTTTTACCTTGTCCTAGAGTGGATTTCAGAGAAGGCAGTGGCAACTCCCTCCAGTACTCTTGCCTGGAATATCCCATGGATGGAGGAGCCTGGTAGGCTGCAGTCCATGGGGTCGCTAAGAGTTGGGCACGACTCAACAACTTCACTTTCACTTTTCACTTTCATGCATTGGAGAAGGAAATGGCAACCCACTTCACTGTTCTTGCCTGGAGAATCCCAGGGATAGGGGAGCCTGGTGGGCTGCTGTCTGTGGGGTTGCACAGAGTCGGACACAACTGAAGTGACTTAGCAGCAGCAGCAGCAGAAAGGATTTTAGGTGATGTAGATGACAGACAGGTAGATAGATAGGTAAAAATAACCATGAACAGACATATTGTCTAACATGGCAGCCACTAGCCACATGTGGTGTTTGAATATTTGAAATGTGACTGGTCTAAATTGAGAGGGGCTCTAAATGAAAAATAGCTATCAGATTTCAAAGACTTATTATGAAAAATGAATATAAATATCTCATTAACAGTTTTCATATTGATTACAGGTTAAAATGTTAATATTTTGAATATAATAAGTTAAATAAAAATTATTCATAAAATTAATTTCACCTTTTTCCTCTTATTTTCTTTAGGTTATTCCTAGGAAATGGAAAATTACATATATGGTTCATACTTTTATACTAATCAATGGTAATATATTAAATGCAGTGAGATGAACCAAATTAACACTCCTGTATAACATCGTTAAACATTTCTCTGGCAATAATAGCTCAGAGGACCTTATTCTTAGGTACTAAATGTCCAGTGTAATGTGGAATAAAACTAAAACAAAGATTGAGTAGCAATGCTGCTAATTGTTGAAGATTGTTTTGGTACTCAGCCAGAGGAATAAAAATTCATTTGAATGGGGTCTATAGCAAGATTAGGTGGTGGGGCTGAATACAACTAATGAATGTTTCTCTAATCCATTTATTTTGGCAATAGTGAATCATTTTTAAGTGGTGAAATAGATTGGCATCCTTGTATCATTTGATTTTGTTAATAGTAGGAAAAAAATGTTGCCATCCCACAGCTATTGGAACAAACTGTAGAAATGGGAATTAATGAGACTCATTTCCACTCTGAACAGCCCTGGGTCCTGCACTAGTCAGAGGCCAATGGAACTATATAATTACTTGAGTTAAAGAGAAATAAATGGCCATGGGCTTTAGCTTGGTTTCACTTTGATTTAAAAGGGAAAACTTTGTACATATTCAATTTGATGTAGGTGCCTTTTGGTAGGGATGTAGCTGGAAAAGCCAATGCTTTTTGTGAAAAGGTACTTACTTGTCATAAACAGAAATATAGGTTCAGGCATTTCATGTTAGGGGGGTTGTTAGGACATCTAGTTACATGTCATTCCCCTGCTCCTAAAGCAGCTCCCCTCCTCAGCAGCTAAAATAGGCACTCTCATTAGTTTTTGCTTATTATCATGGAGATAGAAGCATCAGATGAAAATCATGGATTACAAGCCATATTGAAAAATTTAGAAAGATGCAACAGAGGTTTCTTTTTATTTAATTAAGCATGATTATCATTTTTCCATCTTTACCTTCTCAGTATAGCAGTATAATGAAGTTCATTGAAGTGCTTTAGGTAATTTGTGACCTAAACTAAAGAGAGTTGATGGATGACCCTCATAGATTTCCTAGCCTTTAAAAACTGAGATTTGAGTTATTCAAAACCTCCTTATGTATATATAAAATGAGCAGGCTACTTTGTTACATAAATTATAAAATTATGAGGCTATATTGCCTCAGCTCTCCCTTATTACTGTTAAATTTTTAAAGGCTGTGGAAAATCCTGTGGATGTTGTCAAAGTTTCCTAGTTCATGGGATTTTTGTAATATTGTAAAGGTTAAAATAGGTATAAATGTAAATCCTTAGTTCAGTGTCTGCTGTATACTTTAATGTTAATGTGTACATATATATATATATGTTACTCATGAAAATAAACATACCTGTGCATAAAATAGTATATAAAGTGATTTTACTCTGATATCAAGGTATAGTTTCATATTTAATCTTTATATATTATTTTACTTGTTTACAATGAGCATTCTTTTAAATCTTAAAAATAACTCACTCAGTCATGTTTGACTCTTTGTAAACCAATGGACTGTAGCCCTCCAGTCTCCTCTGTCCACGAGATTCTCCAGGTAAGAATATTGGAGTGGGTTGTCATTTCCTCCTCCAGGGGATCTTCCCAACTTGGGGATCAAACTGGTGTCTCTTCCATTACAGGTGGATTCTTTATAGCTGAGCCATCAGGGAAGTCACAAAATAACTAAGGCTATAAACAAAAATGAAAATGATTAACTGAGAGGTCGCTGAGGGTCGGACAAGACTAAATGACTTCACTTTCACTTTTCACTTTCATGCATTGGAGAAGGAAATGGCAACCCACTCCAGTGTTCTTGCCTGGACAATCCCAGGGATGGGGGAGCCTGGTGGGCTGCCGTCTGTGGGGTCGCACAAATTTGGACACAACTGACGTGACTTAGCAGCAGCAGCACCAGCAGCTGACAGTAGTAAGTATTTCTGAGAGTTATAAATATTTTCAGAAAATTTACTATTATTAATTATTGCCTACCAAATACTGTATTTGAAAATGTATATTGTATGAAAAAAATGAGATTCAGAGCAATAGAATAGAAATTTTATTCAATTTATTTTAACTTCTTCAGTCATATTATCTTATTTCATAGTAAAATGCATGTTGAGTTTAGTATTATGGAGTTGAAATTACTAGGTTTTTCCCTTTTTAATAAAATCAATATATGAGAATCTAAATTGTTCCCTCTTCTCACCCAAAACATTATGTATCTCCACAGGTGTAACTTGGCAGCTATGACTTTTGATGCATAATAACTGTGCAGATATTTGTTCAAAAGCATAATATGCCCTTGTAAGCTTTTGGAGGTTTCTTCACATTTTCTTATATGGATCTGTTAGGTTACCAGAGTCTTTTTTCTTTTTTTCCTACATTGCTACTTAGACTTCACATTTAGGGTTTTTATTCATTTTTAATCTTGTAGCAAATATTTTACAAAACTAACTCAATTTGGGATACCTTAACTAAAGCAGTATTTTTCATGGGTAAGATTCTACCTTTATTCTCCTTGCTTTCCTTCTGTGCGTAGTGTATTATTAAAAATAACATGTCATGTTTCTTAAAATGAATCCCCTAAAGAAAAGTATGGACAGAAGTAAAAGACAGAAACAATATGTGTCAGTCATGAAGGAGGAGTGAAAATCTAGCTTACAGAGCAAAAATTAAATGACTAAAAATATCTAATCAACAGTGACATTTTTGAGTACCAGCTGTGCAGCATAGCAGGATTCATCTTAGTCTGCAAGAGAGCTTATACAGCTCATCAGAGCTAGTGAGTAAAGTACAGGACCAGGATTCAGGAAATCTGTTGACAGTCTCAATTTTGGCATGATGCAGAAACACATCCAAGATTATTCATCTGTTCAAAGGGGATGTTGGTAATTGTTAGTACATCATTTATGAAAAAATATAAACGAAGAAGTTTATAGACATATAAAAAAGCATTATTAAATTCTAACTGGAAAATGACCTTTAGAAACAAAAAGAAGCAAAAAAAAAAACCCATCTAGAATAAAAGGGAAAAATATTTATATATTGATAGTTTTGGCATAAAGATTGAAGTGTCTCATGTCTTCTTTGCTTGATCACAAACAGTACACACAGGAGAGCAAAGATGTGTTGTGTATAGAAGCTTTTCAATCCCTAGTGGCCACATGAAAATTAGCAGATTTTTAAAATTCATCTCATTTTGTCTGGAGTGTCTTATTTGGTTCTGCATAACAGGCAGAGCAAAGCTTACTACTGCTCATTTCAACCCAGCTCTTTTTCTTTAATAGACTCTCTCCTTGACTAAACTTCGTCAGGTTCCTATCAGGCCTCTTTTTGGAGGGCTTCCCTGTGGCTCAGGTGGTAAAGAATTTACTTGCAATACAGGAGACTCAGGTGACATGGGTTCAATCCCTGGGTCGGGAAGATCCCCTGGAGAAGAGAACTGTTACTCACTCCAGTACTCTTGCCTGGAGAATCCCATGGATGGAGGAGCCTGGCAGGCTACAGTCCATGGGGTAGCAAAGAGTTGGGCACGATTGAGTGACTAACATTTGACTAGGCCTTGGGTATCATTCTATCTTTGTCAGACATGTATGGCCTAGTTTTAGCAGGAATCTGGCAAAGTCAGTTTAGAAAGGATTCCCCCACCACTGATGACTGATCACATTAATATCTGATCAAATTCCTCAGGCCCCACCTGTGAAATAGAAGTCCTTGGCCTCTCTTTGGCAAGAACTCTGTCAGGTCACTTTAGCAAGAATCTCCCTCTCTTTGATGTCTCCTCTGAGTAATTTTACATTGACTGACTCTCACTCTACTCCTTGGCTTTAAATTTCCACTTGTCTTTGCATTCAAAGTTAAGCCTGATCTCTCTCCTCTGTTGCATTAGTCTTAACTAAAGTTGTCATTACTGTTTTAGTAAGTGTAAGAATAACTTTTTCTTTCTACAGTGCCTGATCATTACAATGACAGTAAAAATAATCTAAAAATAAACATTCTAAATTAGGTCCTTGCAGATAAAAATAAGCAAACTACTCTTTCAGTTCATCCCACCCTCTCCTTCCCCTCCTGTATCCACAAGTCCATTCTCTATGTCTACATCTCCATTGCTGCCCTGAAAATAGGTTAAGTACCATTTTTCTAGATTCCATATATATGTGTTAAAGTACAATATTTGTTTTTCTTTTTGAAATATGTGCATTACCATGTGTAAAATAGAGAGCTAGTGGGAAACTGCCATATAACTCAGAGAGCTCAGCCTGGTGCTCTGTGATGACCTAGAGCTGGTGAGTTGAGGGAATGGGAGCGAGGCTCAATAGGGAGAGGATCAAGTGTACTTATGGCTCATTCATATTGTTGTATGGCAGAAACAAATACAATATTGTAAACCAATTATCCTCTAATTAAAAATTTTTTAAAAGTAAGCAAACTAAATAATTTTCCAAAGTGTTCAGGTAACTTAGAGTCACTTCCTGCTCAGCAGTACACAGTCCTTTATACTGTGAACCTCCATACTCTGTTCCTTTGCAGTCTATTGTGATCTGGATGGGTATGAAGATATATATATATATATGCAAAGTTCTAAGCATATGAATGTTTCACAAATAGCAGGCAACTCTTCTGATTACAAGAAAGAAGCTTAATTTTAATAGAAATCACTGAGTTGTAAATATGAGAGATTCACTCTTTTTTTTCCCCTTCATTTACTGGAGAGGGAACACTTGTCAAGACTCTGCCTGTCACGTGGTCATAGGTTTAGCCCATTACCCAGCACTCATTTTATTCTACGATCTTATTTTTTCACAAAGAATTGGAGATTGTGTAGCCCACACTACATAAAATCTTCATTGTTCTGTTTCTGTTTGACTTGGTCTCACATGTGGATGCTTGTATCCTGGGCTTCGATCTTGCATAACCACTTCTCATTCTCCAAATCTATGGAGTCTGTATTTCATGCCTCCATTCTTTCCTATATGTCTTTTTCACTTAGAATCTTCCTACATGCATCTCATTCATTTCTCTGTGTTTTGTTTCCTTAATTAGTTGACTCTACAGTTGTTCACTGAACTTAATGCTACCTCTTCTATAATTTTTTCTTATCCCCTCAGAAAATCTGAGTTGTTTCTAAAAAAGACACTCTTCCAGAACTTCGTATGATGCATTCATGGACCATCAAACCTAGGACTGTTCATGGCTATGTTTATGCCTGTCATTTCTACAAAGGCAGGAACTCTGTTCTATTTACTCTTGTATTTGTAGAACCTTTGTATGCCTGCCAATAGTAGCTGTTTATTGTTATTTTATGAATTGATCAGAATATAAACTATGGCTTAGTTATGTATTTTATACTGAGCTATTCAGGAGCAGCTTGCTCTCACCTGTATCCATTTTGAGGGCAGATTTAGATCTTAGTTGTATCTCCTAGAACTTCCATCCTCTTACAAACAGGACTGAGAAGTAACGACTTGCCACATAATTCATTGTATTAAACCCCCACTGAAGGCAGTTAGTTCTCTCTCATTATTGTCTCTCTACCCTTTACTCCCTTTCATCCTCTATATTATCTCCCAAAGACTCTCTATTCTCTTCTGTGTTTTAAGTAACCCAGCTCTGCCTGAAATTATTTATTAATATGTTGCATGATGCAAAAACCTTAGAAGATGAACCATCTTAAAATCTGTTATTCAAATAGGTTGTCTTAAGTGGGTACAAATTCTTGCTGATCTCAAGTTAAATATTAACAAAATAAGCCTTCTGAAGAAAAAGCTAGTGAGATTGCCATAAAGAAAATTTATTTTTAATTTTATATGAGTTTTTATATTTGCATAGAATAGCAGCCCACTGTTTAAATGATTTCTTAAATGAATTAACTTGTACAATTAATTTCTCTTAAGGCAAATAGTTATCAGTAATTTATCCTTATCAAAATTTGAATTTTTATATGCTAGATTTGTTTAACAAAATAGTTTTTGTTTAAGAAATGGCTTCAACGAAGCCTAAGCCTATGAGCCTAAGCCAATAATTTCCTGCTGCTGCTGCTGCTGCTGCTAAGTCGCTTCAGTCATGTCTGACTCTGTGCGACCCCATAGACAGCAGCCCACCAGGCTCCCTCATCCCTGGGATTCTCCAGGTAAGAACACTGGAATTGGTTGCCATTTCCTTCTCCAATGCAGGAAAGTGAAAAGTGAAAGGGAACTCTCTCAGTCGTGTCCAACTCTTAGCGACCCCATGGACTGCAGCCTACCAGGTTTCTCTGTCCATGGGATAATAACTCCCTAGAGGTATATTATTGAGACATTTACCTTTCACTAATTCATTGGTTCAGTAACTAACAGTGAGTGCTCACCATATTTCAGATTTCCCCCAAATAATGTTGCTTAACAAATGAATGAATGCATGCAAGAAACAGTGGATGAAAGTGAATGTAGAGATAGATTCAATTTTTCTTATGTCTTCTTGATTTGATTTCCCTTATTTCATAAAGTTTATAGGACTCTGTCTTTCAAATAGAGCATATTTTTGTTTTTGAGGACATTATTAAAGCAAATTAGGAATTTATTAGCATCACAATTTAAGACTTTTAAAAGATATTATGGAGAAGGAAATGGCAACCCACTCCAGTGTTCTTGCCTGGAGAATCCCAGAGACAGGGGAGCCTGGTGGGCTGCCATCTATGGGGCTGCACAGAGTTGGACACGACTGAAGCGACTTAGCAGTAGCAGCAGCAGCAGCAAAGATATTATTAAGTGTAGGTAGAATAACTTTAAATGATACCTAACTGGCATGTGTTTGCAGACCTTTCTTCCATCTTCCTGTTTCTTTGATGTAGTCTTTTTTTTTTTAAATGGAAAATATTTATTCTGAAATTGCTTTGTGAATAGATGGTGTCACAGGTTTTTTTTTGTTGTTGTTGTTTTCTGTCAAATCTCAGCATGAATCAGCCATAGGTATACATATATCCCCTCCTTTTAGGACCTCCCTCCCATTTTCCTCCCCATCCCACCCCTCTAGGTTGATACAGAGCCCCTATTCAAGTTTCCTGAGCCATACAGCAAATTCCCATTGGCTATCTATTTACAAAGGAAGCATGCTCTAGAGCTCTCCTTGCTTCTTCATTAAGTCACTCAGTAAATTCTTGACCTCTTTGTTTCTGCACTTTACTTCCAGTAAAACTCATATATTTGGCTAAATCCACAGTGCAGAAAATCAGAAAGTGTGAGCTTGAGGTTACAAAATAACAGTAAAAGTAAGGAAAGAATTTGCAACCAGTCAATTTGCATATGGAAATTTTAATCTCAGCTCAATGAATGGCTATGTTCTAATCACTCAGTCAGCAGCTGCTTAAAATTAGTGATGAAAGCAGCATGTTTTTTTCTTCTTTCAGTATGACATCCCCCAAAATATTTAAACCTATTTTTTACAGAGTTCTTCATTTCTACGCTTGTTTTTTTGCTTACTTTTAAAAAGTTGTCATAATTTTTAATGTAATGTGCTATGACACAATGGATGACTTTACAACTGAATACCATATGGAGTATTTTAAACATTTAGTTTATCACCACAAAAGATGAGAGCTACTGTATTCTTTTCATTTTCTTTTCATTTCTTTACTTTTGTTTTGGGAATATTCTTGTTATATATTGATTTATATATAATTTACATGAAAATAATATAAATTCATACTAGTTGTGTGAATCAAATGCTAATCATAGAAAAACTGATAATGTATAATGATGGAACAGACACATTTTAAAAATGCAAATTATGTTTAATATTTATGTATCAGTGAGGAAGAAATGTTTCCTCTAACCTTCTAGGTTCTTCTGGATGGTCTAAGAATTAAATTAACTTGAGACAGAGTAACAGGAGAAAATCAAATTTATTTTCAGTCCTTCGGGAAACCTACATGCATGGGATGGTCAGAGACCCTATATACATGGTAGGCTCAGAGATAGAAAGGCAAAGTGAGATATATATGCCAACCTGATCTAAGGAATGGAATGGGGCCCTGAGGCTTCTGAAGACAGGAGCGTCATTCACCAGACAATAGCAAGAAGAGGTTCATGGGCCTCTTTGTGATGCCATGGACTATAGCCCCCCGGCTCCTCTGTTCATGAGATTTTCCCAGAAAGAATACTGGAGTGGGTGGCCATGCCTTCTTCCAAGGAATCTTCCTGACCCAGGGATCAAACCTACATTTCCTGCATCAGCAGGTAGATTCTTTACTACTGAGCCACTGGGGAAACCCAGGAAGAAGAGATGTTTAGTAATTGTTTGCCCTCCCATATAGATGGGAACCCTGAGGTAAAATTTATCTTCAGTAATAACACTTTTCTGGGAAAAATTTCCAATTTAAATTCTTCTGGATATTTAAAGGAGAGGCAAATTCTCTTGAATTTGCAGACTCATTTGCCTTTAGTCAAAATAATTTGATGACAAAGGGGCACATTTGGGGGAGGCTCATTCTGAATCCTACATGTGGTTGAGAGAAACAAACACTCCCTGCTAATTTTATGAAACAATAGTTTCCAGCCTTTTTAAAAATCACCTCTCCAGATTTAATATTTCAGTGCTTTAGCAGAAAGGAATAGATTTCAATGGGACATACTTTTTAAGTATGAGTGTAAACAAACAATATTTCAAGCTGGAGAAGTAAGTACAGTTTAATATACTGGAGATTAGAGAATGGAATTGTAGGTGTCTTTCATCATGAATATCACGTTTTGTTAATTGGATTTTCACCTTTGTTTTCTTAACAGTTTCTCTTGGCCATCCCAGTGGTTGTAACATTGTTGTAGTCCTCATGATACTTTCTTTGCTTAAGGATGAGGAGATACTTACAAGATGACCAAAGCCTGGATCAAATATATTTAAGCAGTGGTTTCAGGTTATCTGTAAACTGTAGGCTTCAGGGCTATGCAAGGCCATCCTCTTTAGTACCTCTGATTATACTTGGTATACAAATGGAACTGTTAGGTAGTTAGAATAGGAAACAGGAGTCCAAAATGTCGGCGGCTAATAGACTAAGAAGGGAAAAGCCTGCGAAAATAGAACAAAGGAAGGTCAAAGGAAGATCCAAGGACCGGAGTGAGGACCTTGGGTAGAACAAAGAGCACTCCTGGCTAGCCAGTTTACATAGGGCAGGCCCAGGGAGAGGAAAAAACACAGAAAGAGAGGAGCCAAAGGACCAGGGGTCTCTCTCTGCTGTGTGCATGCGCTCTCTGTCTCTCTCTCTGTCTCTTTCTCTCTCTCTTCTCTTCCTGTCTTTTGAGTTGGCATGCACCCATGCCTCGAGGATGTATTTTCCTTTATTTTCTAAATAAAACTGAGGGAGCTATAACACTGTTCCAGAGCTGCTGACGGGCTGAGGGCTTTAATGTCCATCGCTTCAAATTTTTATTGAGATGAGACAGAACCGAGGAGAATGCACTCGCCTGACAGACCAAATCAATATAGGTTTTTTGAACAATAATATGTTTTCTGCTTATCTTTATCTGTTAAAGTTAGCTCACAAGTAAAAATAGATACTATTTCTAGTTGTTTTGTATACATGTGTATGGTAAGAACATTTAAAGGTCTATTTTCTTAGCAAATGCCAAGTATATAATATACATAGTCTTATTAACTGTAATCACCATGCTATACACTAGATTCTGAAAACTTGCTCATTGTATAACTGAGTTTGTACCTTTGGCCAGCATCACCCACATTTTTCCTACCCCTACCCCCACCCCCACCCCCCCAAACTCTGGCTACCACAGTCCTACTCTCTGATTCCAAGTCTGACTTTCTAAAATTCTACATGTATGTGAGATCCTACAGTATTTGTCTTTCTGTGTTTGGCTTATTTCACTAAGCTTCAGTTCAGTCATTCAGTTGTGTCTGACCTTTTGTGACCACATGGACTGCAGCATGCCAGGCTTCCCTGTCCATCACCAAACTCCTGGAGCTTGCTCGAACTCATCTCCATTCAACCATCTCATCCTCTGTCGTCCCTTTCTCCTGCCCTCAGTCTTGCCCAGCATCAGGGTCTTTTTCAATGAGTCAGTTCTTCGCATCAAGTGGCCAAATTATTGGAGTTTCAGCTTCAGCATCAGTCCTTCCAATGAATATTCAGGAATGATTTCCTTTACAATTGACTGGTTGGATCTCCTTGTAGTCCAAGGGACTCTCAAGAGTCTTCTGCAACACCACAGTTCAAAAGCATCAATTCTTCAGCGCTCATTTTTCTATATAGTGCAACTCTTACATCTATACATGACTACTGAAAAAAACCATAGCTTTGACTAGACAGACCTTTGTTTTCAAAGTAATGTCTCTGCTTTTTAATATGCTGTTTGGTTTTGTCATAGCTTTTCTTAAAAGGAGCAAGCGTCTTTTAATTTCATAGCTGCAGTCATCATATGCAATGATTTCTTTCAAGATAAGAAAGTCTATCACTTTCCCCGTCTACTTTCTATGAATAATGGGACTGGATGCCATGATCTTCATTTTCTGAACGTTGTTTTCAGCCAGCTTTTTCACTCTCCTCTTTCACCTTCATCAAGAGGCTCTTTAGTTTTTGTTGCTGTCTGCCATTACAATGGCGTCATTTGCACATCTGAGGTTATTGATATTTCTCCTAGCAATCTTGATTTCAGCTTTGTGCTTCATCCAGCCTGACATTTCACATGATGTACTCTGCATATAAGTTAAATAAGCAGAGTGACAATATACACCCTTGACGTACTCCTTTCCCAATTTGGAACCAGTCTGTTGTTCCATGTCCGGTTCTAACTATTGCTTCTTGACTTGCATACAGATTTCTCAGGAGGCATGTAAAGTGGTCTGTTATTCCCAACTCTTTCAGAGTTTTCCACAGTTTATTGTGATCCAAACAGTCAAAGGCTTTGGTGTAATCAATAAAGGAGAAGTAGTTGTTTTTCTGGTATTCTTTTGCGTTTTTAATGATCCAAGTGATATTGGCAATTAATCCAGCTTGAACATGTGGAAGTTCACAGTTCATTTACAGTTGAAGCCTCACTTGGAGAATTTTGAGCATTACTTTGCAAGCATATAAGATGAGTGCAATTGTGTGATAGTTTGAACATTATTTGACTTTACCTTTCTTTGGGATTGGAATAAAGACTGACCTTTTCCAATCCTGTGGCCACTGCTGAGTTTTCCAAATTTGTTGGCATATTGAATGCAGCACCTTAACAGCATCATCTTTTAGGATTTGAAATAGCTCAACTGGAATTCCATCATCTCCACTAGCCTTGTTTGTAGTGATGCTTCCTATGGCCCACTTGACTTCACATTCCAGGAGGTCTGGCTCTAGGTGAATGATCAAATCATCGTGGTTATCTGGGTCATGAAGATATTTTTTGTATAGTTCTGTGTATTGCTACCTCTTCTTAATATTTTCTGCTTCTCTTAGTTCCATAACATTTCTATCTTTCATTGTGCTCATCTTTACATGAAATATTCCCTTGGTATCTCTAATTTCTTGATGGGATCTCTAGTCTTTCCCATTCTATTATTTCCTTCTATTTCCTTGCACTGATCACAATGAAGGCTTTCTTATATTTCTTTGCTGTTCTTTGGAACTCTGCATTCAAATGGCTGTATCACTTAGCACAATGTCCCACAAATTCATCCATCTTGCTGCAAATAGCAGAATTTCCTCCCTTTTCAAGGCTGAACTATATTCCATTTCAAGAGAAACTGAATGGTCTGTAGCTAGGACCTCAAAACTGGTTCAAGACAGCACAATTATACACAACAAAACATTCTGTTACATTTTGTATACTTGTTTGCAAAACAAACCTTTTTATTAGTGCTTTAAAAAACTCTGTGTGCTTATTGATCTTTAGTTATGGAAAGTAGTAAATCAAGGTGGAAATGCCACTAAGACCTGATTTTTAATCTCATTTCTTCTACAAATAGAGGATCTGTATGTCTACAGAATTGTTGGGCAGAAGGTAAATTTTCAGGAAAAAGATGAAAACTCTCAGGATTTAATGTGTGGCATGGTGACTAATAATTTCACTTTGAAATTTGCTAACTGTCAGTCTTAAGCATTCTCACCATACACACTTCAAAGTACCTTTGTGAAGTGATGGAGATATCAGTTAGCTTGATTATGGTAATTACTTTGCAATGTAGACCCATATAAAATCATCATATTGTGTATGTTAAACATTTACAGTTTTTGTCAGTTATATCTTAATAAAGCTGGAAAAACATATAGTGAACTCAGAACGCTTTTTTTTTTCATAGATTGTAATTTTGGTGTTCTATCTAAAAATTATTGCCAAACCCAATACTTAGAGTTTCTCCTAAATTGTCCTCTAACAGTTTTATAATTTTGTTTCCTTTACTTAGGTCTGTGATCTCATTTGAATAATTTTTATCACAATTTTTATCTGATTCATGGCAAATTTTTCAAGTGAGTGTCTTTGCCACTATTTTCACCTAGTTTCTTGTTTCCTTTCTACTCTTTTTCCTTACAGTACTTTTGTATAAGTCCCTGCTAATTCTTGTTTACTCAACACCTCTGTGAAATAAGGTAAGTTTTTATTAGACAAGCTCTTGGAAAGGAGACTGTCGTGATGTTGTGGACACAGATGATTTCCATTCTGGTGGCAGTTTTTCCTGTTTTACCATAAAGTTCTTTATAGCCTAAACTTCTCTGAGAACCTTTACTTCCCTCTACCAATGTAAATTGACAACTATCTTGTTCATAGTGTGAAATATTTGTCTTTGCTTCTTCCTAATAAGTGACTACTTCCTGGAAGCCATCAGTTCAGTTCAGTTCAGTTGCTCAGTCCTGTCTGTCTCTTTGCAACGCCATGAATCGCAGCACACCAGGCCTTCCGGTCCATCACCAATTTCTGGAGTCAGTGACGCCATCCAGCCATCTCATCCTCTGCCGTCCCCTTCTCCTCCTGCCCCCAATCCCTCCCAGCATCAGAGTCTTTTCCAATGAGTCAACTCTTTGCATGAGGTGGCCAAAGTACTGGAGTTTCAGATTCAGCATCATTCCTTCCTAAGAAATCCCAGGGCCGATCTCCTTCAGAATGGACTGGTTGGATCTCCTTGCAGGCCAAGGGACTCTCAAGAATCTTCTCCAACACCACAGTTCAAAACCATCAATTCTTTGGTGCTCAGCCTTCTTCACAGTCCAACTCTCACATCCATACATGACCACAGGAAAAACCATAGCCTTGACTAGACGGACCTTAGTCGGCAAAGTAATATCTCTGCTTTTGAATATGCTCTCTAGGTTGGTCATAAGTTTTCTTCCAAGGAGTAAGCGTCTTTTAATTTCATGGCTGCAGTCACCATCTGCAGTGATTTTGGAGCCCAGAAAAATAAAGTCTGACACTGTTTCTACTGTTTCCCCATCTATTTCCCATGAAGTGATGGGATGGGATGCCATGATCTTCGTTTTCTGAATGTTGAGCTTTAAGCCAACTTTTTCACTCTCCTCTTTCACTTTCATCAAGAGGCTCTTTAGTTCTTCTTTACTTTCTGCCATGAGGGTGTGTCATCTGCATATCTGAGGTTATTGATATTTCTTCTGGCAAGCTTGATTCCAGCTTGTGTTTCTTCCAGTCCAGCATTTCTCATGATGTACTCTGCATAGAAGTTAAATAAGCAGGGTGACAATATACAGCCTTGAGATACTCCTTTTCCTATTTGGAACCAGTCTGTTTTTCTATGTCCAGTTCTAACTGTTGCTTCCTGACTTGCATACAGATTTCTCAAGTGGCAGGTCAGGTGGTCTGGGATTCCCATGTCTCTCAGAATTTTCCACAGTTTATTGTGATCCACACAGTCAAAGGCTTTGACATAGTCAATAAAGCAGAAATAGATGTTTTTCTGGAACTCTCTCGTTTTTTACATGATCCAGCAGATGTTGGCAATTTGATCTCTGGTTCCTCTGCCTTTAGGGGAGTATTTAGCTTCTTGTGATTATTTTGTGCCTTTGTCTTTCTTATTCTTTGTGACAAACTCAATCCAGGAAAGGTCCTGCTAATCTTCCCAGTACTTTGTTCTTGTCATTCCAAAATAAATATTTGGTTTCTGCTCCTGAATATATTTGTCTGCATGAGACACTCTGTGTGTGTGTGTGTGTGTGTGTGTGTGTGTGTGCTTGGTCATGTCTAAATCTTTGTGACCCTTGTGGACTGTAGCCTGCTAGGCTGCTCTGTCCATGGAGTTTTCCAGATAAGAAACTGGAATAGGCTGACATTTCCTCCTCCAGGGGATCTTTCTGACTCAGGGATCAAACCCCTGTCTCTTGCATCGACAGGCAACTTTTATTTAATTTAGCATTCTTTACTTTAATATTGTTAATTAAAACAACATATGTATTTTAGTTCTGTATAAAATAGAATTTTTCTTTCTGTTTCATTTCCTTTGCTATCCTGGGAGATTTTTGACTGGTCCGTGGACAACATAAACTTTACTGGTGCCATATTCCCTTTCTCTGTGTCATTTATTTCTCAATCAGGATTTACTGAGGGCTGATTGCATTGCTAGAGAGTCTTCAGTTAATGGATTTTATCCAACAGCAAAAATAAAGAAAGAGAAAACTTTTGGAAAAGATAATTTGTAAGAACTGGAGAGACCTCTCCAACTCATATGTATGTGAAGTAATTAAAACTTTATAATGAATACTTACACCTTATGGCAGTTCAACATAATGACTGCAGTTCAAACAGTATTCTAGTTTCTGGGGGATTATGCTTCACTTAAAAAAAAAAACTACTGAGTTAATTAACATGGAGTTTTGGAGTTAAGCCTTTGCTTTAAGCAATTTAGACAAGATCAAAAATAACAAAAGCCATTGTTATTATTTATTGAGCACTTACCATGTGCAAGGTGTTACCCTTTGTCCTTTACAAGAGTAAACTTATTTTAATTTTAACTTGTGAAGTAGGTACTGTAATTCTCTTCAATTTATAGATGACAGATTTAATGATGTTATAAAACTTGCCTAAAGGAGTATATTTAATAAGTGACAAAAGATACCAACCAACCATGGCTAAGAACAGTCTGGTGGCAAAGCTAAATGATATTTTACATGTGTTTATTAATTTATCCTTTTTATCCACTTATTTACCCAACAAGTACATTGATGCATACTCAGTGACAGACAGTGGGTTAGGTTTTAGACACACAACAGTAAAACAATACCAGAACAGTCTCAGGCTCTAGTGAATTCACAGTTGTATTAAGAAAATAGGCATTCAACAAACAATAGCATGTATACATGAAAAATAACCACTGTGTTGATATTTGCTGAAAAAAAGTACATGATCTGCAAAATTATATAACATAGAATCCAGGGTATTCTGATCAATGAGTCATGGTTAAGGTGGAAAATTCAGCTTTCAGATGGAATGGGAAGGATAAAAATGGACTAGATTGGCAAAAGGGTTGAGGATAAAATTCCAATATAAAGAACAGTAACACATGCATGCAAAGGTTCTAGTGTCTTAGCACATCCTATTCAAGGAAGTAAAAGGTCAGTTTGTCAAGAATACAGAACAAAGAGAAGGAAATGGTGGCTGATGAGGTCAGGGGGTTACTGGAATCAGATTCTGTTGCTTTGTATCCTGTACTAAGTATTTCGGATTTCCTCATAAGAACATAAGGAACTATTCAAAATTTTAAGCAGTAGAGTGAAATCTGTGATCAACCTGGAAGCGATGTGAAGATCTCTTTAAAGGTGGGAGTGATTTGAAGAATGTTTCAGTATTCCAGGGGAAAGATGACAGTTTCTTGGACTAGAAATGAGAAAATGTAGATGGAGAGAACTTAATTGAATAGAGACAAATTAAGTGTATTAAAATGGAAGAAGTTGGTGTGTGGCATGATAAAGGAATATGTTATTGATGATGACTGTCAAGTTTTTGGCTTGAGCAACTTAAAGAAAGATAGTGTCATTCACTAAACTAGAGAACAATAGAAAGAAGACCATATTTCTTGCAGAAAATTGAGTAAAATTACCCTTGAGACATTCAAAGTGCAATGCCAAGTTGGCAGTTTGATGTGAAAGTCATAAACTCAAAGTATAGGTTTTAGCTAGAGATACCCATGTTGATGATTACTGACATCATAATTTTGAATGGAATATCAAAAGGAGAATTTGAAAAAGGAGAAAAATGAATACCAAGACTATTTTTAAAGGCATTCCAATGTTTAAAGGCTGGTGGAGGAGAAGAAGCCTCCAAGCAAAAAAGAGAAATAATGAGAGAGGAAAAAGAACCAGGAGTATGCAGCCAGAGGGCAACAGAAGAGGATGTGCAATATGCTCTGACTTTAGGCATTAAACTTGCTGCTCTCTTATTGAAAGCCCTTCTCTCATTCTTCTGTAGCTCCACTCCATCACTTCCTTGTCACATTAACATGAAACCTTTTCTTACCGCTCTGTTTAAATTTGGATTTCCTAACCCAGACTCACCCCCAAGCTATTCTTTATTTCTCTACTTCATTTTATTTTCATTAATTTATTTTATTTTCATTAAGCCCCACCAGGGCTTCCCTGGTGGCTCAGTGGTAAAGAATCTGCATATAATGCAGGAGATGTAAGTTTGATCTGTAGTCAGGAAGATCCTTTGGAGAAGGAAATGGCACCCCATTCCAGAGTTCTTGCCTGGGAAGTCCCATGGACAGAGGAGCCTGGTGGGCTACAAAAGAGTCAGATACAATTTTGCAACTCAGCAATGACAACAGTGTATTAGTTACCTTATTTTCACGTTATCTGTCTCTTCCCCTCTATGGGCTTTGATGTTTGCAACTTTCGTTCACTCTAGTATGTCCTATACCTAATTTAAGCCCTGGTATATACTGTGTCCTTCAGGAATTACTAAGTAATGGTGAGTGGTTGAATTGATGAATGAATAGTAACAAATACCACTGAGAGGACACGAGGCTTAAGGCAAGGATTGACATGTGTCAACTGGACTTGGTGTGGGAATCAGTAGCCAAATTAGAGAGCTGGAGAGTTCGTGGTATACAAGCAAATGAAGATAATAAATAGGAAGTTGTCTCCTTTCAGAAGTATGACTATAAAGAAGGAGAAAATATATACGGTAGTATTGGATAGGATGGGAACACTGAATAGGACACATGTTTGGTTTTCTTTTTTTTTTTTCTTCACAAAGTTTTTTTTTGGAAATTGGAAAAAATGATTGAAAATGTTTAAGATGATGTTAGTCAGATGCAGTTCAGAGGATGCAGTTGAACACAGTAAAGACTATGGAAGACAGACAGGAAGGGATAATTAATAGAGGCCGATTTTGGAGAAAGTCTACAGAAGAAGTTGTCTTTGGAGGAGAAATGTGCCTTTATTTTGGAGGAAGTAGAGAAAACAAGGATGTGGAAGGATTTAGAAATATGAGGTAAGGCCTCTGTAAGGTTAGTTCTCCAAGTGTGCCTAGGGTTAGTGATACGTTTTCAGTGAAATGTTTGAAAAGGAAATTGAAAATAGTATTTTCAGAATGTGGTAGAGAGAGTCGAATAAATAAACATATTAGCTTTGCCCTGGACAGTGTGTAATCTGCCCAAACAACTTGTACTACATAAAAATAAAAATAAATAGTGCAGTTTTGAAAGACAGTTTTAATCAACTAAATAAAGGCAGCTCATAATTGAGAAATCTACAAATATCAGACCACTGATAATTGGCAACTTTAATATAAACAGTATTTTCTAAAACACATTGGCTATTTAAAACAAGCACTTCATGTCAAATTTCAGTGGTAAAATTTGATTTGATTCTAAAAGTTTATTCTTTCTTCCAAGAGGATTTCCAGACTGGCGAGTTTGAAGGTACATAAACTTGTGCTATTAAGTTTGAAATGTTAAATTTCTCTCTATATATATAAATATCTTTATATACACCTACTCATAAAGACAAATGGTGCATTGATGATGTTTGATTTTAGTTTGTATAGAATTTTAACAAAATAAAACTAACAACATGGTTGACATGTTTTCCTGATTGTTTTGAGGATGTAGTTTAAATAAATTGCTCCATCTCCAGCATTCCAACTGACATAACTTTCTCAGGAATTTGATCTGTCATTCTTCCAATTAGCAGAGCCCTGCAGCCATGCTGCAGAATAGTTTTGTAATATATCTTGAGTTTTAACAAGGAACTTTTTGATGTATTTCAATTATGATGTACAAAGTAACATCTCCTTAATTAAAGAAGAAATTCCATTTTGAAGCTCTTTAAAGTGCTATTAAAGTTTATGTTTGAAAGCTTTCTGTTAAGATTAATCTGCCCTCTGCATTTAGTGAAAGGGATATGGAGCACTTAGTTTTGGAAAAAATATAGCCAAGATATCATGCCAAATACTACTGAGATTGAAGAATAGAGTTTGGTTATAAGGTAATGGTTTTTTAAGAGATTAGATTACAGATCAGTAGATATTTAAGCATAGTTCTATCTGCTGTACATTTTTGAGCATAATAAACTGGAAAGAACAAGAATTCTCTGAAACTGAGGATGAGGGAATTAAATGATGAAAGTGGGGCTCCCCAGGTAGCACAGTGATAAAGAATCCACTTGCCAACGCAGGAGATGCAAGATACATGGGTTTAATCCATGTGTTGGGGAGACCTTCCCAACTGAAATGAAACCAATTCCAGTATTCTTTCTTGGAAAATTCCAAGGGCAGAGGAGCTTGGTGAGCTATGAGGTCCACGAAGTCACAAAGAGTCAGACATGACTGAGTGCACGTGCACACACACACACACATTAGATGTGATGAATCCTATCTGACATGGTAATCCTGGAACTGTGCACCTAAGAAATCCTATTTTATACATGTCTTGTAAAAAACAACCTAAAGCAATAAAAATAAATTGGTGTATGGCTCTCGTGAGAGACATGCATTCATACAAACAACCAAAAATCCCCAAACAAAAGTTGAGCCATAAAATACATATGTGATTCTAGCTTATATGGAACAAATATAATTTCTCTTCTCTCCAAATTAATTTTGCATATTCCAAATAAAGCTTTAGATGAGTGCTCTGGCAGTGTGTATTTTTAGGCTTAAAGAACTCCTAGTGCAGACAAGATGGTGCAGCTGACAGTGCTCATAGTTGATGACAACACAGATTTTAAAATGTTGTTGGCTTGCTAGTGAGAGTGAACAAAAAACAAGAAGATATGCTAGACAGGGAAAATATGATATATAAAGCACTGAAAAAGAGAGCCTTTTACTAAATGTAAACATTTCTATACATGTTTGTTTTTATATGTATTGCATGCTATATATGATATTTTATTTATATATATGTATTTTTACTTATGATATAATCCACTCATTCAGGATTGCAAGCATATTAATATATCCTGGTACCAACTGCTCCTATTATCTACTGACTTACCGATAGCAAGTTAAGTTAGAGAAGTCCATTTATTTAATGCTTTAGCATGTTGTTAACAGAGTCTAACCAAGTTAAGGCATTTATATGTAATATTTAATACTTAATGTCTTTTGCCTCTGAATAATCATTAAATTCTATATCAGTTTTTTCAAATAACTGATGTAATTTCTTGATATTGCATGGCAACCTAATAATATTATAGAATACATATATTCTTCTAAAAATTGTATAAACTGCAGGTTACTATGCTTGTGGCTTACTTTCTCTCTACTAGACCATTTTCTTTAGCATACAATTGCATAAATTCTCTCAAGCTAGAAACACAAAATTCCACTAAGAATGCCTTATAGCCTTATACTTCAAGAAGAGTAGTGAATAGCTCAGTAGCATATAAGAGAACATCTCTGATATGCATGTACTCAGATACCAGTGTTAAGGTTGACTTGGCAGGTAAATTCATCAGTGAGCTGTAAGATCTTGTACAGGATTATGATGTTATTCAAAATTTAAGATTTTTTATTGTAATAGATTAGCACGACTGAGCGACTTCACTTTTGCTTTTCACTTTCATGCATTGGAGAAGGAAATGGCAACCCACTCCAGTGTTCTTGCCGGGAGAATCCCAGAGACAGTGGGCCCCCATCTATGGGGTCGCACAGAGTCGGACACGACTGAAGTGACTTAGCAGCAGCAACATGATTTTGGTAACAAAACAAAATATTTCCTATTGCAGTATTAAAATATACTCTTGTACAGCTAATCTTATGATTTCCTTTCTCATATGCAAGTTATCTTTCATAATCCAATTATGTTTTATATTATAAATTTTCCAAATGACACCATGATCTTTATGTCGCATATGGGAAAACCCCCCTTTGTTTAATTGAATAAGGCTAATTATTGGCATTGCAGTGGGGACTTTTTAAATTCGGAATGGAAAATGGTTGCCTGAGGACATGTTGTATTACTAAAATTATCCAAATTGATAAGTCTGAGATTATTGCACTGTGAATTTCTCCACTGTTTCTGAATATTCAACTCTGCTTTTGGAAAGGAGAAAGCTAATGGGATGGATAAAACTCAATAAGATGTGTTAGGTATAAATAATAATATATTAATCAAATAATAATGATAAAGATGCATAGAAAGAGATGAAAGGAAGCAGAGATATTTAATATTTATTGTTTTATATATGTATATATAATCACACCATACTTTATATGCCTACTACATATCTATATCTGTATCTATATCCATATTCATATGTTATTGTAGGTATTTAAAATACACAATGCCTTAATCTCATGACCCATTGGTGATGCCTTGTCTAACCTTATGTTAATATGTCCTCTATACTAAAATGCAAATAAAACTTATGGCTGTTCAGCAAGCTACAGCTTTCAGCAGACATCCTTGTGTTGCTGTCTCTCTGATAGAGCAAATATACATCATGGGCCCAAGGAACCTTCTGCCTGTAATCTTTGTTAACTACAACCCTGGTCCTTGTAACTCAAAACATGTAGTTACATATAATACATGTAATTAAGATAAATGGGCTTCCCTGGTGGCTCAGACGGTAAAGCGTCTGCCCGCAATGTGGGAGACCCGGGTTCGATTCCTGGGTCGGGAAGATCCTCTGGAGAAGGAAATGGCAATCCACTCCAGCACTCTTGCCTGGAAAATCCCATAGACGGAGGAGCCTGAGAGGCTACAGTCCATGGGGTCGCAAAGAGTCGGACACAACTGAGCGACTTCACTCACTCCCTTCACTTAATTAAGATAAGTACATGTGGTGTAGATAACATAACACATGTAATTAAAATGTTATGCTAATTGTGGGAATGGATCATGTGAGCCACAGTTGGGATATAAATAAGTGTTAGGTATTCAGGATACAGATAATGTGGTTCTTCTGTTCTTCTGTCCACTTGTACCTTATCCTAAGTTTGTTAAAATACCCAAGCTTCACTCTTGTTTCTTAAATTGATTTAGTAGTCTGCATGATTTGATTACTTTAATTCTGTCTATGAACCATTCTGTTCCATAACAGTAATGTTCCACAGTGATATTCATAGTAGTATACTTGACACCACCATTGAATCGAGTTAATTTCTCTTAAAAGAGCTACCTAGATGAATGAAGCAGGGTCCATATCTCTAAGGATTTTAGAGTAATCTTTGCATACAGCTTCAGCTTGATTTTTGCTCTGTATGCTGTGCTTAGTCACTCAGTCATGCCCAACTCTTTGCGACCCCATGAACAGGAGCCTGCCAGGCTCCTCTGTCCATGAGGATTCTCCAGGCAAGATACTGGAGTGGGTTGCCATGCCCTCCTCCAGGGGATCTTTTCAACCCAGGGATCAAACCCAAGTCTCCCACATTGCAGGCAGATTCTGTACCATCTGAGCCACCAGGGAGGCCCAAGAATACTGGAGCAGTTAGCCTATCTCTTTTCCAGGGGATCTTCCTGACCCAGGAATTGAACCAGGGTCTCCTGCATTGCAGGTACATTCTTTACCAGCTGAGCTACCAGGGAAGCCATGTTTTGTGCTTACCTGCCCTCAAAATATTTTTAGTAATCGAAAAATGATATCTTGCTACCCTTCATATGGCTTGTAGATACTCTCTGGGACTCAATATAAATATAACTTTATCAAAACAACATTTGGTTATCCCCAAATTTAGCAGAGTAACTTGTGCTAAAAAAGACTGCTGGGTGTATCCTTTGCTATCGTTTAGTCACTAAGTTGTCTGACTCTTGAGACCCCATGGACTATAATCCACCAGATGTCTTTATCCATGGGATTTTCCAGGCAAGAATACCAGAGTAGGTTGTCATTTCCTTCTTCAGGGAATCTTCCTGACCTAGGGATGGAACCTGCATGTCCTGTATTGCAGGCAGATTCTTCACCATTGAGCCACCAGGGAAGCTCATATACTTTGTTAGAACATAGTATTTAGATGTATCTATCTTCAGGAAGGAGGGAGGTTAATGAACATCATAAAACATGGAAAAGAGTGACTTCTCTCTGAGAGAGACTTCTGGTCATATTAGGTCAACCAACTCTGTGCTACATATAAACCCAGAAATGGTCTACTTGGATCTTTAATATTCAGGTATAACTTACTTCTAAGATTTCTTGATTATGCAATGGTAAGAAGATGTTTCTTTCAGGTAGGCAATAGAGTCCTATTACATAAGAACTGTGAATTGGGCAAATTATGTAATATTATAATGATTTCTCCTTTAAAGAGCTGCTGCAAGTAGTAAACGGGATATTCCATGTGCAAGATCTCTGTAAATCATTGAACAATATACAATTGCCCTCAACTGTATTCTATACTAGGCTCACTTTCTGACATTGGAGAGGATATCACTTTGTTGGGATCTATGGCAAGGAGGCAATTGTTTTTCTCCCTGTGTCTATGAAAAGTTTGCTTTATAGTTGTTTGAAACATTATGCCAACCGTTGGCATAGTGCAAAAATAGGTGTAGATCACTGAATTCCCCCACCATACTGGTGTCAAATATGTTTGGAATGTTAGAAGGGATAATTAGCAATGAAATATCCTCTATTTTTTGTCATAACACACCAGAGTAAATACTGCTCTTCCTTAAAAAAAGGAAAATCTAGAATGCAAATTTCATGGTAATAGTCTTAAACTTCATATATTCACTTTCATTCCATGTCTACAATGATGGAACACACACATATTTTCTCTTTTTTTCCTATTATTTTCCTCTTCTTTTGCCTCCTCCCCTCTTTACCTTTCTACTTATTTGACATAAAAGTTTGACATGGCCTTGGCTTTCAGCTGCTTTAAGCTCTATTGCAATTACTATCATTATGAAAAATTACTTGCCCCCTAAGGATTATATAACAAGCTATTAGGAAAAGGGATACAAAAATACATTCTGTGTTGCTATTACCTTGACTATGTTCACAGCAAATCTCTGGTTGAACATTTTTGAAAACAATTACATTTTGACCTTTTAAGTTTAATTTTTTCCCTAAAAATTCAGCCGAATAATGTAGTGCAAAATATTCTCATATCTAATAACTGAGTAAGTAGAAGATAAGGACTTTTTGGAAAATTATTAGTGTTTTTCTTTTTAGAAGCATTTTTTTAAATGAATTCAAGGGTCTCAATAGTTACCCTTAAACACTAAAAAAGATTAAATGAACAACCAGGTACATTGCTCAAGGTTCTACTCTCTGGGAGGGTTTCCTTTCTCTACTGTCCAAGGACTATAGTCCTGAATTTGCCCACTTCCAGGCAGAACCTATATGCCTTGAACCATAGGGAAACCACCACATCCAAGTTTTCTCTTTTGTCGGCTGTTCAGAAATTCCATGAGACCATATATGTAGACTGGGAAGCAGAAATTAATGTAGCAGGGGTGAGGACCATAGGCATTTGTGCCGCTTCTCTCTGCAACTGACTTGTGTCCTTAGGGCCTACCTGAGCCTGACTTCATACATATATGTAATGTCTATTTGATGATGGATTGCTTCTATGCCTGCCCAGCTTTGTGGATTACTGGATCAAACAACACTAAGTTCATAATGAGCAGTTCAGGTCACATGCAACTTGGTAGTTCATGATTAAGCAGCCTCAACTAAAACCAAACAGCACACTAAAAACTGTCTTCTAAAAGGGAACGATTATCCAAAGAGGATGGTAAGACTTTGCTCCCAAATCCTGAGTCACAATGTGATTCCCCTGTAAGAGCCTGCCAAAAGATCCAAAGAGCATCCCTATTTGCATCTAAATTAGATCTGCTGGATCTGGCCAAGTGCCACCTCTGGAACCTTCAAGACTTGATGGTGCCACTAATGTCTGCAAAATATCCGGGTATGCAGTATCACTTTTTCGTATTATTTTAATTTTTGTTTGGTTTTGATACACCATTTTTCTAAGTAGGGAGTGGTGAAGCTATTCATTCTCTAATGTTGGATATCTGACACTATGCAATTGTCAAAACCCATAGAACTTTACAGAGTAAAAGTTGCACTTTACTGTATGCAGAATGAAAAAAAAACAATTTAGGAGATTCTGAGTTCCCAAGATGGAGTATAAAATATGACAAAGCAATCTAGCTGTATTCCAAATGTATATGGGAGAATGTACATGCCTAAGTAACTTTGGAAATGAGTGGAATGTATAAGACTAAAGGTAAATTGATAATGTTATTTCCCATGAGGCTATAAGTTAGTGACGGTGATATCACTAAACATGTATTCTGAAATTGAATGATTGAGTAAATTGGTGGTGTGATCTGGGTTTTTCACTGTGGAAGTGAGAAGTTTCAGATATGCAAGAGGCTAGGAGGCTGGAATGATCCATGTGGTCATGGATTAGAATTTGAAGCTAAGAATGAACTCAAGTTTAGAGTAATGTAGATACAGATTTTATATTTAGACTACTCATACACGTGTTTATTAACATATGCACAGGAGAAGGCAATGGCACCCCACTCCAGTACTCTTGCCTGGAAAATCCCATGGATGGAGGAGCCTGGTAGGCTGCAGTCCATGGGGTCGCTACGAGTCGGATACAACTGAGCAACTTCACTTTCACTTTTCCCTTTCCTGCATTGGTGAAGGAAATGGAAACACACTCCAGTGTTCTTGCCTGGAGAATCCCTGGGGCGGGGGAGCCTGGTGGGCTGCCGTCTGTGTTGGACACAACTGAAGCGACTTAGCAGCAGCAGCAGCAGCAGCATAGTAAGTATAAACACATGTATTTCCTTTCTTCATTGTCTGAAAGAGCCTAAAAGCAGCAGCACATTTAGAGCCCAGCTGTGGCTTCCCTAACTGTTCTCCAAAAAAAATAAACTAGCAATACTTGGGAAAATGATAGAATTTAAGATTTTGGAAAATAATATTCAAGATGATCCTGGAACATCCTGTAGTGTCAGAGAGTAAATAAGTGCCCCAAAACATCAGCAACAACAAACCAACAACACACAATTATGTAGATATGTCAAAGGGCCATCAGTGCTAACATAAAGAGTGCTCAGTGACCAAAGTTGGAGTAACTTTAACGAACAACAACAACCAATTTATATTGGATTACAACTCTTCCTCATTTGATGATTGGGTTACATCTCCATAAACCCATCATGAATTGAAAATATCATAAGTTGGAAATGCATTTAATAGCCTAACCTACTAAATATCATAGCTTAGTCTTAATGTTAGTTAACATTAACATTTAACTTAATGTTAGTCGCTCAGTTGTGTCCGACTCTTTGCAATAGTCATACCTCGCCAAGCTCTTCTGTCAGTGGGATTTGCTGGACAAGAATACTGGAGTGGGTTGCCATTTCTTTCTCCAGGGGATCTTCCCAACCCAGGAACTGAACCCAGGTCACCTGCATTTCAGGGAGTTTCTTACCATTTGAGCCAACAAGTCTACCTTAGATGGGCTTAAAAATATTAGCCTATAGGTGGGCAAAATCTAACACAAAGTCTATTTTATAAGAAAGTGTTGAATGTCTCAGGTAACTTATTGACTACTGTACTGAAAGTGAAAAATTGAATAGTTTTATGGGTACAGAATGGTTGTAAGTATATAGGTTGTTTACCCTCCTGATAACTGACTGAGAGCTATGACTCACTGCCACTGCCAGCATCAAGACACAGTGCAGTGCCTCACATTGCTATCCCAGGAAGAGATAAAATTCAAAACTGGAAGCACGACTTCTCCTGAGGATGTGTTGCTCTCACATCATTGTAAAGTTGAAAAGTGGTAAGTTGAGCAATTATAAGTCAGTGATCATCTGCATAACCCAAAGTGTAAGCTATAGTTCTGTATTTATATAAATAAATGATTAAATAAACAAACATATTTTGTTGGGGGTAGACTTATCTCCTAATCAGAAGAATTCCAAATAGTTTATACAAATTGTCTTCCTTCAAAGAGGGAGGCTGTATTTCCCCGTTCTTTAAGTGTGGCCTGTACACTGTAACTTCCCTCCAAAGAACAAAGAGGGAAAAACTATTAACTATCCAGGGGAGAACCTGATTAATATCTCAGGTGATGAATAGTGATAGCCAATGTAAAATGGTGATAATAAATCTTCCTTTGTAAGATATAATGAAGATAGTACTTTACTTCATTTATAAATGGAGACCACAGGGTTACAATAACTGTGCTTGACTCAATGATCTTCCTCCTAAAAACACATTCAGTTCAGTTCAGTCCAGTCACTCAGTCGTGTCCAATTCTTTGCAACCCCATGAATTGCAGCACACCAGGCCTCCCTGTCCATCACCAACTCCCGGAGTTCACTCAAACTCAAGTCTGTCGAGTCAGTTATGTCATCCAGCCATCTCATCCTCTGTTGGCCCCTTCTTCTCCTGCCCCCAATCCCTCCCAGCATCAGAGTCTTTTCCAATGAGTCAACTCTTACATGAGGTGGCCAAAGTACTGGAGTTTCAGCCTCAGCATTAGTCCTTCCAATGAACAACCAGGACTGATCTCCTTCAAAATGGACTGGTTGGATCTCCTTGCAGTCCAAGGGACCCTCAAGACTCTTCTCCAACACCACATGTCAAAAGTATCAATTCTTCGGTGCTCAGCTTTCTTCACAGTCCTACTCTCGCATCCATACATGACTACTGGAAAAACCATACCATAGCCTTGTCTAGACGGACCTTAGTCGGCAAAGTAATGTCTCTGCTTTTGAATATGCTATCTAGGTTGGTCATAACTTTCTTTCCAAGGAGTAAGCGTCTTTTAGTTTCATGGCTGCAATCATCATCTGCAGTGATTTTGGAGCCCTCAGAAATAAAGTCGGACACTTTTCCCACTGTTTCCTCATCTATTTGCCATGAAGTGATGAGACCAATGCCATGATCTTCATTTTCTGAATGTTGAGCCTTAAGCCAACTTTTTCACTTTCCTCTTTCACTTTCATCAAGAGGCTTTTTAGTTTCTCTTCCCTTTCTGTCATAAGGGTGATGTCATCTGCATATCTGAGGTTATTGATATTTCTCCCGGCAACCTTGATTTCAGCTTGTGCTTCTTCCAGCCTAGTGTTTCTCATGATGTACTCTGCATAGAAGTTAAATAAGCAGGGTGACAATATACAGCCTTGACGTACTCCTTTTCCTATTTGGAACCAGTCTTTTGTTCCCATGTCCAGTTCTTCCTGACCTGCATACACATTTCTCAGGAGGCAGGTCAGGTGCTCTGATATTCCCATCTCTTTCAGAATTTTCCACAGTTTGTTGAGATCCATACAGTCAAAGGCTTTGGCATCGTCAATAAAGCAGAAGTAGAGGTTTTTCTGAAACTCTGTTGCCTTGTTGTTGATCCAGCAGATGTTGGCAATTTGATCTCTGGTTCCTCTGCCTTTTCTAAAACCAGCTTGAACATCTGGAAGTTCACGGTTCACGTATTGCTGAAGCCTGGCTTGGAGAATTTTCAGATTACTTTACTAATGTGTGAGAAGAGTGCTGTTGTGCAGTAGTTTGAGCATTCTTTGGCATTGCCTTCCTTTGGGATTGAAAAACACATTACTCAAGTGTAATCATGAGGAAATAGCAGACAATTCAGGTTTAGGGATATTCTATGAAATATCTTTTCACTTTCCCTATTTCTGAAAACTGTCATAGAAATGAAAAGCAATGAAAGTCTGAAAAACAATTATAGACAAAAGTAACCTAAGGAGACATGATGACAAATATAAAATTGTATCATGATAGGATCCTGCAACAGAAAACCGATCATTAGGTAAACACCAAGGACATTGGAATAATGTATTGACTGAATAATAATGTCATGATATGGGACATTGATTATAACAAATGTACTATACTATCATGAGACATTAATTGTGGTACTTGGGTGTGGGGTATATGTGACTGTTCCATACCATCCTCATATTTTTTTTGAGAATCTATAACTGTTCTGAAATGAGAACACTCAAGTGTAATCATGAGGAAATAGCAGACAATTCAGGTTTAGGGATATTCTATGAAATATCTTTTCACTTTCCCTATTTCTGAAAACTGTCATAGAAATGAAAAGCAATGAAAGTCTGAAAAACAATTATAGACAAAAGTAACCTAAGGAGACATGATGACAAATATAAAATTGTATCATGATAGGATCCTGCAACAGAAAACCGATCATTAGGTAAACACCAAGGACATTGGAATAATGTATTGACTGAATAATAATGTCATGATATGGGACATTGATTATAACAAATGTACTATACTATCATGAGACATTAATTGTGGTACTTGGGTGTGGGGTATATGTGACTGTTCCATACCATCCTCATATTTTTTTTGAGAATCTATAACTGTTCTGAAATGAGAACTGTTTTTAAAAAGAGGAGAAAAATTTGAGTACTTAAAATGATTTGAAGAATTTGTGGAGAGAGAATTAATGTTGGAAAAGCCTTATGTATCATATCTATGCTTTAAGCTGAACGAGTAAATAAATATTTATATCCCTAGCTTTATACATGTAAATACATTTCATATTATATTCTGATGTAGAACATAGAATTATGATAGCATAGAAATAATCTTAAAAAATCAAGTTATGGGCAATATCAGGGCTCCCCGATGGCTTAGTGGTAAAGAATCCGCCTGCCAATGCAGCATCCATGGGTTTGATCCCTGGGTTTGGAAGATCCTCTGGAGGAGGAAATGACAACCCACTCCAGTATTCTTGCCTGGAAAATCCCATGGACAGAAGAGCTTGGTGGATTGTTGTCCACGGGTCACTAAAGAGTTGGACACAACTTAGTGACTAAGCAACATGATCTGTATTATAGTTAAAACTGCCTGAATCTTAGGAGGTATCCTAAAATTGTTATATTCCTTTATATGGATCAACCTTTTAATGGGTAGTGTGTGGGGTTGAGTATTTTGTGTACAGGATATTCTGGGTTTAAATTCTTATTTCATAATACTAGTCATGGGATGTTTGATAAGTCCTATCATCTTTATGACTCAGAAATTCATCTGTTGTAAAACAACACCAACTTTGTCAGTATTTGAGTGCTGTTGTGAGAGCTAGAGATGGTGTCTATTACAGCCCAGTACTGAGACTGGTATGCTTAATAAATGAGACATTTTAATATTTAATAGAGGGCTTCCCTGGTGGCTCAGACGGTAAAGCATCTGCCTGCAATGTGGGAGACCCGGGTTTGATTCCTGGGTTGGGAAGATCCCCTGGAGAAGGAAATGGCAATCCACTCCAGCACTCTTGCCTGGAAAATCCCATGGACAGAGGGGCCTGATAGGCTACAGTCTATGGGGTCGCAAAGAGTCAGACACGACTGAGCGACTTCACTTCACCTCACCTTTAATATTTAATATGCAATGGCACCCCAGTCCAGTACTCTTGCCTGGAAAATCCCATGGACGGAGGAGCCTGGTAGGCTGCAGTCCATGGGGTCGCTAAGAGTTGGACACGACTAAGCAACTTCACTTTCACTTTTCACTTTCTTTATTTTTTATTTTTATTTTATTTTACTTTACAATACTGTATTGGTTTTGCCATACATTGACATGAATCCGTCTCAGATGTACATGAGTTCCCAATCCTGAATTCCCCCCCTCCCCCACCTCCCACCCCATATCAACTCTCTGGATCATTCCCGTGCACCAGTCTCAAGTATCCTCTATGCTGTATCGAACATAGACTGGCGATTCATTTCTTACATGATAGTATACATGTTTCAGTGCCATTCTCCCATATCCTCCCACCCTCTCCCTCTCCCTCAGAGTCCAAAAGTCCATTCTATTCATCTGTGTCTCTTTTGCTGTCTCACATACAGGGTTATCTATCTATGTTTCTAAATTCCATATATATGTGTTAGTATACTGTATTGGTGC
>SJXQ01010287.1:159040-277604 GCA_006408695.1 Aepyceros melampus
ACTATATTGATTCTTCCAATCCATGAACATGGTATATTCCTCCATCTGTTAGTGTCCTCTTTGATTTCTTTCATTAGTGTTTTATAGTTTTCTATATATAGGTCTTTAGTGTCTTTAGGTAGATGTATTCCTAAGTATTTTATTCTTTTCATTGCAATGGTGAATGGAATTGATTCCTTAATTTCTTTTTCTACTTTCTCATTATTAGTGTATAGGAATGCAAGGGATTTCTGTGTGTTGATTTTATATCCTGCAACTTTACTATATTCATTGATTAGCTCTAGTAATTTTCTGGTGGAGTCTTTTGGGTTTTCTATGTAGAGGATCATGTCATCTGCAAACAGTGAGAGTTTTATTTCTTCTTTTCCAATTTGGATTCCTTTTATTTCTTTTTCTGCTCTGATTGCTGTGGCCAAAACTTCCAAAACTATGTTGAATAGTAGTGGTAAAGTGGGCACCCTTGTCTTGTTCCTGACTTTAGGGGAAGTGCTTTCAATTTTTCACCATTGAGCATAATGTTTGCTGTGGGTTTGTCATATATAGCTTTTATTATGTTGAGGTATGTTCCTTCTATTCCTGCTTTCTGGAGAGTTTTTACCATAAATGGATGTTGAATTTTGTCAAAGGCCTTCTCTGCATCTATTGAGATAATCATATGGCTTTTATTTTTCCATTTGTTAATGTGATGAATTACATTGGTTGATTTGCGGACATTGAAGAATCCTTGCATCCCTGGGATAAAGCCCACTTGGTCATGGTGTATGATCTTTTTAATATGTTGTTGGATTCTGATTGCTAGAATTTTGTTGAGGATTTTTGCATCTGTGTTCATCAGTGATATTGGCCTATAGTTTTCTTTTTTTGTGGCATCTTTGTCAGGTTTTGGTGTTACGGTGATTGATGGTGGCCTCATAGAGTGAGTTTGGAAATTTACCTTCCTCTGCAATTATCTGGAAGAATTTGAGTAGGATAGGTGTTAGTTCTTCTCAAAATTTTTGGTAAAATTCATCTGTGAAGCCATCTGGACCTGGGCTTTTGTTTGCTGGAAGATTTCTGAATACAGTTTCAATTTTCATGCTTGTGATGAGTCTGTTAAGATCTTCTATTTTTTCCTGGTTCAGTTTTGGAAAGTTGTACTTTTCTAAGAATTTGTCCATTTCTTCCACGTTGTCCATTTTATTAGCATATAATTGCTGATAGTAGTCTCTTATGATCCTTTGTATTTCTGTGTTGTCTGTTGTGATCTCCCCCTTTTCACCTTTTACTTTCATGCATTGGAGAAGGAAATGACAAATGACAACCCACTCCAGTGTTCTTGCCCGGAGAGTCCCAGGGACAGAGGAGCCTGGTGGGCTGCCGTCTATAGGGTCACACAGAGTCGGACACGACTGAAGTGACTTAGCAGCAGCAGCAGCAGCAGCAGCATGCAAAACTCACACACTCCCAGCTAATTCTGATTGGCCTATTGTTTTTCCTATGGGATTTATAATTTTATAATGCCTCTTTAAAATTTCTTGTTACAGTAGTGAGCAATAGAGAAAGTATCCCTTCTCTCATGAGCCTTATATCCTTAATTGGTAAAACAGAAAGTAAAAATGAGTAACTTAATCAAGAATATAGATTGAAAATTTTAGTAGCGAGTGGCTATGTAGCTATTTCAGGTTGGATGTTTAAAGTAGCCTTCTCTGTGATTTAAATGACAGGAAGGAGACAGGCATGAGAAAGCCAGAGGACTCAGCCTTGCAGGAGATTAGGGGACTATCCTAGCCTCATGTGGGAAGTGAGCTTTGTATGACCAAGGGAGAAATGTGCAGCTCTGTGTGTGAGTAGTTGAAGGGGAGAGCTAGCCTGAGTTTTTACAGCAGACTGAGATCTGTGTTATTTGTTTTGTTTTTAATGGAATGGAATATTTTTGGAGAACTTTATCCAAGGAAGCTTAATGTTTTAGAATACTAGTTTGTTGTAAGTTAAGAATGGAAAGAAAAAACTTTCAACTACATTTTCATTTTATATAAATCCACTCAGGGGTTTGAACATCTCTGTTGATTATTCTCAAGGAAGAGAATCATGATTTGGAAGTTTGTGGATTTATGATAATTTCTATACATCCTCTTGTGAACATAAAAAGATTACATATGTATTTATATATAGATATTGATATGCATATTCTTTTAGAAACTGAATGTAAACTACTTGATTCAATGTTTAAGAAAAAATCCAAAACTATACTTGCTCTTCATCTAAATGCTCAGTTATAACTTTAAGATAAGATTCAGATGACATTTTTTGTATTCCAAGGGAAAATTTGAATACCTATTTATGATGATGATGATGGTAATGATGCTTAAAAATACTATGGGCTTCCTTGTCTAAAACACCCAAATATTCTTTTATCAGGCTTAAACTAGTTTATAACTGTATAAATACTACCTCCACTTCATTTTTTCCCTACTTTTTCCACTAATGTAACCAAAAAGATTAGTTAGTGAATGATGTGTCAAGCCCCAAAGTATAGCCTAAGTAGAAGGAAATTCAGTGGATTCTAGGCAAACTTGGGTAGTATTCAGCAAACTGTAACATTTGTGTGATTCACTTGGGGATTTTGTCAAATGCAGGTTCTGTTCAGCAGTACCTTGTAATTCTGTATTTCTAGCAAGTTCCCAGATGATGACAAAACTTCTGGCCCATGAACCAGCTTTGAGATGCAAGATACTAATCTTTATCACCAAAGAAAATCCCTTGAGCATTTACTTATTTGTTTTTTAATATCACTGCCTGACTCCCATCCACAACAACAAATATGAATTTCTGGATTTGAGCCTAGACATAAATGTATCTTAAAAAGTTTCAGTTGATTATAATGTTTAGACCAGCTTGAAAACCATATCTCTGGAGCATATAAGCCATGTATATAATTTCTTTATAACATTGCTTAGGGCAAAAATAATATGGGCAGCAGGATTTAAGGATACTGTTCTGTCAATGTGCTGTGAAGAACTGTAAAAC
Source organism: Aepyceros melampus (assembly GCA_006408695.1). NCBI lineage: Eukaryota > Metazoa > Chordata > Mammalia > Artiodactyla > Bovidae > Aepyceros > Aepyceros melampus. The sequence continues at coordinate 162,047 of SJXQ01010287.1, forward strand.
AATTTGCTATTTTTGATCCTGGCTTAATTTTGAGCAGAGACTGACAGAATGGCAATTGTACTAAATTATACTGACTTGCATGGCAGCTTTGTGATAATGGGGCTATTGATGAGGCAGACCATTAAATTCATTTTCACTCAAGACTGAAGCAAGGATTTGAACAGAAGTTTCCAGAGGTGAAAAATGAATGTGTAAGCCCATTTATATTCATATATTGAGTGAATTAATGCATTTTCTCCATAAATGGTTTTGAGATAACAAGCACTCAAGTGACTATAAATAGAAACTTTTTTAACAGTAAAAATTCATTTTTAGATCTTCTTACAGTCAATTGAAGATAATTTATGAAATATGTTAATCCCAACATAATGTTTATTACTAATAACTACTTAGTAGTTACTTAGTATGTGCTAGGTGATATATATTATCATTATTTTTATATTATTTCCCCATTTTATAGGAAGATGACATTTAGATTTAAAGATATTAAATACTTTTTTCAACTTTGCACAGGTAGTATGTGGCAGAGATTGTTCAGTAGTTTATAAGACTCCATGGCCTATGCATTTTCCAGTCCAGAGCATTAGCAGTGGATTACTTGAAATGCTGACTAGTGAATGTGTTCATTCCCACTGAGACTTCTCATAGGAAACAAGTTGGAACACTCAGGAGACATTTAAAGAAATCATCATGAAGTATTTTTTCAAAGTAATATATGTGCATGAATGCACTATTAACTTTTTTCAATGATGATTTTGTTATAGAAATTATAAGCTTTAGTATGTAAGTGTGGTTACACATTTCATCCAGAAATTCATGGAAGTTTTTAATTAGTGTCTCTAAAATATAGTAACCTAGTTCCTCATTCTATCAGTAATGTTACTGATAATTCCTAGCTTCATATTTAACCCTGAAACTGTACTCTAAAAAGTTGGTTCATTCCTGAAAATAAGAGAGAGATGGTCTGTGGATAGCCACTGGGATATACTAACAGCTTACATATATACAGACATTATATACATATAGTTATACATATAACTTAATTATAACTAAATTGTACTTAATTTATGTTTGTAATAAAAATATTTTAAAGTAAACATAGTTTTATTTTAAACATTTTACATAGATGGACATGTTTTATATATGCAATACAAACATATATAAAACTCTTTTTGAACATGTTATATATATAAATTTAAAAGCATTATAAAGTTTAAGCATTAAAAACTATACATATATATGTATATGTGAATACATATTTTTCTTTTAAATATTTATTATGGAAAAATTCAAATATTTGAAAATAGCATTAAGCTCCATGTACCACTTACTTAGTTTCTTAAATTGTTTGCTGTCAATAAGTTTTGTTTCATCTATAACCTTCTAGAATTACACCCCTGAAACTATTTCTAAGAAAACCTCATCATCCATACTTTTGTCTAAAGCATAAGAATTTTTCAGCATAATCACACAATTATTTCACCTAAATAATTTAATAATTAAAAAATCAAATGTCTATTCAATGTTTAAATATCTCTAATTGTGTTATAATATTCCTACCTCTCCCTTTCCCTCTTTCTTAAAATTTGGTTATGTGGATTCAGATTTTTTAAAAAAATTAAGACATGATTATTTACTATATTTTCTAAAAACTTTTCAATCCAAAATTATCCCTCTATTAACTTTTTCCCTCTATATTCTTTGTTGCTGTTTTAAGTTACACTGGGATATTTTTTCTGTGCAACCTCTTCCACCCTCAAATTTGATAATTTTTAGCCACATATCATTCTTAGACATTTTTTTTTCTGTTCCCTGAATTTCCTGTAAATAATAATCAAGTCCAAGGGTTAATCAAATTTAGTGAAAAATATTTTTGGCAAATCCACTTCATTAGGTTGTATATAACATTTGCATCTTCTTTCATGATGTTAAAAATTCTTAATAATTGCCTAGATCCAATGATTAATTAGGAGTTACAAAATAATAATATTCTTTCATTCCTTATTCATTTATTGGCTGTAGTTTTTCTGTAAATTTCTTTTCATTATTTACTTATTGGTAAATCTAAAGGACAGATCATACAGAAAAGATAAATTATATTTACTAGTTACCAAAATGATGAGTTGACTCCTCAGAACCATTCAAGTCACATATAAGGATTTTAAAAATTGTTTCCTTTTATAATCATTATAAATTCACGGAGTTAAATATATTCGATTTGTTTCAATTTAGTGTAGGCTATAGTAGGAACCTGAGGAGGGCATGGCAACCCACTCTGCTATTCTCCCCTGCAGAATCCCATGGACAGAGGAGCCTGAGGTCACAAAGAGTCACATGGACTGGAGTGACTAAGCGTGCATGCATAATAGGAGCCTATTTTATTTGGCTGCTGATTTTTAATCTTTTTTTTTTTAATGGCCATAAGTTCTAAAGCCTTCTTTGGTTTTTCTCATTAAAAAAAAAAAATCTCAGCTACATTGATATATTGTTTTTAGGCTCTCTCTGGGAACAGAGATATCAAATGTATGTGACATACACACATACACACACATATATATGTGTGTATATATTACATATATATATTTAAAAGACAAATATATTATGAGTTCATACTGATATTTCAACATCAAATTCAATAATATGAAGTATTATCCCAGTGTCACAGATTCTCAGATCTTTTTTTTATCCCAAACTGAAAATTCCAGTTGTAAATAACATCAACTCATATGTTCATTTACTTTACCCCACATACTCGCAAACGTTTCAAAATAAAACTAAGTGAAAAAGTACAAACAGTATTATTACTGAAAATAGTTTACAAAGTAAGATTTTAAAATTTTGTTTTCCCTGGATTTATGTCATTACAGTTTAACAATCAAATTACAGTATATTGCATTAAAATAATTTGAAGCAAACACTTTGTCCTTATGCCACCAGCTGGATACATGCAGTTTAATTGTTTATTCCTTTACAATGTTAGGGTCTTGAAATTTAAACTATGCAAAATGTAGTTAACTAAAGTCAAAATATGTTCTGATAAGTGTCACTTCTCTTCCTGTCCATTCCACTTGATTTCATCTGTTCAAATTTTATACACATTTAAAAAACTATTGATTCCTCCTACATCTACATTATTTGATATTGTTCTAATTATTATGTAATAGCCTTAGTCCCACTCCTTTCACAAGCAAGTGAAAGTCACTTCTATAAACAGTATTAAAATTAGCTAGTAACCATGTCTCTCGATTTCCCCATACTCACTATTGTCTCATCTGACTTTAAATAATATACTTTTAATTATAGTTTAAACAGTGAATTTATCTTCATTTTTCTATAGTCTCACGTTTTTATCCCATGTGTCAAAATAAGTAATCAGAGAATAGAGCTGTTATATTCTATACTGTCTTATTTTCATTCATCACTTATCTTAATTCTAGTAAATTATGTGTGTATATATATATATATCTACACGTGTGTATATATATATGCCTGTGTGTGTGTGCTCGATGTGCATGCTAAGCCGCTTCAGTCATGTCTAGCTCTTTTGATCCTGTTGGCTGAAGCCTTCCAGGTTCCTCTGTCCATGGAATTCTCCAGGCAAGAATACTTGAGTAGGTTGCCATGTCTTCAACTGGGGAATCTTCCCGACTCAGGGATCCACCTGTCTCCTGCAACTCCTGCATTGCAGGCTATTCTTTACTGCTGAACTACCAGGGAAGCCCATATATAATAAATCATCACTAGTCCATAAGTCCGGAGAAGGCAATGGCACCCCACTCCAGTACTCTTGCCTGGAAACTCCCATGGATGAAGGAGCCTGCTGGGCTGCAGTCCATGGGGGTCGCTAAGGGTCGGGCACGACTGAGCGACTTCACTTTCACTTTTCACTCTCATGCATTGGAGAAGGAAATGGCAACCCACTCCAGTGTTCTTGCCTGGAGAATCCCAGGGACGGGGGAGCCTGATAGGCTGCCGTCTATGGGGTCACACAGAGTCGGACACGACTGAAGTGACTTAGCAGTAGTAGTAGTCCATAAGTCAATGGATCTCTAGTCTTGGCTGTATGAAACTCATTCTCTAAGAGAATCCTCAGAAATAGATTAACAAAACATTTTTTGTTCCTCCATATTGACAGCAGCATGCTTTTCAGTTTTTACTGACAGATCTTAACTGCATATAAATATTTTCCTTACTGTTTCTTTCCTTAAGTGAATTAAACACATTATTTCAATGTTTTTGGAATAAAATGTTGCTGTTAAATAAAACAAAACAAAGCAAAATGACAATAATAAACCTCTAAGAATAATTTGTTTTTCCTTCATTACTTGGCCTTTTGGGCTGAAAGTTTAAAGCTTTTTGTTTTTCTCTTTTGCATGACAGTTTAATAATTGTATTAAAATTTTCTCAATTTTTCACTATCTTGCTTTAATTTTTTCAGGTATGTCATTTGTTCTTTCAATGTATAGTTTAACGCTTCTTTTTCTTGTGTAAAATTTTCCTTAGTCATACTTTTTACACTAGTCATACTTGTTCCATGTCTGTCCTTTCTAAGAAATTTGTATATATATTGGATTTTGTTTATATTATCTACCACTATCTCTGAAATCTGTTTTTAATCTCTTTTTTATTGCTTTTAAAGTTTGGTAAATTTCATCCTTCATATCTTCTGCTTTTTCCCTTTTGAATTAATTTCTTCTTCTACTTTTATTTTACTTTATACTTCATTTTTAAAATGACTTTTTCTTCCATTTTAAAATATCTTTCTCAGTTTCATAACCTCTCTTTTCAAATATTTTGCATATTTGCCTCAGTTTTCTTATGGCAATGTCCCTGGTTCTTTCATAGGTTTTTCCATTTTCTTAATTTCTTTTGGTCTGTTTTGAAATATTCATTTTAAATTTTCATTAATCTTTGGACTCTTTTTCCTAATGTAATTTCTTCTTGTGTGGAGACACAATTTACTGCTTTTTTATTTTTCTTATAATAATATTATATATAATTTGGCTCTAATCACTTTCTAGTATTTATGTTTAGGTAAACAGCTTCTCATAGTTTTAGAAATAAAGATGAATCAGCATTATTTTTTTGGCTTTGTTGCTCTAGAAATGCTTCTTCTTTTGTTTGTGGTCAAAAATGTCCTCATACTTTGAGATATTTTTCCATTTGTTTGTTCATATGCTGATACCAGTCATGTCTTATAGCTATTAATGGTTGGAACACATCCATTTATCCATTTATCTATTGTGGTTCCTGGGGATAACATTTCACTGTATTTTTTGTAAATACTGTCTTCTTTATTTTGTTTTACTTAGTTATTTTGTATGTCCAGTGGAGAATTTTGAAGAAATTAAAAAACTAAATTGCAACCACCACCCCTCTCTCTGTCCTATGGCACATAGATTATTAGGGTGCTTCATGCATTTCTTAAGGCATCATTTCTCATTGTGTGTTCCAAGGAACAGTAGTGCTATAGAAAGTTTAAATAGTTTACATAAAAATGGTGAAATTTATAGTCAAGTAAAAATTTAAAGTCATGGAGTAAACAAAACTGAATCAATTCCTTTACTATATGACATCATAATTTTCAATATGTTAATGCACCATGTGGATCTTCAGTGGGGGAGTATGTTTTGCTTCATCACACAAAATTCCTTAAACTTGGGACTCTTGTTTTTTCCTACAGTATTTGTTCTGTATGAGTAAATGGGGCTTCAAAGCAATTCCCTAGCTCTTCCAACTGTCCTTGCCCCATTTTAATTCACAGCCAAAAGATAGCCTTGTCAGACTGCTGGAATCCTGTTAGTGAAAAGTACAATGGTGATCATAGTTTCAGTGTTGGTCTCGTGGATTTTATCATCTGTCGCTTTGTCTTGCTACTTTGTGTTTTATAGGATTAGCATAGATCCTAGCTGGAAAGATAAAATGTTTAAATCAAATTTTCATAAATGATAGTTTTTCATCATCTCAAATGATATTTCTGGCCTTTGATAGTGAGTGAAAAATTACCAGGCAATATTTTCCTATGAAGTCAAAAGTTTTGTGAGAGACTATTAAATTGTATTTGGTTTATAACACAACAAACATAATAGTGATAAAAGTAGGCATCTATTTTTATTTTTAGATGAGCATTGACTTGATAAGGTTTATTACCAAAACAGGACAGAACAATGCTGATTTGCAGTATTTGTGCTTAAATTTATAAGTATTTCAAAACAACATTTTCTGTGTGTGCCAAATAAGATTTTTTAAGTGGGTTAAAATAATAGGGTTTTTAAAAGAAACTCTGTTAGTCATTTCTTTCTCTTTCCACCTTTTCCCTCTCTTCCTTCTTTGTGTTCTTTTCTCCAATTAAGTAACTCCTATGGAATGTACATACAGTATGTAGTAAGAGAAGACTCCTCCCTGAGTTCTAATAACTATCATTTACTAACTGTGTGATTTGGGAAAGCTTGCTTAATCTCTCTGTGCCTCAATTTTCTTAACTGAAGATGAACTCACATAGCATCTCCCTCAAGCAGTTTTTGTGTGCAGTTAGTACAATATTCTGCACACGATCCTCAGGAAGACTAGAGCAGAGTACACGAAAAAGAACATCTTTACACATTCATTATCCATTCTTTCAGTTGGGCATTTAATTCATCAGTTATACAAATATTTGTGTAAAGAATCTGCCTGCAATGCAACAGACCCCAGTTTGATTCCTGGATCTGGAAGTTCCCCTGAAGAAGGGATAGGGTACCTACTCCAGTATTCTTGGAGTTCCCTGGTGGCTCATATGGTAAATAATACATCCAGCTATAATGCAGAAGACCTGGGTTCCATCCCAGGGTTAGGAAGATCTCCTGAAGAAGGGAAAGGCTACCCACTCCAGTATTCCTGCTTGAAGAATTCCACGGACAAAGGAGCCTGGCGGGCTATAGTCCATGGGGTCTGCAAGAGTTGGATATGACTGAGCAACTTTCACTTTCACACAAATATTTACTGAGCCCCTTCCCACCTTATAAAAAAGCACATTGCTAAGAACTTGAAATCAAATGCTGAAGAAGATAGACATGTTTTACTCTAGGTTCTTAGCAATGTGCTTTGCACAGAGTGATGTCCTTCTTGAGGAAAATGTGGAGATGTTTAAACAATTCTAGCATTCAAAAATCCTTTGTGAAAAAAAATCACAAAATAATAATAAAGAACATCTGCCATTATGAAATTATGCACTATGCACCAGTTTTACTAAGGTTTTCATTATACTGTCTTGATTTTTAATAAGGTCTTAAATTACAAGTAACATGAAAAACTCTATATTTTTAAAAAGTTATTTAGAAAAAAGATTTGTGGAAGGTGCTCAAAGAATTGAGAAGCATTTAAGAAAGCAAGTTTTAGAAAATAAGCAAGGATACTTCGAGGTTTAGGCAGCATAAATTATGTTCTGCCCTGTGTGCTCACCATATATATATTATATATATATAATGTATAATAATGTGTAATACATAATATTTATAATACAAAATGGCTAATGTTTTTGACATATCTATGAATAGTAGTATTTTCCTCTCCTTTTGAAATTTTGTTAAAAAGGAGATGAGTGACTTTCTTTATATCTAAAGAAGAGAAGAGTTGTTTGTCATTTTAATTTTTTAAAACATGTCTGTTAAACAAATTTATACTTTGTTATTCTATTTGATCCTAAGGGGGAAGTTGATATTAGTGAAATGATATATTCTTTAAGCAATTAAAAACTGGGACTGGAATTCATAATTTTATGAAGGTAGTAACAAGATATTTTAAGCATTAAATTTACAACAATGCTATTTTTGCCTTAAGATAATCCTTTAAAATATCCTCAAGAAACAATCATGGTTCTTTTAAACTCTTGGAATAATTAAGACTTCTGCTGAAAGATCAGAAAAGAGAGAAGTGAAGCGAAGTGCAGGTCACTCAGTCATGTCTGACTCTTTGTGACCCATGGACTAAGTACAATCCATGGAATTCTCCAGGCCAGAATACTGGAGTGGGTAGCCCTTCCCTTCTCCAGGGAATGTTTCCTACTCCAGGGGATCTTCCCAATCCAGGGATCGAAACCAGGTCTCTTGCATTGCAGAGGGATTCTTTACCAGATGAGTCACCAGGGAAGCCCAAAAAGAGAGAAAAGATATCTGTTATGTGAGGCAAGAATCTAGCATCCAAATGAAGATCAGTGGTCACTTTTCATCTCAGGTTTTTCTGGGGTTTCCTCAGTGGAAATATCTATTAAAGTCTGCCTTTTTGTAGTCATTAACTCTTACTTATACTAAGCACCCTGGAGAAGGAAATGGCAATCCACCCCAGTATTTTTGTCTGGAGAATCCCATGGATAGAGGAGCCTGGCAGACTACAGTCCATGGGGTAACAGAAGTCAGACATGACTTAGCAACTAAACCACCACCATACTAAGAATGGCTCTAATTTCAAAGCCTCGATGTAGTCATTGAAGATAATAATAATTAAAAAAATAGTAGCAGTCAAGTTAGGCATCGTGATGAAAAACCATTTTGCAAGTAGCAGCCCTGAGGGAGACCAAATCTTACAAATTTTCCGTGACAAAGAATTTTATGGAAATTTGCATCTTTTAGTTCTAAAAACAGAAGCACCTTTGAGGCAAATGGCTCTTAATACTCCCTGTGAAATCTCAGATTTGGACTTTATCTGTATGATATAATCATTTGAGAGTTACAGTGAACTATGGAACTCTTATTTCCTTTGTCTCAAAAATGGGCTAAATAGACATCTTGTTCAGGTGCAAGTAATGAAGAAAGATTGGATTTTTTCACGAGATAGACTGGCTTTTGAACAAAACTAATGGTGTTTATTATTATTTTTTTTTCTGAGATGGAGGTAGTTGATATTGTTCTTGTCAGTGAAAGAATTGAGGTAAATTCCAAGAACTAGTTCTTTTTGATGATCTCCATCATTGTGAACTTGGGCCTCTGATTGATAGCGTGTATTTTCTTTGTGTTTAAAAAATTTTATTTTAATTAGAATGTTTGAGATATGCCCTTTAAAATTTCTCTATTGTAATTTATTACTAATTTATAGATGTTCTTTATATATGTCTTTTTCCAGTTACTTATTTTCTCCCAGTTTTCTGTTCATCTTTAAGGGATATTTTTGTTAAATGAACATTTAGATTTTGATATGTTCAAATGTATTACTTTTAGTGACTTCTGCCCTGAGAGAATTTTCTAAGAAGTAACTTCGCTTTCACAGAGATTATAAAAGTACTATTATATATCTTCTACTGACAGTTATAAAGTTTAATGTTTTTATTGGAATTTTAAACAGAACTAGATCTGGAATTGAGTTTTTGAATACTTTTCAAAATAGATGAAATCATCACCATACCTAAAGTCAAATATTACCACATCAGATAATGAGTAGTTTACCCATTTTTCACTGGTTTCCTATATGCTGCTGCTGCTGCTGCTAAGTCGCTTCAGTTGTGTCTGACTCTGTGTGACCCCATAGACACTAAGTTTCCATATATGTATATTTATGTTCACTCTGTCATTCTGTCTGTCTCTGAGTTAGAGATTTTTAAAGTTAATACATGTTAGGGCAAATATCCTTTCTTAATTTGTTTCTCAGAGTTAGCTTGGTTATTTTGAAGTTTATTGTGTATAGAAATCAGTTTGGCAAATTCCATGAAAAGCGATATTGAAATTTTGTTCTATTGAATTTGTATTTTAACTTGAGCTTTAATCAACGTTTTTGATACTGTGTCCTCTCATTTTTGAGCAGAGTATTTATTTCATTTATTCGAGTCTCAGTGTCCTTTATAGCATTTGATAATTTCTAATATTTTGCTCATCTTATCTTAAATTTATTAGGTAGCCTCATAGATTTTTTTTTTTAAGCAAATTGAATCAGTACTATTTTTTAAAATAAAATGTGTATTGGTTATTGCTGGTACAATAACTATCAATTTTTATGTAATCTTTTTGTTGAAGTGGAAGAAACAGAAATAAAATATCAAATTGTACGTGCAATGAATTTCCACACAGTGAAGACCCTAGCACCTAAATTAAGAAATGAGTCATTTCAAGAACCTCCAGTCTTCTTTCATCTCTCAATTACCATCCTTTTACCCAAATACTACTATGTTAATTCTTAAACTATAGATTAGTTTCACTTGATTTTGCACTTTATATAAATGGAATCACACAATGTGTATTCCTTATGTCGACTTCAGTTATACTGTAGTCAAATATTAAATGATCACCATTGGGTTGTCTATTTCTGAACTTTCTGTTCCACTCCTTTAGTCTGTTTGTATATTTTGTGTCAATTGCATGCCTTATTTTTTGTATCTTTATGGTAAGTCTTAAGATCTGATAGGGTGAATCCTGAACTTTTCATCATCGTCTTGACTATCCTATATATTTTTCATATAAAATTTAACACCAGCATATAAAAACCCATACAGGAATATACTGTGATTTTCACTGATTTGAATTAATCTTATTTGTCAAATTGAGTAAAAGTAGAATCTTTAAAATACTGATCTTTTCAGTTTATGGAATTTCTGTCCCTATGTGTCCCATATGTGTTATTTAATTTCTCTGGTAATTTTTTTTCTTTTTTGTATGGATACCTTGGGCATCTTTTGTTAGACTTATTCCTAAGGTTTTGATTTTTTGATCTTTTTGTAAATGGTATTTCATTATTCTAGGGTATAAAAATACAATTAGTTTTATTTATTGACATTTTAATTATTACTGTAGGTGTGAAGGACTCAAAGCTTTTGTTTTTAAAGATTTTATTAAAATGTTAAGTCAAATATATTTGGTTTTTGAAAAAATAACATGTATCTAAAATAAGCCTCTGAATTCCTATATCCCAATAACTTAACAAAGTGCATGTCACATAGTAGGTAATCTATAAATGATTGTTAAATGGACAATGATTCTCTTTATAATGATTTTGTATACCATCATTGATTAAATGCTTCTTAAAAATTATCCCTGGAGGCTTACTGTAACCATTTTATGTAATCTGCATTCAGTGAAATATAGACGTTGTTAATTGCTATATTACCTGTTCAGCTCCCCTGCCTTTTTTTTTTTTTTTTTTACTATGTATTAATTTTGTTTGGAGTAGCAATGTATTTGTACCTAAGTGTTGGATGATGGTTCCCTTACAGCCAGAAAGGATGAAACTCTGAATGGTGAAATCTGATGCTCTAGTAAAAAAAGTTAGATATGTCTAGATTCTCCATCATTCTTCCATATCCTTCTACCTTGAGCTTGAACTTGATGTCTTGAGATTTAAGAATCATTACAATAGGTCAGTAAGTATGAGGTGAGGTATTCACATGCCTTTGGTAGATCAGGGAGGTAGAAGTAGATGGAATTATTGTGTTATCACCAAGCAACCAATGGAATGTCATAAACGGTCTCTTTCTGAATTTTCTCATTTGTGACAAAAAGAAGCCAACTTTGTTCAACTCGCAATTATTCAGATATCTGTTAGTTAGAGAGAAATGCATTAGTGTGTCACATAGTTGGATAGTACTGAATGTATTACTACAGAGATCAAAATAGCACTGATCAAAAGACAGCTCTTACAAATAAGTTAATTCATGATCCTTTTAAGGTCTTGAGACAGTTCAACAAAATAATATGGCAAAACCAATTTCAATGAGAGTAAATGCTGAATGATGTATAATAGCATTGCATTTTATACTGGAATGGTAGACCTCATTTTTTAAAGATTTATTTAACAATATACAACTTATTCTCTAAGGCTAAATTTGAGCTTTCTTCCCCTAAAGTCTTCCTAATAATCAAATGTCAACATTTTTAGTCTTTTAAAATTTTCCAATAACATTTATTAAGTGCATCAGAGTTTGGGCTAACATTATGTTTGTGTATGTGTTGAAGCTCTTGCACAGGTGTAGGCATGAAGATTAGAATACCATCTCTCTCCTTTCATGTTCTAATTGCAGACTTTCCAAATCATCACAGCACCATTTCTCTCTAACATTAGTATAACCATAAGCTCCTCTTTGACCAGACTCCAAGTGGTTACTACAACATTATCAAAGTTGTAATGCTAGCCATAACTTGATATCATAACTAGATCTGGAATTTAACTTTTAATACTTTTCAAGATGGAAAATCATCACTTTATGAAACACATCAGACATTGAGTAGTTTATCCATTTTTTTTTTTTTTTTTGCTGGTTTCCTATACACTAAGTTCTTATATACATATGTTTAGGTGCACTCTGCTGTTCTGTTTGTCTCTGAGTTAATTTAAGATTTTTAAATTTAATACATGTTTGGACAAATATCCTTTCTTAATTTGTTTTTCAGATTTAGCTTGGTTATTTTGAAACTTATTGTGTGTAGGTCAATGTGCCAATTCCTAACTTGATATCCATGACTGAGCTAAAATGTAAACATTAGTATCATAGATTGTATTGGTTTTACCTTTGTTTCTTACACACAGATTTTTTTTTACCCTTCTCCTTTTCAGTTCAGTTCAGTTGCTCAGTCGTGTCTGACTCCTTGTGATCCCATGGACTGCAGCATGCGAGGATTCCTTGTCCGTCACCAACTCCTGGAGTTTATGCAAACCCATGTCCATCGAGTTGGTGATGGCATCCAGCCATCTCATCCTCTGTCATTCCCTTCTCTTCCTGCTTTCAATCTTTCCCATTAAACATCAGGGTCTTTTCAAATGAGTCAGTTCTTCACATCAGATGGTCAATGTATTGGAGTTTCAACTTCAGCATCAGTCCTTCCAATGAATATTCAAGACTGATTTCCTTCAGGATTGACGGATTTCCTTCTCTTTTTACATGTATTCAGTTGATTGCTGTTACTAGATCTTTAGTGATACAGGAACTGACAATATAGATGTTTTTGCAAAATCATATGTATATCACAATGGCTAACACTATAGGACAGCACTGAATATGAATAAAGTTTACTTTATATTCAAATAATCCTGCAAAAATGATACATTTTTGGGTCTTTAACTATTCTCTTTTTACATAGAAATGTTCTGTTCAGCTGGCAATGTTAGTTTTCTTTCTATTAAGTTAGCACATCAAAATCTTCTATCAAAATGAATCAGTTCACAATGAGCAATAGATCTAGATGAGAATTGGATGATATGGGAGTGAAGAAAAATTTGTTCTGTTGCTAATGGACCCCAAAGTCTAAAGTCAGACTAAGAAGGTGGATTTGTTTTGGTATAAAGAGCATTTTACTTGAAGTGAGAAAAAGGAAGTTTGTAAAGATATTATTCTCATTTTATAAAACATAAACCAAAGCTTAGATATATTTTGAGGCCTTAAATTATGTAACTTATGCTCTACCTGAACTACTAACCTATTCTATTTATCTAATTCATTTCATATGCAATGTAATTACATACATACATGGATGGAAATATTACATATTTAGCCCAGCTAGTTTCTTTGTTATTTCCTATATACTTTCTGCTTTTTTTAAAGTTTTATGCTTTTGTGCAAACCTTGTCTTCAGTCTGGAATGCTTTAACCTATTTATTTCATGTCATCATTTGCACATCAGTATACTTGTAGCTTTTCTGAAAAGCTTTAGGTAGGCCCTTGATAAAAATGAACCTCTTATCTGTGTTTCAAGGTCATTTCTTTTGTAGCATTATCTCAATACACGTTTATACATTTTTTTCCCTGTATTGACATATGTTATCTATATATATATAAGCTAAGCTGTAAATGCAATAAGCATTCAATATTCTACCATTCTCTTCTGTACACACCATACTATCAAGCATTATACCTACCAGGTACTAGTGGCTAGATACGCCATTTGGTGTATTTATCAATTGTTACCTAATAACATCCCTGGTGGCTCAGTGGTAAAGAATCTACCTGCCACTACAGCAGACATGAGTTTGATCCTTGGGTAGGGAAGATCCCTTGGGGAAGGAAATGGCAACCCATTCTAGTATTTTTGTCTGGAAAATTCCATGGACAGAAGAGCCTTGTCGGCTACAGTCTCTGGGGTTGCAAAGAGTTAGACATGACTGAGCAGTTGAATACACACATCAGTTCAGTTCAGTTCATTTAGTTGCTCAGTCGTGTCCGACTCTTTGCGACCCCATGAGCTACAGCATGCCAGGCCACCCTGTCCATCGGCAACTCCCGGAGTTCACTCAAACTCACATCCATCCAGTCAGTGATGCCATCCAGCTATCTCATTCTCTGTTATCCCCTTCTCCTCCTGCCCTCAATCCCTCCCAGCATCAGGGTCTTTTCCAATGAGTCAACTCTTCACATGAAGTGGCCAAAGTATTGGAGTTTCAGCTTCAACATCAGTCCTTCCAATGAACAACCAGGACTGATCTCCTTTAGGATGGACTGATTGGATCTCCTTGCAGTCCAAGGGACTCTCAAGAGTCTTCTCCAACACCACAGTTCAAAAGCATCAATTCTTCAGTGCTCAGCTTTCTTCACAGTCCAACTCTCACATCCATACATGACCACAGGAAAAATCATAGCCTTGACTAGATGGACCTTTGTTGGCAAAGTGATATCTCTGCTTTTCAATATGCTATCTAGGTTGGTCATAACTTTTCTTCTGAGGAGTACACGTCTTTTAATTTCATGGCTGCAATCACCATCTGCAATGATTTTGGAGCCCTTCAAAATAAAGTCTGACACTGTTTCTACACACATATGCCTAACAAATTAACTAAAAAGTCAGCAGCTTAAAATAACAAAGATTTTATTATCTTAGATTTTCTGGGAAGCAGAAATCTGAGAGAAGCTGAGCTAAGTAGTTTTAATTCAAGGTCTTAAAGATGTGACCACAATTTTATTCTAAGGCTTGATCCACCTCTGAACTCTCTCATGATTATTGATAGCCCTCAAGTTTTTGGCTGGCTGTTCTAAAGACTTCAATTCCTTGCGTCAGTGATCCCTTCTGTGGTTGCCTGGCATGGAATCTGACTTCCCTCAGAGTAAACTATGAGAGAGAGAGGATAAAAAAAAACCTAAGATGGAAGTAAACAGTTTTTTTAATAACAGTGACATACTATCACATCTGCCACACGCTCTTGTCACATTGAACAACTTTGGTGCATTGGAGTGGAGACAACACAAAGGTTTGACTATCAGGAGTTACAGATCATTGAAGATCATCCTAGAGGCTGCTTATCTTTCTTGAGAATTATGATAGACTCAATTCTGACTTGTTTTGGTCATAACATATGCTGTAAAATATATTATTATTATTTGTTGTTGTTCAGTTGCTCAGTCGTGTCTGACTCTTTGCAACCCCATTGACTGCAGCACACCAGGCTTCCCTGTCCTTCACCACCTCCCAGAGCTTGCTCAAACTCATGTCCATTGAGTCGGTGATGCCATCCAGCCCTCTCATCCTCTGTCATCTTATTTTCTTCCTGCCTTCTATCTTTCCCAGCATCAGGGTCTTTTCCAATGAGTTGGCTTTTTGTGTCAGGTGGCCAAAGTATTGGAACCTCAGTTTCAGCACCAGTCTTTCCAACGAATATTCATTTCAATGAGTTGATTTCTTTAGGATCTACTGGTTTATACTTCATTTATTTATCTTAAATATACTTGTGTCATAACTAACCAATGTCCCAAATAGGTAAATATTACTTACAAATTCATTTGGGGAAAAAACACAAATTATCCGACTGTCACATTTTCTCTGTCCTGTCATAGGGTTTAAGTAATGTTTGATGCACACGTGTGTGCAAGTGTGTGTGTGGCTATTATTAAGAAAGATTATTATCTTAGTTATATATATTCATACAGTCGTTACATAAGATTTCAAACATAAATCTTAGTAAATATTAAGGATCATTTTAAAGAGTAAGAAGAATGGAGTTATATATTGGTACTACATTAAAAAAATCAAATTGTTTGCTACTAATTGATGTATATACTACTTTATTCTTTCATAAAGGGAATTTTTTATTTAAAATTATTTTTAAACAATTTCATAATATTCTTTATGTATCAGTTAAGTAACTTTGTATTGAATGAAGGAAAAATACCTTAACTTTGGGGTCTTGCTCTGTGCATTAAATTACATTTGTAAATGCTTCACTGAACAGTATTTTTCAAATATAATCCACATATGTAATCATGTTTAAAATATAATTTTTCATAGTTACTACCCATCTGCTCAATACTGATAAGAAGTTCAATAAAGCTGGCTGTAAAAATCAATGCTGTTAAATGTTTATTAATTATCTAACACATTGCTTAGCTTACTGAGCACATTTAATACCCAATACATATTTCAAGGTATATATGGAAATTTTGTACTTAGGTTTAAAGATACATTTTAAGTAACCTTTCAGCTAGTTCTCTTAATCCAAATTTATAAGCATTGCATTTATTCCATTTAATCTGATCTTTCATTGAGGATACAATTTTGCTGAAGGTAAGGCAGACAATTTCTATCTGGGGAAAAAAATCTTAAAAGTACATTGTACATTAAAAACCACTGAAGCATAATGGGCTAAACTGCACATGGACCAAATTTCAACATTTGCCAAAATTATCAGTAAATTTAAGACTCATTCTAATTTTCTCAGCCATTATTTTAGACTCCAGTAGCACTAGGAACTGATTTAATCAGGCAGTAAAGCATAAAGTATTCAGGTCAAGTAGATCAGCACAAAAATGTTTTCTAATTCCTTTCATTCTCATCTCATGGAGGCCTTTTGTCACTAAGATTATTAGTGCTTGGGTTCTAAAATTATTTCTCTTTCCAAGCTGTATTAGTGTACTTTAAGATAGTACCAAAAAAAAAAAAAAGCCATTTTAACTATTGAGGAACTAAAATGGAACCATAAACTTTAATTCATATCTACTAGCAGCCCTATTTTTTTTTTCATCTGTACCTCATGATCCTTATTTCATTCCCACCTCTGCTTCTTCATCTAACTTCATGCCGTAACAATAGTAAGTAACCTAATGCTCTAGCATCTAACATAATGCCTTAAACACAGTATCATTCCAGAATGCATGTTTTAAAAATATGTTGAAATAGATGTTCACAATTCTGGTGTCAAACTCATGAGGTGAGAAACTTAGATGGTTTTGGTTAATAAGTGTGTTTTGATCTTACCATTGTCTTTTTCTGTTACCATGGTTGTAGCAAAGAGTTTATTACTGGTGATCTAAAATGAACTAGATAAAATCTTACATACTCAATGCCTTTCCAAGTCATAATACCTACAATTCTTTCATTAAGGACTTACTCTCTGAGACTGACGCTTTTGAGAAGTCTACAAGTTATACTTGGGCTATTTTGGTGGCCTAGCCACTTCTGGTTTCCTGGCCATTCTTTATATAGCCATCAGGATGAGCCTCTCATACTTTCACATTTGATTATTTCTTTCCCAGTGTAATACTAGTGGCTCTTCCATTGCCAGAAGGATAAAATCAAAACTCCATAGTAATATCCACACAGTCTTCATGTGTTTGCCTCAGCTTTTCTTAACAGATTTGCACCTATGAACGTTATACTCTCTTCCCATGTATCCAGGTACCCTCCTCCATCATGCATCCTTTATTTCTTAATTATCCATTCATGTACCCCATCTATGATTTCATATTACACTCTTTTTTTTAATTAATTTTAATTTTTTTAGTTTGTTTTGCTTTACAATACTGTATTTGTTTTGCTATACATCGACATGGATCAGCCACGAGTGTACATGAACTCCCAATCCCAACCCCCACCTCCCCCCTCCCGCCCCACACCCTCTCTCTGGATTATCCCCGTGCATCAGTCCCTAGCATCCTGCATCCTGCATCAAACCTGGACTGGCAATTCGTTTCGCTTATGATATCACACATGTTACATTGCCACACTGCCAACCCATCCCACCCTCTCCCTCTCCCACATAGCCCAAAAGGCCGTTCTATACATCTGTGTCTCTTTTGCTGTCTTGCGTACAGGTTTATCATTACACTCTTACCTCTCCCTGTAGTTTTCATCATGCATCCTAGATTGTCTCCCCATTGAACTTTTAACGGTTGCTGATGTTATCTCAGAACTTTGTATGTTTTATTTGATGTGCCTAGAATCGTGCTGTTGTTGATGTTTTTCAGTTGCTAAGTTGTATCTGACTCCTAGTCACTCCATGGACCATAGCCTGCCAGGCTCCTCTGTCCATGGGATTTCCCAGGCAAAAAATACTGGAGTGGGGTTCCATTTCCTTCTCCGGTTGGATATTCCGAACACAGGGATTGATCCCATGTCTGCTGCATTGGCAGGCAGATTCTTTACCACTGAGCCACCAGGGAAGCTCTATGCCTATATATCTTCAACCAAATCTTTCCTGTACAATGCCCTCCTACACATTACAAATAATCTAAGCTCATAGTTCATATCTTCTGTGAAGTTTTCCTGATAACTTCTGGATTTTCTATCTGTCCGAAACCCTACACACCTTTCCCTCCCATTTAACTCTTTCTGGGATCCATACTCATATTTTATCTCCCTTCCATTTTAAAAATAATCCAAATATATTCATTTCAGAATTTAATATGAAGTTTAAAGCATAGGCAAATACTGAATGACTTGATTCGCATTGCAAAGATCCCAGATGGCTATCAATAACTTGACATATCCAAATCCAAATCCCATTTCATTCTTTACAAAAGACCATTTTACCTGGATCCAGCATCTCTGTTCCTGGATTCATATTTCCTCCAAGTGACTTGCTTTTTGGCCTTCTTTTCTTCTAACATTAGCTTTACCATCAAAACAATTCTAAATTCTAACTCTTCCACTCTGATCTTCCCTTTTCAGATATTTATGGTGTTTTCAATTGAATCTCAAAAATCTACAGGTATGTTTTCATGACTATGTAGTTACTGAAGTCTTGTTTCTTCAAACAGATGCATACTCCTCGAAGGCAGGAAGCATGTCTCTGGTTTTTGAAATATAACTGAAAACGTCTCCACAAGTGTGTGCATACAATCAAGTTTTGATAAACACATTAATTAACAAGACCAAAGAGCAGTATTTCTTTTCCCGTCCACATATTTCTTGTTACATTTTAATTATTGTTAAAATGTTTATGCTTCAACACTTTATTTTTCCTGTTAGTAGTACTCCAAACTCACTCAAAATATTAAAAGTAGATATTTTGGGTTCCTATGAATTATTTCTAGAATGGAATTATATTATTTCTGGTATTGGACTAAATGATAATATATATCAGTTGGGTTCAGTCACTCCGTCATGTCTAACTCTTTGCAACTCCATGACTGCAGCACACCAGGCTTCCCTGTCCATTACCAATTCCCAGAGCTTGCTCAAACTCATGTCCATCGAGAGAGTGATGCCATCCAACCATCTCATGGTCTGCTGATCCCTTCTCCTCCCTCCTTCAGTCTTACCCAGCATCAGAGTCTTTTTCCAATGAATCATATTATATATATATATATAAAACCTCTAACTGATTCACTTTGTAGTACAGCAGAAACTAGCACGACATTGTAAAGTAATTATATTCCAATTAAATATATATATGTATATATATATATATATATCAGTCACTCCGTCATGTCTAACTCTTTGCAACTCCATGACTGCAGCACACCAGGCTTCCCTGTCCATTACCAATTCCCAGAGCTTGCTCAAACTCATGTCCATCGAGAGAGTGATGCCATCCAACCATCTCATGGTCTGCTGATCCCTTCTCCTCCCTCCTTCAGTCTTACCCAGCATCAGAGTCTTTTTCCAATGAATCATATTATATATATATATATAAAACCTCTAACTGATTCACTTTGTAGTACAGCAGAAACTAGCACGACATTGTAAAGTAATTATATTCCAATTAAATATATATATGTATATATATATATATATAGCCTGAAAAATATTAATGTAAATAAAAATGACTCATAGTCACAGGAATAAACATGATTCAGTAGATAACCAAGTAGTACCCTAGTACTACAGGTAATACTGATGGTCAAAATGTAACATTAGTGATATGTCACAGTTCAGTGAAAATGATTGCAATCAGAATAACATGAAACATATAGTTGGCACAGATCAGATGATGATTATGACTAACTAAATTTCAACAGATTTCAGGGGACGGCCTTAAACAAAGGTGGTCACAACGCACATTTTCACATGTAACTAGAACATTTCATGTTGTATAATATTTCAATTATGACTAACTAAATTTCAACAGATTTCAGTGGACAGCCTTAAACAAAGGTGGTCACAACCCACATTTTCACATGTAACTAGAACATTTCATGTTGTATAATATTTTCACACAATGACTTTTATTCTGCAAATGATATTTTAATAGAGGACTATTCCATTAGTAAACAGACTGGTCTTGCTGACACATCTTTCCTTGTAAAATATACTTTGGCTGAATTCTAACAAAACCATTTTGAATGCAAAAGGGATGCATTTCAAGCCAGATGGTTTATCTAATAGGAATGTTTTCTGATTAGAAAAACAGCAGTAGACTCATGATCACAGCAGGTGCCAAACTGGTCCTGTAGTTTACATGAATTTGCAACTGAACAAGTCATGAACCAAAGGGAATCTATTTTATAATGTGCCACAATCTAGTCTAAGAGGAAAGCGGAATGTAAAAGATACTACCATATCACATGCAATTCATATATCATTTTTCAAAAAAATTATTTCAATTGGAGGAAAATTACTTCACAATATTGTGATGGTTTTTGCCTCTACATCAGTAAGAATCAGCCATAGGCATATATCATTTCTTCATATGAGTGTGACATTACCACATTTGTGATAAAATTTAATTGTATGCCAAACTTCCTGAGTACTTTGTGGAGAATATTGGTAAAATTTCAAAATCATAATCGTTTGCAGAGTAGTCTATGTAGGCATAATAATCCAAATATTTTTCATCTAAATAATTAGAAGTCTTTTTATTTTAAAAACTATTGCTGTTTTTGTTTCTTATTGTTCTTTTTCTTTGCACCTGTATTTCCCTTCATTTCAAAAGAATTTTTCCTTGTACTAGTAATCAGAGAAGCAGAATATTATTGGCATGGTAGGCCCATCTATGCCTAAGTCTACAGAGGAGGGAACCTCCTAGGCCCTGCAGAGATGGTATGGGAACATAGGTTCCTGAATAATGGAAGTATTGCCTGTGAGGGTAGTGTACGTTGTTTCTCAGTGCTAACATGACTACTGGGGACACAGAATGCAGTGAGCGCACAAATTCACATTCTGACTCAGCAGCATCTCATTTCCGGTGGTTTTCAGAGACTACCAAACACTGAGTCATCTCAGTAAGGTATAACAGGCAAATTTGTTTCATCATATCCACCTACATAACTTCTTACTATACTTAACGTCTGTAATTCTGTTTATTTGAAACTTTGGAAGAAAATCACAGTAAAAGTAACCTAGAACTGAGTCTAAATCATCATTCTCAGTCATCCTCACTGCAGCCAAATTCCATGATCTTTTCTAGAACAGTTGGTATCTGAAATCTGTTCAAACCAGAGATACATTACTCATATATTACTCATAATGTCCTAATTGTTGTCAAAATAATTATTTGAACTAACTCACTCTAAAGTTGTTAAACATGCATCAAAATATGTCTAAGTCTGATAATTTGAAACTCCATTTTTTGATGTAATATAATGATTTGACAAGTTTTTTGTCCATGGATCTGCTATTATAAGAATAGTTACTACAGCAAATTACTGTACCTTATATCACTTCCTCTAATTAATCTAACACCTTTAGAATTTTAAGTGTTTAACTTTTCCCACTTGTTTTGCAGTTATTCATACACAAACTTGTAACCTTATGCTATGTAATAAGATCCACCTGCAATATAGAAGACCATGGTTCAATTCCTGGGTCAGGAAGATCCCCTGGAGAAGGGATAGACTACCCACTCCAATATTCTTGAGCTTTCCTGGTGATTCAGATGGTAAAGAATCAAATGAAATGTGGGTGACCTGGGTTCAATCCCTGGATGGGGAAGATCCCCTGGAGAGGAGGGCATGGCAACCCATTTCGGTTTTCATGCCTGGAGAATTCCCATGGACAGAGGAGACTGATGGGTTATAGTCCATGGGGTTGTAAAGATTAGGACACAACTGAGTGACTAAGCATAACATAAGCAGTAACAGTACAAGAAATACATGCTCCATATTCTGTTGAATTCTTTCATAATCCTGATTTATGTAGAATTGACTATGCTTATTTTATGAAATTGAATATGCTTATTTTATTAAATCCTTTGGTTGCTTATAAGAAAATGAATTATCTTGAAATATAAGGATGTGTTTTTTATTCTGCTCAAGTTCCAGAAACCTATAATAAAACTGCTCTAGTGCTAAATAGTGCTAAATAACATTAGTATCTTTCATCCATGACTTTGAAAATAAAGCAAGTGATCAACAACCTGAACTTCCTTTAAAGTGTTTTCATCTGTGTTGTAGGTAAGTGTTTCTTAGAATAAATGTGTGCAGATGTATTCTAGTAAGTTAATAGTTCTCAACGATTAAAAAGTTAAAAATTAAAATTGTAAAAAAAGGAAAAGAGAAAAAGGAAGAAGAAAGGGAAAAAGGTGGGATAAAAGGAAAACTTCACAGAACTGCAATGGCTCAACATAGAGGCAGAGGTTTCTAACAAAAATAAAAATTGTGACTGAATATACACATATACATGCACACCCATAAGCAAAATCAAAACAGTCCAATAAAAATAAAATACAGTAGATTGACCCAGTGAAAAAGGAAACTGAAAATTTTATCTATCACTACAAACTAAAGCACAAACTGGGGAAAAAAAAAACAAAACTAGAGAAATGTCCCGACTGGGGAATAAAGCAATGAGAATAAAACTAACAAATATGTTGAGAGAAAAGGAAAGAAAGTAAAGAAAGAAAGAATAGATATGCAAAGTTAAATAGAGACAGAAAAGAAGATTTATTTACATTAAAGATTAACTGCAAGGGGAAAAGAACAGTAGGAAAAGCAAACAAAGAAATGTGTATGTGTGTTAGTTGCTTAGTCGTGTCTGACTCTTTGCAACCCCATAGAACACAGCCCACCAGGCCCCTCTGTCCGTGGGATTCTCCAGGCAAGAACACTGGAGTGGGTTGCCGTTTCCTTCTTCAAAGGAATAAATGGAGAAAAACTAACAGTTTTAAAAAAATTAAAATTAAAAGGAGAGAAAAAAAGGAAAACTCCACAGAACTTCAAAAGCCTAACGTAGAGGCAAAGGATTATAGCATCAATTAAAAATGTGACTGTGACAAACAAACAAACAAAAAAAAAAAGCTCAAAAACTTAATTAGATTTCATCGTGGCAATAATATTGACAACTACAACAGAGGGAGTGGGGAAGGGGAAAACAAATCCAAAAGAACCTACAAAGCAAGTCAAAACATAAGAATAATAATTGTTTTTCCTGAGTCATTGCTGTCAGAGTCCTTTCCCTCCTTGGGAGTCACAGTCTGCCTCACCTCCATAGGATGTCTTCCAGCACTGTGTTGATCTCTGGACCTGCTGTAGGGGCAGCTCAGATTCTAATCTGATGCTACTCACATGTGTTCTTGCCTCCAATGTCCATGGCTTTCAGAATTAGTGCATTTTCTTTTGTGAGTGCTCTCAATGATCTTTTATATATATTCCATAGACACAAAGTCTGCCTAGTTGATCATATGGACTTAATTTGCAGCTTGTACAGCTGGTGGGAAGGTTTTGAGTCTTCTTCCTTAGCCACACTGCCCCCGAGTTTCCATTGTGGTTTCATGTCCACCTCTGAATGTGGGTCATCCACTGGGGTTTGCTCCTGAGGCTGTCCTGAAGGACTTGGGTTTGCTCCTATGAGAACCAGGTGTGGAGGTGGTGAAGTCACTTGGGTCACAGGGGTTCTGGCAGCACCAGGATACTCAGGGGAGTTGACAGCTAGGAAATATAGTGCTCTAGAAGGGTATGCTGTGCAGCGCTGGTATGGCAAGCGGCCGAGAGGAGATACCCCATGTCCAAGTTCAGCAGCAGTGGCCATGAGAAGATACCTCATGTTCAAGGTAAGGAGAAGTGGCTGTGCTTTGGTGAAGCAGCCGTGAAGACACTCCACGTTCAAAGTAAGAGAAACCTTAATAAGGCTGTAGGTGCTGAGAGAGGGCATCAGAGGGCAGACAGACTGAAACCACAATTACAGACAACTAGCCCATCTGACCATATGAACCACAGCCTTGTCTAACTCAGTGAAACTAAACCATGCTGTGTTGGCCACCCAAGATAGATGGGTCATGGTGGAGAGTTCTGACAATATGTGTTCCACTGGAGAAGGGAATGGCAAACCATTTCAGTATTCTTATCTTGAGAACCCCATAAACAGTATGAAAAGGCAAAAAGATAGGACACTGAAAGATGAACTCCCAAGGTTGGTAGGTGCCTAATATGCTACTGGAGATTAATGGAGAAATAACTCCAGAAAGAATGAAAAGATGGAGTCAAAGAGAAAACAACACTCAGTTGTGGATGTGATTGGTGATAGAAGCAAGGTCTGATGCTGTAAGGAGAAATATTGCATAGAAACCTGGAATGCTAGGTCCATGAATCAAGGCAAACTGGAAGTGGTCAAACAGGAGATGCCAAGAGTGAACGTTGACATTCTAAGAATCAGCAAAATAAAATGGACAGGAATGGGAGAATTTAAATCAGATTACCATTATATCCAGTACTGTGGGGAAGAATCCCTTAGAAGAAATGGAGTAGCCATCATGGTCAACAAAAGAGTTTGAAATGCAGTACTTGGATGTAATCTCAAAAACGACAGAATGATCTCTGTTCACTTCCAAGAAAAACCATTCAATATTATGATAATCCAGGTCTATGTCCCAAACAGTAATGCTGAAGGAGCTAGAGTTGAACTCCAAGAGTGAACGTTGACATTCTAAGAATCAGCAAAATAAAATGGACAGGAATGGGAGAATTTAAATCAGATTACCATTATATCCAGTACTGTGGGGAAGAATCCCTTAGAAGAAATGGAGTAGCCATCATGGTCAACAAAAGAGTTTGAAATGCAGTACTTGGATGTAATCTCAAAAACGACAGAATGATCTCTGTTCACTTCCAAGAAAAACCATTCAATATTATGATAATCCAGGTCTATGTCCCAAACAGTAATGCTGAAGGAGCTAGAGTTGAACAGTTGTATGAAGACCTACAGGACCTTTTAGAACTAAAACCCAAAAAAAGATGTACGTTTCATTATAGGGGACTGGATACAAAGTAGGAAGTCAAGAAACACCTGGAGTAACAGGCAAATTTGGCCTTGGAGTATGGAATGAAGCAAGGCAAAGGCTAATAGAGTTTTGCTAAGAGAACCCAATGGTTATAGCAAACACCCTCTTCAACAACACAAGAGAAGTCTACACATGGACATCACCAGATGGTAAACTCTGAAATCAGCTGATTATATTTGCAGCCAAAGATCGAGAATCTCTATACAGTCAGCACAAACAAGATCGGGAGGTGACTGGGGCTCAGATCGTGAACTCCTTATTGCCAAATTCAGACTTAAATTGAAGAAAGGTAAGGAAAACCACTAGAACATTCAGGGATGACCTAAATCAAATCCCTTATGATTATACAGTGGAAGTGAGAAATAGATTTAAGGGACTAGATATGATAGACAGAGTGTCTGATGAACTATGAACAGAGGTTCATGACATTGTAAAGAAGAAAGGGAGCAAGACATCCCCAAGAAAAATAAATGCAAAAAAGCAAAATGGCTGCCTGAGGAGGCCTTACAAACAGATGTGAAAGAAGAGAAGCAGAAAGCAAATGAAAAAGTAAAGCTATAAGCATCTGAATGCAGAGTTCCAAAGAATAGGAAGGAGAGATAAGAAAGCTGTCCTCAGTGGTCAGTGAAAAGAAACAGGGGAAAATAATAAAATGGCAAAGACTAGAGATTTCTTCAAGAAAATTAGAGATACCAAGGGAACATCTCATGCAAATATGGCTCAATAAAGGACATAAATGGTATAGACCTAATCAAAACAGAAGATAATAAGAGAGAGGTGAGAAGAATACACTGAAGAACTGTACAAAAAAGATCTCTATGACCAAAATAATCATGATGATGTGATCACTCATCTAGAGCCAGACATCCTGGAATGTGAAGTCAAGTGGACCTTAGAAAGCATAACTACGAACAAAGCTAGTGGAACTGATGGAATTCCTGTGGAGCTATTTCAAATCCTGAAAGATGATGCTTTGAAAGTGTGGCACTCAATATGCCAGCAAATTTGGAAAACTCAGCAGTGGCCACAGGACTGGAAAAGGTCAGTTTTCATTCCAATTCCAAAGAAAGGCAATGCCAAAGAATGCTCAAACTACCGCACAGATAAACTCATCTCACACGCTAGCAAAGTAATGGTCAAAATTCTCCAAGCAAGGCTTCAGCAATACGTGAACCGTGAACACCCAGATGTTCAAACTGGTTTTAGAAAAGGCAGAGGAACCAGAGATCAAATTGCCAACATCTTATGGATCATTAAAAAAACAAAAGAGTTCCAGAAAAAAACATCTATTTCTGCTTTATTGACTATGCTAAAGGCTTTCACTGTGTGGCTCTCAAAAACTGTGGAAAAATCTTAAAGAGATGGGAATACCAGACCACCTGACCTGCATTTGAGAAATCTGTATGCAGGTCAGGAAGTAACAGTTAGAACTGGACTTGAAACAACAGACTGGTTCCAAATAGGAAAAGGAGCACGTCAAGGCTGTGAAAGGTTGTTGTTAAATTACAATGCTGGGATTCTTGGCCCCTAGAGGAGAATTCAACCCAGGGCCAGAGACGAGGCTTGTTCACTCAGAACTTTTGTGTAACAAAGTTTTATTAAAGTATAAAGGAGATAGAGAAAGCTTCTGACATAGGGATTAGAAGAGGGCAGAAAGATTACCCCCCTGCTAGTCTTTAGCTGGATGTTATATAGTCACCAGCAGTCTGTTAATGAAAGAAAGGAATGTCTCAAAACTTNATTTGTGTTTTGCAGTCATGAGACCAATACCTATAATTTGTGTGTTCCCTTCAGTCATCCTCTGACTGTAAATTCCTGTTCATCTCTGTCTTTTCCCAGAGATTATGCATTGTAAATTTTGAAAGAGAAATTCTGACAAAACACTGAAGGTATATATTGAGTACTCACCATCTCCTAAGCAAGAAGTAGAGTGTGCTGAGTGACAAAAGTCCTCACAGTTCAATGATGGAGAAAGAATATAAACAATAGAAATCTTATAACATGTCAAATACTGATAAATAAAATTAAGAACAGGGAAAATATATAGGAAGTGGTGGATGAGGTGATATTCTTTCCTGGGTATATAGATAGCTAGGTTATCAAACAAGGTAACATTTGAACAGAGACCTCAAGGAAGAGAGGTTGGGATGTCAAAGTTATCTCAGTAAATGTTGACCAGGCAGGAAGAATGGCTAGTGCAAAGATCTTGAAGAAGGCAATTGTTTCTAATACTAAAGGCTCAAGTGGAAGTTAGAGTGTCAAGGANTCACATGATGTAAACAGAGCTAACACTGTAAGCTGATATTAAGGAAACAAGAAAATATAGTGGCCCCCAAAATAAAACCCTACTAAAATTATCATCACAACCACAGGAATACATCAATTATCCCAAGAAATGTACATCTGGGCTTTTGACTACCAAATAGTTTTTTCACATGTTTATATAACCATTTTCAGAGTCATTGCTGATTTTTAACTGATAACATATTCTCACACAAGGCCCTTCCACTAAGACTCAATTGATTTATTTCTACATTGATATGAAACATTTTCCAGAAGACTTGTATACACAATGCAGTCTTGTGTCATTTAGAGAAAAGGGTGTTAAAAGAAGTTAACTGTATAAGAGATGTGATAACTGATACATACCTATAGGTGACGATCACTTTACCACTTATTATCACTATCACTATATATAATATAAATATTAATATATAAATAACACTACATATAATATTATATATATACTATATATAATAAATATAACATCTATTTATATACAGGAACATATAACAAACTATATGCGACCAGCACTTCCAATCATGAAGAAATAATTTTAAATTAATAACTTTAAATTAAATCAATGTTCCTATCAAGAACAACTTCAAAATATAGGAAAAGTTTTAAAGTGTCTATTGAAGGCTACTAGAGAACTACTGAAGGAAAAGAATTAGACAGACCAGGAATCAGAGAGCAGGGAAGCATGCAGAGGTGGCCTGCCAAGTGTGGCCACTTCTCCAAGTAGGCATCTGCTGAGCCTGGGCGGAAGGCAAGAGACTGAGCAGCAAGTTCTGCCCAGGCTGAGGCTAGAGAAGCAAGAAACCAGCAGGGCTCTGGTAGTCGTGCAAGACCATAGACAGGACATGTATATTTATAAGTGAATCACCCTGCTCTACCCCTGAAACTAATACAACACTGTTAATCGATGATGCTCCAATAAAAAAATAAAAATTAGATGAAGAGAAAAAGACTACAGACAAAATTCAAAACAAAAGTGACAGATGGGTGACAGGGAAGTTTCTAGGTTTGGGCTTGACACAGAGCTAATTTTCCCTTCAAGATATTTGAAAATTCTGGAGAGGCACAGAGCAGGAGGTTAAAAAGCTAAGTACAAAGCCTCCAAAAAGCAGAGTGGAGATTTTGGTAGTGTAATCAGTATGAGGCTGATAACATAAATTAGAGGCTCAAGTCCAGCTAGGGGAAATGAATATGACTCACCCGCAGCTGGAAGCCCCTCCTCTGAGTGATCACACTTCAGCAGCAGGGGCAAATGACAGGGAGGCAGAGACCGATCAAAACTGAAACCCAGCCTCAACTCAGCACAGTCCCAACACTGTACATGAGAAATATGTTTGAGAAAATAAAAGATGAAGGATCCCAGATAATTGGAATCTCATAAGAAGGACCAAATGGAAACACTGTAAGTGAAACACAGAAATGATGACATTAAGAGTTCATCAGATACACCAGAAGAAAGAACTGGCAAAACGGAAATCAAGGCAAGAGAAAATATCCAAACCAGAAGCACACAGGCCAAAACCTACTGAAAAACACAGAAACAAGCATAGTAGATGTGTAAAACACATGAAAATGTTTAGGATATACATAACTGGAACCTCAAAAGAGGAAAGAAAGAATGAACAGTGGCAATATATAACAAGATGATGGTCAAGAATTTGTCAAAAGTGATTAAAGACAATGCATAGATTAAAAAAGGTATGCAAATCCCCAAAGGATAGATACAAAAAATATACACCAAAGCATATCACATTTAAACTGTGGAAAAAAGAATGAACAGAGGCAATATATAACAAGATGATGGTCAAGAATTTGTCAAAAGTGATTAAAGACAACGCATAGATTAAAAAAGGTATGCAACTCCCCAAAGGATAGATACAAAAAATATACACCTAAGCATATCACATTTAAACTGGAAAACCAAAGAAAAATATCATAAAAGCAAACAGTGGGGGGCAGAAAAGATACCTTACCTTCAACAGAACAACTACTGCTGGACTTTGGAATGCTAGAAAAGAACAGAATGACTTATTTAAAGAGCTAAGAGAAAACAGCTGTTCACCATAATCCTATGGTCAGCAGAAATACCCTTTAATAAGTAAAGGCAAAGTAAAGACACTTTCAGATAGGCAAAAACAGAAAAATTACTGGCCCAAACCTACACTAAAAGATAAAAGTAATCTAAGATGAAAATTCAAAAGGAATTAAAAGCCACAAAAGAGGTGAATATGTGGGAAAATAGAAATGAATATTCCCTGTAAAAAACAAAAAAACTAATACCTTAAGAGACATATAAAATACAAAATAATTATGTATAATAATAAAATGATAAAGAAAAGGGTCAGAGGAACACTAATGGGAGAGTGATCAAAGTTATTATTTTTACTAGAATATTGTAAGTCAAGAGTACATATCATAACTTCTGAGGTAAGCAATAAAAGAAGGCACAACTAACTAGGTAATCAGAGAGAGAAATAGACTACAAAAAAAGTCAAGACAGGAGAGAAAAAAGAAAAACAGTTTGGAAAAATGAAATTGAATAATAACATGGCAGATATTAACCCAAGTACATCACCAAATGCATTATATATAAATGAACTACCGACTACATAACAGAGTAAGATTGCTGGAATAGGTACAAAAAAAAATTGCTGACAGGAATGTAAAATGCGGCAACCACTAGAATATTGTAAGTCAAGAGTACATATCATAACTTCTGAGGTAAGCAATAAAAGAAGGCACAACTAACTAGGTAATCAGAGAGAGAAATAGACTACAAAAAAAGTCAAGACAGGAGAGAAAAAAGAAAAACAGTTTGGAAAAATGAAATTGAATAATAACATGGCAGATATTAACCCAAGTACATCACCAAATGCATTATATATAAATGAACTACCGACTACATAACAGAGTAAGATTGCTGGAATAGGTAAAAAAAAAAATTGCTGACAGGAATGTAAAATGCGGCAACCACTATGGAAAACACTTTGGCAACTATTCAAGCAGTTAAACATAAAACTGCCACATGATCCAGCAATTCCACTCATCGGAACATACCCCAAATAATTTTAAACCATGTCTAGGCAAAAATAATCTTGCTTATTTAACTTATATGCAGAGTACATCATGCGAAATGCCAGACTGGATAAAACACAAGCTAGAATCAAGACAGCCAGGAGAAATATCAATAACCTCAGATGCGCAGATGACACGACCTTTATGGCAAAAAGCAAAGAAGAATCAAAGAGCCTCTGAATGAAAGTGAAAGAGGAGAGTGAAAAAGTTGGCTTACAACATCAACATTCAGAAAACTAAGATCACAGCATCCAGTCCCATCACTTCATGGCAAATAGACAGGGAAACAATGAAAACACTGACAGACTATTTTGGGAGGCTCGAAAACCACTGCAGATGGTCACTGAAGCTATGAAATTAAAAGACACTTACTCCTTGAAAGAAAATTTATGACCATCCTAGATGGCATATTAAAAAGCAGAGACATTACTTTGCTAAAAAAGTTCCATCTAATCAAAGCTATGGTTTTTCCAGTAGTCATGTATGGATGTGAGAGGTGAACTCTAAAGAAAACAGAGTGCCAAAGAATTGATGCTTTTGAACTGTGGTGTTGGAGAAGACTTTTGAGATTCCCTTGGACAGAAGACTACCAAAACTCACCCAAGATGAAACTGATAATCTGAACAGTCCTACAACTATTCAACATTTGAATCTGTAGTTTAAAATCTGAAAAATGATATTCAAGCCTGATGCTTTCATTGGTAAAATCTAACAATTTTAAAAGAATACCAATTCTACACAATTTCTTCCAGAAAAAGGCAGAGAACTAATCCAAACAAATTCTAGGAAGTCCGAATTATTTAGTATTCACTTCAGTTCAGTTGCTCAGCCGTGTCCAACTCTTTGAGACCCCATGGATTGCAGCAAGCCAGGTATCCCTGTCCATGACCAACTCCCAGAGTTTACTCATGTCCATTGAGTTGGTGATGCCATCCAACCTTCTCTTCCTCTGTCGTCCCCTTCTCCTCCTGTCTTCAATCTTTCCCAGCATCAGGACCTTTCCCAATGAGTCAGTTCTTCACATCAGCTGGCCAAAGTATTGGAGTTTTAGCTTCAGAATCAGTCCTTCCAGTGAATATTCAGGACTGATTTCCTTTAGGATGGACTGGTTGGATCTCCTTGCTGTCCAAGGGATTCACAGCCTACCAGGCTCCTCCATCCATGGGATTTTCCAGGCAAGAGTACTGGAGTGGGGTGCCATTGCCTTCTCTGATACAGTAAATGAATCGATGCCAAATAGCAGTTAGTGTAAAAATTAGTTTTTCTGAAAATATGGAATAAAAAGAATCTTTAAAACTCAGACCATTTTGTGTGTGTGTATATATATATATACACACACACATATACTGTGCAAAGAACTTTTTATAATATAAAATAAAAATATAATATGAAAAAGTAAATGTGTAAAAAACCCAAAAATATCAATACATGCAAATTAACAAATAATGAAATAGTTGCAAAGAAAAAGTACCTAGTGTTCCTCTTCAGATTTATTAAATGCATTTTTTTATATGAGCACACAGCATGAGAAAAGACACTGTGAAATAGATGTCTCACTAACTGTTGTTGCAAGGTAATAGCTACCTCCTTTGATTTAATGAATACAGAGCATGCTCAAATACACCCCAAATTTGAAATTAAAAAAATACTTGATGTTCAGCATAGTCCCTCACACATAATAAATGTTTTTGTTCCTCTGAACAGCAAAACTCACATATGTTTTAATTTTCAAGGAACCATGTTATTTATTTCACTTATTTTACAGTGTCCTCTAACTGGACCTTTATTCCCATCACTTAATTGTCAGCTTGTGTTGCAGACTCAAACAGACACATCTTATATTAAATAAATAAATAAATTATACATTACTAGTTAACCGAGAACACAAACAGTTATCTCTCATCTCTGGACTAGGCTGTTCAGGCGCTTAGCTGATTTCAGGTAAAACTTCTCAGGTTTCATTTTCTCTAAATCTTTCCTAGAGTAATTCCTGTGCTCTCAGACTTAACTAGATGGAGTTTCTGAGAAGGAGGTCTCTTGTGGAATGTGAGTCACTCCTTGGGTGGTTGATGATGAAGACTGAAGCTGTCACCAGACAAGACAGCAGAGTGTAGTAAAGCATTGGCCCCTGATCCAGGCTTATGACTCCAAAAGCAACTCGTGACCTGTCCAGATTAAGGATGCAAACACTAAGGGACCTCAGCAGGGGAGATTTTAATAGCTTTCTATACTTGCTTATTAAAATTAAAAGATGTTTGCTCCTTGGAGGGAAACTTATGACCAACCTAGATAGCATATTCAAAAGCAGAGACATTACTTTGCCAACAAAGGTCCGTTTAGTCAAGGCTATGGTTTTTCCAGTTGTCATGTATGGATGTGAGAGTTGGACTGGGAAGAAAGCTGAGCGCTGAAGAATTGATGCTCTTGAACTGAGGTGTTGGAAAAGATTCTTGAGAGTCCCTTGGACTGCAAGGAGGTCCAACCAGTCCATCCTAAAGGAAATCAGTCCTGGGTGTTCATTGGAGGGACTGATGCTGAGGCTGAAACTCCAGTACTTTGGCCACCTGAAGCAGAGAGCTGACTCATTTGAAAACACCCTGATGTTGGGAAAGATTGAGGGCAGGAGGAGAAGGGAAATACAGACAATGGTTGGATGGCATCACCGACACAATGGACATGGGTTTGGGTGAACTCCTGGAGTTGTGGGTGGACAGGGAGGCCTGGCGTGCTGCAATTCATGGGGTCGCAAAGAGTCAGACATGACTGAGTGACTGAACTGAATTGATACCTGCTTATTAGGCACCTTTCCCCCTCATTTCTACTTCTATGTACATGATTTCTCTGTGTCATTGGAATCAAATGAAAGAAAAATTCTCCTAATGATCCTTTTTTCTCAAGAGACCAGGTTCAAAGCCAAGTGAATCCAGTCTTTATTACTCTTTGAATTTAATCTTGTATGTTTTTCAGGAGTTTAACTTGGACCACCTTATCCTAACCCTTGCTTTAATATTTTTCTAAAGGCTGGGACTAAGGGAACTCTCAGGTTGAAGTTCCTTTGATCCTTAAAAGATTAATTTGTGGTGAGCACACAGGACTTTATTGTCAGAAAACTGTTCTTTCTTCCTTCAACTACAGAGAGGACAGTGTTCTTTTGATATATAGTTGTGGATGCCACATTCTGTGCTTCTTGACACAATTGCTGAAAAAACTGGCTTCCCTGGTGGCTCAGATGGTAAAGAATCTGCCTTCAATGCAGGACCCCGGGTTCAATCCCTGGGTTAGGAAGATCTCCTTGGAAGTGATAACCCATTCCGGTATTCTTACCTGAAAAATTCCATGGACAGAGAAGCTAGGTGGGCTAAAGTCCATGGGGTCACAAATAATTGGACACAATGAGTGACTAACTTTTACACTTTTTATGGATGCTACAGTCTTTGGCTTCTTGACACGTTTGCCCCGAAATTTAGGAATGTCACACTTTATCACAAGTTAAGAGCTGATACTTAGTCCCTTACTATAAAATCAGTTCATTTCAGTTCAGTTGCTCTGTCATGTCCAACTTTTTGCGACCCCATGAATCGCAGCACGCCAGGCCTCCCTGTCCCTCACCAACTCCAGGAGTTTACCCAAACTCATGTCCATCGAGTCAGTGATGTCATCCAGCCATCTCATCCTCTGTCATCCCCTTCTCCTCCTGCCCACAATCCCTCCCAGCATCAGGGTCTTTTCCAATGAGTCAACACTTCACATGAGGTGGCCAAAGTACTGGAGTTTCAGCCTCAGCATCAGTCCTTCCAATGAACACCCAGGACTGATCTCCTTTAGGATGGACTGGTTGGATCTTCTTGCAGTCCAAGGAACTCTCAAGAGTCTTCTTCAACACCATAGTTCAAAAGCATCAATTCTTCAGTGCTCAGCTTTCTTCACAGTCCAACTCTCACATCGATACATGACCACTAGAAAAACCATAGCCTTGACTATATAGACCTTTGTTGGCAAAGCAATGTCTCTTCTTTTGAATATGCTGTCTAGGTTGGTCATAACTTTCCTTCCAAGGAGTAAGCATCTTTTAATTCCATGGCTGCAATCACCATCTGCAGTGATTTTGGAGCCCCCCCAAATAAAGTCTGACACTGTTTCCACTGTTTCTCCATTTATTTCCCATGAAGTGATGGGACCAAATGCCATGATCTTAGTTTTCTGATGTTGAGCATTAAGCCAACTATTTCACTCTCCTCTTCCACTTTCATCAAGAGGCTTTTTAGTTCCTCTTCACTTTCTGCCATAAAGATGGTGTTATCTGGATATCTGAGGTTATTGATATTTCTCCCAGCAATCTTGATTCCAGCTTGTGTTTCTTCCAGCCCAGCATTTCTCATGATGTACTCTGCATAGAAGTTAAATAAGCAGGGTGACAATATACAGCCTTGACGTACTCCTTTTCCTATTTGGAACCAGTCTGTTGTTCCATGTCCAGTTCTAACTATTGCTTTCTGACCTGCATATAGGTTTCTCAAGAGGCAGGTCATGTGGTCTGGTATTCTCATCTCTTTCAGAATTTTCCACAGCTTATTGTGATCCACAAAGTCAAAGGCTTTGGCATAGTCAATAAAGCAGAAATAGATGTTTTTCTGGTATTCTCTTGCTGTTTTGATGATCCAGCAGATGTTGGCAATAAATACTTGTTAATTATTAAAAAACATATTTAGATATTTTAATGCTATTTAGCCTGAGATTAGCATTTTATAGGCACTACTTGATTTAAGTTTTAGAAATGTTTGTGCTAAGAAGTAGTATTGTGAGCTCAATTTTCCATTGAAGGAATGTATTTTAAGCAGTTAAATGATCTGTTTAAAGGCTCAGACTGAGGAAGGAAAGAGTTTTGGTCAGAATTCCATCAGGATGCACCATGTTTCAATCATAAGCCACTGGTTCTCAAACAGAGATAATTTTCCCTTGGGAGATATTTGTTAATATCTGAAACAATACTGCTAGACACCTACAGTGCTCAATACAAATAATTATGCATTCCAATTGTTAATGTAAGATGATGGGAAAACCACTTCCAGACTAGCATTTCCCCAACTTCATTGTGCATAGGAATCATGCAGGGTTGTAGTTCTGATGCAGATTGGGATTCATCAGGTTTTGGTAGGCCAGGAATTCTGAAAATCAAAGAAAACTTCTGCTGGTGTTTATACTACAGGTCTTAGTCTGTGGACCACTTTTGAGTAGCAAGATTCCATCCAAATGGAATGCAGCAGAACACACATTCTTTATAAGAACACATGTAACACTCTCAAGAATAAACCATATGTTGGGACACAATACAAATCTCAATAAATTTAGAATTCTGAAATATATTAAGCATTTTTCTGATTGGCATGAAACTACAAATGGACTATAAGAAAAAAGCTGGAAAATCACAAATATCTGCAAGCTAAACATGATCTACTGAACAATATTGAGTCAGTTAAGAAATCAAAGGAATCATAAAAAAACCCTGAAGACAAATGAAAATAAAAATATGACATATATTAACTTCTGAGACAAAGCAACAGTGTTAACAAGAGGGAAGTACATAGTAATGCATACCTACTCAAGCAACAAGAAAGATATCTAACAAACTATTTAACTTTACATCTAGAGGAAGTAGCAAAAGAAGAGCAAAGAGCCCAAAGTTGGAAGCAAGAAAATAATGAAAGGAAGGAAATGATAAAAATCATAATAGGAAAATGAAAAAGTACTGATAAAATTTACCATCTTTTCATAATAAAAACCTTTAAAAAAGTAAATATATATGGAAAATGTTAGTGCTAAATCATGTCCAACTCTTTGCAATCCCATGGACTGTAGACCACCAGACTCCTCTGTCAAAGGAATTCTCCAGGCAAGAACACTGGAACAGATAGCCAGTCCTTTTTCCAGGGCATCCTCCTGATCCAGGGATCAAACCTGGGTCTCCTGTATTTCAGGCAGATTCTCTACCATTTAAATCAATAGGAATGCCATGTAGGCAAAATATCTCAACATAATAAAAACTACTTATGATAATTGCAAAACTGATATAATACTCAACATTGAAAAGCTGAATGACTTTCCACTAGAATCTAGACCAAGACTATGATTACCACTCTTATCATTTCTCTTTACTATAGAATTGGAATGGCATTGAAACATGTATAATATCATATATGAAATGAATCGCCAGTCCAGGTTTGATGCATGATACTGGGTGCTTGGGGCTGTGCACTGAAATGACCCAGAGGGATGGTACAGGGAGGCAGGAGGGAGGGTGGTTCAGGATGGGGACCACGTGTATACCTGTGGTGGAACATTGAAAAGCTGAATGACTTTCCACTAGAATCTAGACCAAGACTATGATTACCACTCTTATCATTTCTCTTTACTATAGAATTGGAATGGCATTGAAACATGTATAATATCATATATGAAATGAATCGCCAGTCCAGGTTTGATGCATGATACTGGGTGCTTGGGGCTGGTGCACTGAAATGACCCAGAGGGATGGTACAGGGAGGCAGGAGGGAGGGTGGTTCAGGATGGGGAACACGTGTATACCTGTGGTGGATTCATGTTGATATATGGCAAAACCAATACAATATTCTAAAGTAATTAACCTCCAATTAAAATAAATAAATTTATATTAAAAAAAGAATTGGAAGACAAGAAAAAAAAATAAAATGTATTCAGATTTTCAAGGAGGAGGTAATGTTGTCATTAAACACAGACAACATGATGCTTTATATACACATGAAACTAAATATTTCGTACAAAAACTAGATGAACAGATTCATCAAGGTAATAGGATATAAAATTATCATATGTAAATCAGTCACATTTATTTACACTAACAATGAAATCTCAGAATGGGAACGTAAACAAGCAATTTCATTTTAAATTGCATCTAAAAAATACTCAGGAAAATACCTCACCAAAGAGGCAAAAGACTTATATACTGAAAACTACAAAATATTAACAAAGGAAATTTTAAATGATTCAATATTGGAAAAGACCCTGATGCTGGCAAAGACTGTAGGCAGGAGAAGAAGAGGGTGACAGAGAATGAGATGGTTGGGTAGCATCACTAACTTAATGGACGTGAACTTGAGCAAACACCCAGAGATGGTGAGGGACAGGGAAACCTGGCGTGCTGCAGTTCATGGGTCATGAAGAGTCAAACATGACTAGGCAGTTGAACAACAACAACAATGATTCAAAGAAATTGAAAATTATTTCATGTTCTTGGAATGGAAAAATTAATATTGTTAAATGGACATACTACCCAAAGCAATCTACAGTTTTAAGGTAATCCCTCTCAAAATACCCTTGACATTATTCATCAGTTCAGTTCAGTTCAGTCGCTCAGTCGTGTCCGACTCTTTGCGACCCCATGAATCGCAGTACGCCAGGCCTCCCTGTCCATCACCAACTCCTGGAGTTCACTCAGACTCATGTCCATTGAGTCCGTGATGCCATCCAGCCATCTCATCCTCTGTCGTCCCCTTCTCCTCCTGCCCCCAATCCCTCCCAGCATCAGGGTCTTTTCCAATGAGTCAGCTCTTCGCACAAGGTGGCCAAAGTACTGGAGCTTCAGCTTTAGCATCAGTCCTTCCAAAGAACTCCCAGGGCTGATCTCCTTCAGAATGGACTGGTTGGATCTCCTTGCAGTCCAAGGGACTCTCAAGAGTCTTCTCCAACACCACAGTTCAAAAGCATCAATTCTTCGGCGTTCAGCCTTCTTCACAGTCCAACTCTCACATCCATACATGACCACAGGAAAAACCATAGCCTTGACTAGACGGACCTTAGTTGGCAAATCGCATGAGGTGGCCAAAGTACTGGAGCTTCAGTTTTAGCATCATTCCTTCCAAAGAAATCCCAGGGCTGATCTCCTTCAGAATGGACTGGTTGGATCTCCTTGCAGTCCAAGGGACTCTCAAGAATCTTCTCCAACACCACAGTTCAAAAGCATCAATTCTTCGGCACTCTGCCTTCTTCACAGTCCAACTCTCACATCCATACATGACCACAGGAAAAACCATAGCCTTGACTAGATGGACCTTAGTTGGCAAAGTAATGTCTCTGCTTTTGAATATACTATCTAGGTTGGTCATAACTTTTCTTCCAAGGAGTAATCGTCTTTTAATTTCATGGCTGCATCAGTTTATATTTCCTATCAACAGTGTAAGAGTTCTGTTTTCTTCACATCCTTGCCAGCACTTGTTATGTTTTGGCTTTTTTATAATAGCTATTTAATAGCTATTCCAATAGGTATGAGGTGGTGTCTCGTGGTTTTGATTTGCATTTCCCCAATGATTAGTGGTAAGCTTTTTTCATACACCTATTGGCTATTTGTATGCCTTCTTTTGAGAAATACCTATCCAGGTCCTTTGTCCATGTTCTGTTTTGGTGTTTGTTTTCTTGCTATTGAATTGAGTTCTTTATATATTTTGGATATAAGCTCCTTATCAAATATATTATTTGCAGATATTTTCTCCTATTGGACAGGTTGTCTTTTTATTCTGTTCATCATTTCTTTTGCTGTGCAGAAACTTTTTAATTTGATGCAGTCCCATTAGTCTTTTTTTATCTTGCTGCCTATACTTTGGGGGTTATAGCCAAAAAATAATCCCCCAGACCAATGTCAAGAAGCTTTTCCCCCGTGTTTTCTTTCTTTGATTTTTCTTTACTGATTGATTGGATTTTTTACTTTTTGGTTGCAGCGGGTCTTTGTTGTTCGCATGGGCTCTCTCTGGTTGCAGCAGATGGGGGCACTCTTGACTGTCGTGGTGGGCTTCTCGCTGCGGTGGCCTTTCTTGCTGTGGAGCACAGGCTCCAGCACGTGGGCTTCAGTGTTGCGGTGCATGGGCTCTGTGCTTGTGGCACATAGACTTCATTGCTCCATCGCTTATGGGATCTTCCCAGACCAGGGATCAAGCTGATGTTCCTTGCATTGCAAGGCGGGTTCTTAACCACTGAATCACCAGGAAGGCGCTCCCTATGTTTTCTCACAGTGGCTTTACAGTTTCAGATCTTATATTCTATTGTCTTTGATGTGCCTTGAGTTGACATTTTACATGGCCTGAGATAAGGGTCCAGTTTTATTCTCCTACATGTGAACATACAGTTTTCTCAGCACTGTCCTTTCCCCAGTATGTGGTGTTGGCAACTTTTTGTTAACCATAAATGTGTGAATCTGTTGACCATAATTGTGTGGATTTATTTCTGGGCTCTCTCTTCTGCTCCATTGGTCTATATGTTTCTTTTAATGCCAGTATCATGTTGTTTTGGTTACCAGAGTTTTATGGTATATTTTGAAATCCAGGTGTGTGCTGCCTCCAACATTATATTTTGTTTGTTTTTTTTTTTGTTTGTTTGGAGTTGGGTGGTTGGCTCAAGATTGTGTCAGCTTTTCAGGGTCTTTTGTGTTTCCATATGGATTTTAAGATTTTTGTTTTCAGTTTCTGTAAAAAATGCCATTAGAATACTGCAAGGAATTGCCTTGAATCTATAGATCACTTTGGGTAGTATGGACATTTTAACAATGTTAATTCTTCCAATCCATGAATGCAGGATATCTTTCCATTTATTTGTGTCTTCAGTTTCTTTTATCAGTGTTTTACAATTTTTACTGTACTAATCTTGTACCCCTTTGGTTAAATTTATTTTTAAGTACTTATATATGTTTTGATGCTACCATAAATGGGATGATTTTTTAATCCCTTTTGGTATAGTTCATTATTAATTAATTAATGAACTATTAATTAATAGTAATCAGTTAATTATTATTAACTGATTTTTCTTTGTTGGTTTTGTGTCTTACAGCTTCACTGAGCAGTTTTGTTTTGGTAAAGTTTAGAGTTTCTATATATAAGATCATGTGATTGCAACCAAAAAGAGTTTTCCTTTTCCTTTCTGATTTAGATGCCTTTTGTTTATTTTTCTTACATAATTGCTCTGGCTAGGACTTCCAGTACTATATGGAATAGAACGGTGAATGCTTGCATCTTTGTTCCTTATCTTAGAGGAAAAACTTTCAACTTTTCACCATGAAATATAATGTTAGCTGTTGGTTTGTCATATATGACCTTTATTATGTTGAGATACAGTCCTCTGTACCTAATACGTTGAGTTTTTGTCATGGAAAGCTTTTGAATTTTTTCAGATGCTTTTTTGCATCTGGTGAGACGACCATATGATTTTTATCTCTCATTTTGTTAATATGGTATATCACATTTATTGATTTGCATATATTGAACCATTTTTACATTCCAGGTATAAATCCCACTTGATCATGTATGATCCTTTTAATGTGCTTTTGAATTTGGTTTGCTAGTATTTATTGATAGTATAATAATAGTAGTATCATTTTTGCATCTGTGTTCATCAGAAATATTGGCCTGTTTCGAACTATTTGCTCCTTTTTTGGTGTTTTGGAAGAGTTTGGGAAAGACTCATTAATTCTTTTTTAAATGTTTGGTAAATTCACTAGCAGAGCTGTCAGGTCTTGGGCTTTTCTCGTTGGGAGGTATTTGATTACTGATTTCAATCTCCCTACTCGTTATTGGTTTGCTCAGATTTTCTATTTCTTTTTGATTAAGTCTTGATACCTTGTGTTTCTAGGAATTTATCCATTTCTTCTAGGATGTCTAGTTGTTGGCATATAAATGTTTGTAGTAGTCTTTTATGATCCTTTGTATTTCTGTGGTATACAGTTATAATTTTATTTATTTGAGTGTTCTTTTTTTTTCATAGTTTAGCTAAAGATTGGTGAATTTTATCTTAAAAAAACCCAACTATTAGTTTCATTCATCTTTTCTACTGTTTTTCTAGTCTCTATTTGATCTTTGATCTGTTTGCTTTGATTTTTATTATTTCTTTCCTCTGCTAACTTTGGTCTTAGTTTGTTCTTCTTTTCCTAGTTCCTTGAGGTATAAAGTTAGGTTGTTTAAGATCTTTCTTAATGTAAGCACTGTTGCTAACCCTTCCCTCTTAGAACTACCTTTGCTGTATCCCATAAGTTTTGGTATGTTGTGTTTTCGTTTTCATTAGTTTCAAGGTATTTTTTAATATTTACATTTTGATTTCTAATTTGCCAGTTTTATTCCTGTTATTGGTTATAACTTGATACCATTGTGGTTAGAAAAGACACTTGATATGATTTTAATCTTTTCTCCTTTTTTTTTTTTTTTTTTTTGGTATTTAAAGTCTAATAGTTTTACTGTAGTATCCCTTCAAGTTGACTGTTGCAGGCAATTTCCCAGGTAGCCTCTTTTGGTATGTAATTCAGGCCTTCTTTTTATTCCTGAAAAGTTTCCCTGAATTACCTTATAAAGTTTTAGTTCTGTTTCATTTGTCTGTTTTTCTTTTTCAGGGACTCCAGATACATGTCTGTTAGATTTTGTTTGCCTCCCCTTTTCAGCCACTTTCTCTCTCATCCCTTTCACTTTATTTAACTTCATTTTTGTTCTCTTGGTTGTTTTGCTTCCTTTTCTTCAGTGTCTTTTGTTTACTTTTCATTTGAATCTATTCTGCTTTGATCACCTGGAAATTGAAGTAGACTGTTGTTCATGTATCATTTTATCTTTCTCTTCCATTTCTGTCCTGAGTTCAACTTCTGTTTCACTTCTGCCTGCTTTGGCCCATTTCTGTTCTTAGTTTTTAAACTTCTGATTAAAAATAATTTTTCATATACTCCAGTGCTTATTTAAGGGTGTTCAGTTTGGAGTGTTATATTAAAGTTTCCTTTGTGATTGTTTTTTTTCAGTAAGCTAAAATATTTGATCTTTTTTTTCTTCTGATAGTAGTTTCGTGTAGTTGTAAATTGCTTTCATATATTCATTTTGTGGATAGTGTTGGAAGTTTGGTTTGGTTTATAAGATTACTAGCTTGAGGGCTTTCCTGGGGCTCAGTAGAAAAGAATCCGCCTGCCAATGTAGGAGACAAAGGCTTGATCCCTGGTCTGGGAAGATTCCACATGCCACAGAGCAGCTAAGCTTGTGCGCTACAGTTACTGAGCCTGTGCTCTAGAGCCCAGGAACCCTCGCACTGCAACTACTGAAGCCCACACATCCTAGAGCCTGTCCTCAGCAGCAAAGGAAGCCCCAGCCATGAGAAGCGGCTGCACAACTCGAGAATAGCTTCTGCTCACTGCAGCTGCAGAAAAACACGAGCAGTAATGAAGATCCTGCACAGCCTAAATAAATAAAATTTTTAACAAGATTATTAGCTTGAGAACACTTTTATCTGTAAACATAGTGAAGTGTCTCTTCAAAGGATGGCTTTTTGTTTGAGGAGGTAAGTAGGAAGAGGAATTGTATGCCTGTCAACTGTTTTGAGCTCTCATTTGTGTTACAGGAGTACAGATTTCCTCCTGTCTCTTTCCTCCTTCACCATCCACTCACCAAAAGACATCTCTCCTTTCCTTTTTTACCCATTTCTTGCCCAGAAGTAATGCCTTTTTGAGGTTGCCACTCGAACCCCACACACAACTAATTCCCTTCTGTCATCAGTGTTCCAATTGACAAGGTGTTTTTCTCAGTGTTTTTATAGTTAGGGTGGACTGCCTCTTCCTGGGGGAGTTTTTAGCTCAAATTTAAGCCCTCTATTCCTCTCTCTTTGCTAACATGCCATTTTCCCAAGCTCACTTTCCATAAAAATTTGCATTGGAAGCTCAAGACATGCCTCTGCTGTAATTTGGTGTTTATACTTCTACTTACATGTGATTCGAGTCTGTAGTTATCTATCTATGACTTTTAGTTGTGTTGAGGGTGTAGATTTCATATAGTTTTATTTGTTGCTGATGGTCCTTATAGATTTTTTGGAGGATGTATAGAATTCATTATATAGACATACTGTGATTTTTAAATCAGTGCTCTGTTTGTTGAATATTTAAAATATGCAAATAACTGCATCTGTAGCTAAATCATACGCAACTGTGACTATTCTGTATGGTAAATTTATAGAAATAAGTCAAAGATAACATCATGTTTCAAGGCTTTTACTTCCCATTGCCCTTCAGAAAACCTCCCAGCATTTATTGAGTTTCTGCTGGGTGACAGGCGTTGCACTGACTAAAGCACCAAGGGTACACATATCACCAGACCCTGTCCTATTCTTGAGGCAGGGTTCAGAGGGGTATGGAAGCACAAGAGAGGTGACAGTGTGCTTTTTGGAATCCTTTCTTGTTGGAGGCAAATTCACCTCTGTCTTCACAGAATAATTCCTCAGCTTTCTTACCTTAATGGAAACCTCATTCTGCCTAAGGACAGCACCTCTCTTTCTGCTCCTGAAAGTGGGGCTGTTTGCTCTTTCACGTGCCCATTCTCTGTCCTAGCTCACTTCCTGTGCCTTGGGTCACGGACCCCTGTCCTTAGATTCGTTCATGGGCTCTCTTTTCTCTCTCTGTCCTTCAAATATTGGGATTCCTTGTGCTTTGGTTCTTAGCCTTCTTCCCTTGTGCAGTTTCCCTCCTTGACCTCACCATACCTTCCCCATAGCTTCATTGGCTCCCACCTATACTCTTCTGGGGCTTCCCTGGTGGCACAGAGGTTAAAGCGTCTGCTGGCAATGCAGGAGACCTGGGTTTGATCCCTGGGTTGGGAAGATCCCCTGGAGAAGGAAATGGCAACCCACTCCAGCATTCTTGCCTGGAGATTCCATGGATGGAGGAGCTTGGTGGGCTACAGTCCATGGTTCACAAAGAGTCGGACACAACTGAGCAACTTCACTTTCACTTTATTCTCTTCTGGGCCAGACCCATCTTCTAACATTTCCAACCCAGCTGCTCAATTGATAATCACCACTTGGTTACT
This sequence comes from Aepyceros melampus, assembly GCA_006408695.1. Taxonomy (NCBI): domain Eukaryota; kingdom Metazoa; phylum Chordata; class Mammalia; order Artiodactyla; family Bovidae; genus Aepyceros; species Aepyceros melampus. Next base: position 206,569 of record SJXQ01010287.1, read on the forward strand.
CTGTGCACACCACAAACTCAAAATGTATAAAGCTTAACTCGTCATTTTATCTCAGACCTGCTTTTTCTCCTATTCTCTGGATCTGTTAGTGAGATTCCCAGTTTCTACTAGATGCCTAGTCAAAGCTCAAACCAGCAATCCTAAAGGAAATCAACTCTGAATATTCATTGGGAGCACTGATGCTGAAGCTGAAGCTCTAATATTTTGGCCACTTGAGCTAAGAGCCAACTCACTGGAAAAGACCCTGATGCTGGGAAAGACTGAGGGCATGAGGAGCACGGGGTGACAGAGGATGAGATGGTTGGATGTCATCATTGACTCAATGGATATGAGCAAACTTCGGGAGGTGGTGAAGGACAGGGAAGCCTGGCATGCTGCAATCCATTGAGTTGCAAAGAGCCGAACATGACTGAGCGACTGAACAACAAGCCATGACTCCCCTGCTGCTTTGCCTTTTACACCATTTATCCCCATCCCCCGCAGCCTCTTGCTCTCTTGCTCTTGGTCTCACTCTCGCTCTTTTCCTTGAAGGAAAATTGTTTCTCTGTCTTTCCATATTGTTATTGTCTCTGTGCTCTCATGTCTTACTCTTAAATCTCTCTGCTCCTTCTCTTCTTCCTCCCCTTCTTGCTCATTTTCATTTCTCTTTTTCCACTTTCTTCCCCATTTATTCCTTCTGCATTACCTGTTTTCAGGCTCTCCTCAGCCCTCATTGCCCAGCTATGATCATGCCTCTACTCTTCTTCCTGGAGAGAATTTGAGTTAGGATGAGACAGCTTGCAGCCAGAGTACCATTTTTAAGCCTGAGGCAGGGGAGAATAGTGTGGGCAAAATATCAAATCTTTGAGACTAGAAGCCAACTTACTGATTTCTCTTTTCCCTTCTACAACAAGAGACACACTAGTGTTTGTCTCCTGGGCATACATGGGTTTCCAGATAACAGCTCTGGAGTGTCTTTGAAAGCCACAGTTAAAAACACTGGTTTAAGAAACACCCCTGGAAAGGCTTCAATCTGATAAAAGAGACCTAAATGATTAGGAATGAGGACTTTAAAGGAATGTCAATCAGTGAGCATCAGCTAATCTTGGTGTGTGTGATGGTGGCTCTTTTTCACAGCCTTCTTGAGATTTGGTTAATCTTTAGCTTTTCTCACAGTTTAACCTTGAGATGCACAACTAACAATTCCAGGAGGCAGTTGAGTTGAATAAAGAGTGTTTTGAACTCCTAAGTTATTCTGTTAATGACAGCTACCCAGAAAGGAATCAGGAGTCTATAAATAATGACAGATTAGCACCTTGAATAGACTGTTAGGAATCAAATAGACAGCTTGTTCTTATGATAGATTTTTGGAGCTGGATGTATTATTTCTTTATTGACTTACAAGAAAGGAGAAAAAGTAAAGAGTATGTGACAGCTTAAGGCAGGAATAATGTTTCTACATGTGTGTTTAATATATACTGTTTAATTTTTTAATAAGTAAGTAGGGTAACTTTGGAAGGGACATTGGAAATATGTTGTTCTCCCTTTCTGCATTGATTAAAATGGGGTTACTCTTTGCAGGGAATGAGCAGATAGTCAAAATATTAATTTATGATTACGTATAATTATGTAATTATATATTACATGTAGTTACAAATATATATTTGACCACTTCCAATTTGCCTTGATTCATGCCCTAACATTCCAGCTTCCTATGCAATATTGCTCTTTACAGCATCGGACCTTGCTTCTATCACCAGTCACATCCACAACTGGGTATTGTTTTGCTTTGGCTCCATCCCTTCATTCTTTCTGGAGTTATTTCTCCACTGATCTCCAACAGCATATTGGGCACTCAACTGACCTGGGGAGTTCCTTTCAGTATCCTATCATTTTGCCTTTTCATACTGTTCATGGGGTTTTCAAGGCAGGAATACTGAAGTGGTTTGCCATTCCCTTTTCCAGTGGACCACGTTCTGTCAGACCTCTCCACCATGACCTGTCCATCTTGGGTGGCCCCGCACGGCATGGCTTAGTTTCATTGAGTTAGACAAGGCTGTGGTCCATGTGATCAGATTGGCTAGTTTTCTGTGATTATGGTTTCAGTGTGTCTGCCCTCTGATGCCCTCTTGCAACACCTACCATCTTACTAGGGTTTCTCTTACCTTGGACATGGGGTATCTCTTCACGGCTGCTCCAGAAAATGCAGCAGCTGCTCCTTACCTTGGAGGAGGTTGCCTCTCCTGGCCTTAAACCTGGAGTAGCTCCTCTTGGCCCTCCTGCGCCCACGTAGCTGCTGCTCCTTGGACGTGGGGTAGCTCCTCTCAGCCTCCTCCCTGACCTCGGGCACGGGGTAGCTCCTCTCCACTGCCACCCCTGACCTCGGACATCGGTAGCTCCTTTCCGCCACTGCCCCTGACCTCAGACATGGTGTTGCTCCTATTGGCCGCCACCCCTGACCTCGGACGTGGGGTCACTCCTCTCGGCTGCCGCCCCTGATCTTGGATGTGGGGTAGCTCCTCTTGGCCACTCCCGCACCCTCGCAGCCTGGTGCTCTCAGTCACCTCCCCTGACCTTGGGCATGGGGTAGCTCCTCTTGGCCGCACCTCTGCATGGTCCGTTGGAAGCCGCCATGCCTCTGGAAAGAAGAATGTGAACATTTCATGCAAAGCCCTTTATTGATGGCCTCAATAAAGGACAGAAATGGTATGGACCTAACAGAAGTAGAAAATATTAAGAAGAGGTGGCAAGAATACACAGAAGAACTGTACAAAAATATCTTCACGACCCAGATATTCACTATGGTGTGATCACTCACCTAGAGCCAGACATCCTGGAATGGGAAGTCAAGTGGGCCTTAGAAAGTATCACTAGGAACAAAGCTAGCAGAGGTGATGGAATTCCAGTTGAGCTATTTCAAATTCTGAGAGATGATGCTGTGAAAGTGCTGAACTCAATATGCCAGCTATGCTATGCTATGCTAAGTCACTTCAGTCGTGTCCGACTCTGTGTGACCCCATAGACGGCAGCCCACCAGGCTCCCCTGTCCCTGGGATTCTCCAGGCAAGAACACTGGAGTGGGTTGCCATTTCCTTCTCCAATGCATGAAAGTGAAAAGTGAAAGGGAATTCGCTCAGTCGTGTCCGACTTAGCGACCCCATGGACTGCAGCCTACCAGGCTCCTCCGTCCATGGGATTTTCCAGGCAAGAGTACTGGAGTGGGTGCCATTGCCAGCAAACTTGGAAAACTCAGCAGTAGCCACAGGACTGGAAAAGTCAGTTTTCATTCCAATCCCAAAGAAAGGCAATGCCAAAGAATACTCAAACTACCTATAATTGCACTCATCTCACACGCTGGTAAAGTAATACTTAAAATTCTCCAAGCCAGGCTTCAGCAATACGTGAATCATGAACTTACAGATGTTCAAGCTGGATTTAGAAAAGGCAGAGGAACCAGAGATCAAATTGCCAACATCTGCTGGATCATCAAAAAAGCAAGAGAGTTCCAGAAAAACATCTATTTCTGCTTTATTGACTATGCCAAAGCCTTTGACTGTGTGGATCACAATAAACTGTGAAAAATTCTGAGAGAGATAGGAATACCAGACCACCTGATCTGCTTCTTGGGAAACCTGTATGCAGGTCAGGAAGCAACAGTTAGAACTAGACATGGAACAACAGACTAGTTCCAAATAGGAAAAAGAGTACGTCAAGGCTGTATATTGTCTCCCTGCTTATTTAACTTACATGCAGAGTACATCATGAGAAACGCTAGGCTGGAAGAAGCACAAGCTGGAATCAAGATTGCCGGGAGAAATATCAATAACCTCAGATATGCAGATGACACCACCCTTATGGCAGAAAGTGAAGAGGAACTAAAGAGCCTCTTGATGAAAGTGAAAGAGGAGAGTGAAAAAGTTGGCTTAAAGTTCAACATTCAGAATACGAAGATTATGACATCTGGTCCCATCACTTCATGGGAAATAGATGGGGAAACAGTGGAAACAGTGTCAGATTTTACTTTGGGGGGCTCCAAAATCACTGCAGATGGTGACTGCAGCCATGAAATTAAAACACACTTACTCCTTGGAAGAAAAGTTATGACCAACCTAGGTAGCATATTGAAAAGCAGAGACATTACTTTGCCAACCAAGGTCCGTCTAGTCAAGGCTATGGTTTTTCCAGTAGTCATGTATGGATGTGAGAGTTGGACTGTGAAGAAAGCTGAGCGCCGAAGAATTGATCTTTTGAAATGTGGTGTTGGAGAAGACTCGAGAGTCCCTTGGACTGCAAGGAGATCCAACCAGTCCATCCTAAAGGAGATCAGTCCTGGGTGTTCATTGGAAGGACTGATGCTGAAGCTGAAACTCCAGTACTTTGGCCACCTCATGCGAAGAGTTGACTCATTGGAAAAGACCCTGATGCTGGGAGGGATTGGAGGCAGGAGGAGAAGGGGACGACCTAAGATGAGATGGCTGGATGGCATCACCAACTCAATGGACACGAGTTTGGGTGGACTCTGGGATTTGGTGATGGACAGGGAGGCCTGGTTTGCTGTGATTCATGAGGTCGCAAAGAGTTGGACACGACTGAGTGACTGAACTGAACTGAACAAATATATGTGGGTATATTAAGTTATATGTATGTTATATATATAACAAACATCATATATGTATATACATCAGTTCAGTTCACTCACCACTTGGTCTTCTCCATATAGGGCTGCTGGAAAGCCCCTTCTGATGTGGCAGCTAGTATTCCCCAGAGTAGATGATCTGAAAGAGAAGGCAAAGAAGAAGCCAAAGTGCTGCTTATGATCTAGTCCCTAACATCACACACTGCTACTATTTTTTTCTTTTTGTTCAAAGCAAGGCACTAAATCCATCCCACACTCAAAAGGAGGAAAAGTTGCTACCTCTTAAAGAGAGGAGTATCAGAGAATGTGTGGGCATATTTTAAAACCGTCCATGGGTTTGTTTTATTTGAGTTTCTCTTTGCTCTGATGGGAGATAGTGTAGCAATGTGATGGCACCCACTCCAGCACTCTTGCCTGGAGAATCCCATGGATGGAGGAGCCTGGCAGGCTGTGGTCCATGGGGTCGTGAAGAGTCGGACACGACCGAGAGACTTCCCTTTCACTTTTCACTTTCATGCATGGGAGAAGGAAGTGGCAACCCACTCCAGTGTTCTTGCCTGGAGAATCCCAGGGACAGGGGAGCCTGGTGGGCTGCCGTCTATGGGGTCACACAGAGTCGGACATGACTGAGTGACTTAGCAGCAGCAGTAGTTAAGAGCATGGACTATGAAGCCAGACGGCCTGGTTTTGGTTCTGGTTGTACCACTTGCTTGTAGTGCAAGTTACTTATCTTCTTTGAACCTTCGTTCCCTTCATCTGTACAATGAGAAAAATAATAGCACCTACTTCATAGGAACTTCAAGAAGTAAATTAGTTCCTATAAGTAAAGGATGTAGAACCATAACTGATGCATAGAATACTCTGTTAATAGATTTTCATATTACTGTTGCAGTTTGAACAACATAGCCTAATTTGTGTCTCCTTTTATTTCCATATAATTTAAAATAAATCGTGTCCTAACAGATACCACTTAATGCAGATATGCTGGTCATTTTGGCAAGTACTTTGTGAATACATGGCAGGAGCAAAATAAGCTGGTGCCTTATCTTATGTATTCTGTGGACTCCACCTATGGTAGAATAGCCTGTGAGGGCTTTAGCTTCATAATGACACACCATAGGGAAATGGCATCCCTCTCTGTTCTGAAACTCTAACCTTGAAAGGGTTTTCTCCTAAACTTTAAAGGAATCTGCTCTGGGATGTATGATCTGTTTGTTATTCTTAGGGTTCATTCCTATATTCAGCCCATAAATATTTACTGAGTATCTTTGGAGGTCAAAGCAAACTGATTCTTCATAGTACCTTTTTTACTGTGGAATATCAAGTAAAATACATATTTTCTAGCTCTCTGAAGTTTATCTGCCTTCATATAATATTTTCATCTTAGATCTGTGGCTGATTTGCTTAGATAGAGTATGGTGTTTATGGATAGAGTTTTTCCTTGAAGTAATCTCTGTAGAGGGAATAGGGTAATTACATTTCCAACACGGTTGAAGAAAACTGGTTTAAGGGCAACCAACTCTTTATGATAGTTAAATACTTTAGTAAATACTGCATTTATATCTGCTAAATCTCGACCTGGCATTGAGTTGCCCTGGCTCCAGAAAAATGTTTTTGTAAGATGTTTTTAAAAGATGCTCATGAATACCACAGTCAAAATTGCAAAAGAGAGCAGATTATAATGCTTTTGTTTTTGGACATTAAGTATTAGTGGGGTTTTTTTTTTTCTTTTTTTTTTAGATATGAACTTAGGTTTAGAGATGATTTAGGAAATAGTTGACCAGGAGGGAATACTACACCGAAGTTCACCATCTTCTTTCATACAGATGCCATTAGTCTTCATGTCTAGAAAGGTATAATTGGAATAACTTCTTTTTAAAAGTGTTACCTTGTCCTGCGCTTAGTTGTTGTTCAGTCCCTAAGTCGAATCCAACTCTTTGCAACCCCATTGACTGCAGCAAGCGAGGCTTCCCTGTCCTTCACAATCTCCCAGAGTTTGCTCCGACTCATGTCCATTGAGTCAGTGATGCCATCCAACCATCTCATCTTCTGTTGCCCACTTCTGCTCATGCCCTCAATCTTTCCCAGCATCAGAGTCTTTTCCAATGAGTTGGCTGTAAACATCAGGTGGCCAAAGTATTGGCGTTGCAGCTTCAGTATCAGTCCTTCCAATGAATATCCAGGATTGATTTCCTTTAGGATTGACTGGTTTGATCTCCTTGCTGTTTAAGAGACTCTCAAGAGTCTTCTCCAGCACCACAATTTGAAAGCATCATTTCTTCAGCACTCAACTTTCTTTATGGTCCAACTTTCACATCTTTACATGACTACTGAAAAAACTATAGCTTTGATTTTATGAACTTTTGTCAAAAAAGTGGTGTCTCTGCTTTTTAATCTGCTATTTAGCTTTGTCATAGCTTTTCTTCCAAGGAGCAAGCATCTCTTAATTTCATGTCTGCAGTCATCTGCAGTGATTTTGGAGCCCAAGAAAATAAAACCTGTCACTGTTTCCACTTTTTCCCCATCTATTTGCCATGAGGTAATGGGACCAGATGCCATGTTCTTAGTTTTTTGAGTGTTGAGTTTTAAGCCAGCTTTTTCACTCTCATCTTCATCAAGAGGCTCTTTAGTTCCTCTGCATATCTGAGGTTATTGATATTTCTCCCAGCAGTCTGATTCCAGCTTGTGCTTCATCCAGCCCGGCATTTTGCATGATGTACTCTACATATAAGTTAAATAAGCAGGCTGACAATATACAGCCTTGACATACTCCCTTCCTAATTTTGAACCAGTCCATTGTTTCATGTCCTAACTGTTCTAACTGTTGCTTCTTGGCCTGCATACAGATTTCTCAAGAGATAGGCAAGGTGATCTGGTATTCTCATCTCTTTAAGAATTTTCCACAGTTTGTTGTGATCCACACAGTCAAAGGCTTTAGCATAGTCAATGAAGCAGAAGTAGATATTTTTCTGGAATTCCCTTGCTTTCTCTGTGATCCAGCGGATGTTGGCAATTTGATCTCTCCTTCCTCTGCCTTTTCTAAATCTAGCTTGTACATCTCGAAGTTCTTGGTTCACATACTGCTAAAGCCTAGCTTGAAGGACTTTGAGCATTACCTTGCTAGCATGTGAAATGAGCACAACTGTTTGGTAGTTTGAACATTCTTTGGAATTGCCTTTCTTTGGGATTGGAATGAAAACTGACCTTTTCCAGTCCTGAGGCCACTGCTGAGTTTTCCAGATTTGCTGGCATATTGAGTGCAGCACTTTCACAGCATCATCTTTTAGGATTTGAAATAGCTCAACTGGAATTCCATCACCTCCACTAGCTTTGTTTGTAGTAATGCTTCCTAAGACCCACTTGACTTCACACTTCAGGACATCTGGCTTTAGGTGAGTGACTATACCATTGTAGTTATCTGTGTCCTTAAGACCTTTTGGTGTAGTTCTGTGTATTCTTGCCACCTCTTCTTAATCTCATCCTGGTTCCACTAGGGTCTTGCCATTTCTGTCCTTTATTGTGCCCATCTTTGCATGACATGTACCTTGGTATTTCCAATTTTGTTAAAGAGATCTCAAGGCTATGGTTTTTCCTGTGGTCATGTATGGATGTGAGAGTTGGACTGTGAAGAAGGCAGAGTGCCGAAGAATTGATGCTTTTGAACTGTGGTGTTGGAGAAGACTCTTGAGAGTCCCTGGACTGCAAGGAGATCCAACCAGTCCATTCTGAAGGAGATCAGCCCTAGGATTTCTTTGGAAGGAATGATGCCAAAGCTGAAACTCCAATACTTTGGCCACCTCATGCGAAGAGTTGACTCATTGGAAAAGACTCTGATGCTGGGAGGGATTGGGGGCAGGAGGAGAAGGGGACGAGAGAGGATGAGATGGCTGGATGGCTGGATGGCATCACCGACTCGATGGATGTGAGTCTGAGTGAACTCCAGGAATTGGTGATGGACAGGGAGGCCTGGTGTGCTGCGATTCATGGGGTCGCAAAGAGCCAGACATGACTGAGCGACTGAACTGAACTGAACCGAGTCTTCCCATTCTGTTTTTTTCCTCTGTTTCTTTGTATTGTTCACTTAAGAAGGCTTTCTTCTCTCTCTTTGCTGTCCTCTAGAACTGTGCATTTGGCTGGGTATATCTTTCCCTTTCTCCTTTGCATTTTTATTCTCTTCTTTTCTTAGCTATTTATAAGGCCTCCTCAAACACTCACTTGCCTTCTTGCATTTCTTTTTCTTTGGGATGGTTTTGACTTCTTAAGTCTAACCAAATTCCCTTCAGATTTTGGGTTCGTTTTCTGAGCTGTAAAAAAAAGAAGATATATGTAGAATTGCACTTGGCTGTACATGCCAGAATTGTGACTACTGTGCATTAGCCAAATAGAAGTTTCTTTTTCCCATATAACAAGAAATCTGTCTTTCTGCTCTTACCATTCATGAAGATGTGTCACTTTTGTCTTGGTGTGTGTGCTCCTACAGTTGTAATATGGCTCTTACGATGAGTTATGTGGTGTCATGTCACATTACAGGCAGAAAGTGGCTGCAGGCACAAAGTGCCTGTACAGCGAGGCCTTCCAGAAATAGTTTCTTTTTCCTTGGTCAGGACAGTGCCATATGCTTTCTCCAACTGCAGGGGATTCCAAAGAAGCTAGAGTTTTAGCATGGTACACTACTATTCCACATAAGATCAGTGCTTTGTTAGTAAGGAAAAGAGGAAATCTCAGTGAATAATCAACTAGTGGTGGTTGCCACAAAGGATTCGAATGGTTGTTGTTGGCAGCAGAATATAGTAATATTAGAGCATTTGATGTGAATAATCAGTCTGCTTCATATTTTAAAGTTGGATTTGAAAAGCATAAACACAGGTTGGCTTACCCCTACATCACATTCAATATGAATGGTCACAGATCTCAGTATCCCTAAGTAATACACATGGTCATGAATCTCAGTAGTGACCTTGTACATGATCAACTCCTCCTGCCAGAGTCTTCATTAGAATAGGGAGTACCTGAATAAACTCTTTCAAAAGCTGTTTTCAACTTGGGTTTTTTATTATATATATTTATTTCTTTTTGCCAAAATAATTGTAGATCAGTTGTGTGTGAAACAATGTAGGGGGAATAGGGTTTCCTATTGTTTTGTTTGAATTTCTACCCGTTTTTATTTTTAACAGAATTTGTACTATGGTGGCTATTAAGTCCTGTCTTGATGACATTTTTAAGTGAAAAGGAAAAGTAACACACGTATATTCTTTTAAAGGTCAGCTATTTAATACTGAAAGACATGAAGAAAGTAAAAATCACTTTATTTACCCAGAAATAGTTATCATTACATTTTGATATGCATTTTTGTGCATATAAAGTATTTATATTTTAGATATTTAGGTAATATATTTTGGAATTATTTGTGAACATAGTACAGTGTAAATATCTCTTGACACATTTTTGGAAGACTGAGTAAGGAATTTCATTTCAAACTTAAAAAAGTAAATGAAAGTTACTACTTAATTTTCATTATTCATAGCTGGAAAATTTAAAGTAATATTTCTGGAGAAGTTTTGCATTAATAAATCCTCACTAACTTTGATTTATAGCAAGAAATAAAAGGTTCTGCTCTAAGCCTAGGATTTCCATATTCCTCCTTAAGTCCATTTATTTATTTGGGAGGTTCACAATTGAAATATATTCAGGTTAATAGCAGATAATTAATATGAAAATTGAAATTTTTTTTTACAGTGACATTTAAAGTTTTGTGTAGGTTGGGTCTTTTTGTACCTGAGCATTCATTTGCCTATCGTTTTCATGCTGCAGATATATTCCACCTCTCAAGTTAAATTTAGCTGAGGAATTGTTAGGTTCAGATTGTAATTGCTCTTTCTCTTCTCTTCACTTTCCCAGCCTCTGCAGTACTTTGACAAGCTTCACTCCTCCTGCAAGCCGTGTTTTCAGTGTGTCTTTTATGCACTGTCGACAGGCTATTTCCATGTTCTGCTGGCCTCCTACTCAGTGAATGCCACCACCGCCTCCACCCCCGCATTAGTGCAGGAGTGGGAAATAGAGCTGGGCAGAGTTGTTGAACTTTTCACATCTACTGTATGAACAGCCCCTCAACAGACCCTTTCTTTTATCCTTCTTAGACCTCTTGTTTACAGTAAAAGTAGTCAAGTTACCCCCAAATGGTTCTTTTTGCCTTGACTATGGTGGGCTCAAGGTTCAAAAAGCTGGGCTTTCATTTAAGTATGGGTAACAGAGTGAAAATACTATGTTTTCCATTTAAATGCCACCTTAACATTATTTATTAGACAAATAACATTATAAATATAACAATGGAATTCATTTTAATGAAAAGAAAAAATGCCCTAAATTCTGCAATTCTGGTCAATAATTTTGTTTTTCTGTGTTTCCTTCCAGACCTGCTCTATGTGTTTATGCAGTTTTTGCATTATTATACTCAGAGTGGCTACTGTTTGACTTCTGAGTTTTTCCTTTAATATAGCCATTTTTCCTTTTTTTTTTTTTAACATAATCTCTATCAGTTCAGTTCAGTTCAGTTCAGTCGCTCAGTTGTGTCCGACTCTGTGACCGCATGAATCGCAGCACGCCAAGCCTCCCTGTCTATCACCAACTCCTGGAGTTCACTCAGACTTACACCCATCGAGTCGGTGATGCCATCTAGCCATCTCATCCTCTGTCGTCCCCTTCTCCTCCTGCCCCTAATCCCTCCCAGCATCAGAGTCTTTTCCAATGAGTCAACTCTTCGCAGAGGTGGCCAAAGTACTGGAGTTTCAGGTTTAGCATCAGTCCTTCCAAAGAACACCCAGGGCTGATCTTTAGAATGGACTGGTTGGATTTCTTTGCAGTCCAAGGGACTCTCAGGAGTCTTCTCCAACACCGCTGTTCAAAAGCATCAATTCTTCAGCGCTCAGCTTTCTTCACAGTCCAACTCACATCCATACATGACCACTGGAAAAACCATAGCCTTGACTAGACGGACCTTGGTTGGCAAAGTAATGTCTCTGCTTTTCAATATGCTATCTAGGTTGATCATTACTTTCCTTCCAAGGAGTAAGCGTCTTTTAATTTCATGGCTTCGGTCACCATCTGCAGTGATTTTGGAGCCCCAAAAATAAAGTCTGACACCGTTTCCACTGTTTCCCCATCTATTTCCCATGAAGTGATGGGACCAGATGCCATGATCTTCGTTTTCTGAATGTTGAACTTTAAGCCAACTTTTTCACTCTCCTCTTTCACTTTCATCAAGAGGCTCTTTAGTTCCTCTTCACTTTCTGCCATAAGGGTGGTGTCATCTGCATATCTGAGGTTATTGATATTTCTCCCAGCAATCTTGATTCCAGCTTGTGTTTCTTCCAGTCCAGCGTTTCTCATGATGTACTCTGCAAAGCCAACTTTTTCACTCTCCACTTTCACTTTCATCAACAGGCTTTTTAGTTCCTCTTCACTTTCTGCCATAAGGGTGGTGTCATCTGCATATCTGAGGTTATTGATATTTCTCCCAGCAATCTTGATTCCAGCTTGTGTTTCTTCCAGTCCAGCGTTTCTCATGATGTACTCTGCATATAAGTTAAATAAGTAGTGACAATATATAGCCTTGACATACTCCTTTTCCTGTTTGGAACCAGTCTGTTGTTCCTTGTCTAGTTCTAACTGTTGCCTCTTGGCCTGCATATAGGTTTCTCAAGAGGCAGGTTAGGTGGTCTGGTATTCCCATGTCTTTCAGAATTTTCCACAGTTTATTGTGATCCGCACAGTCAAAGGCTTTGGCATAGTCGATAAAGCAGAAATAGATGTTTTTCTGGAACTCTCTTGCTTTTTTGATGATCCAGCGGATGTTGGCAATTTGATCTCTGGTTCCTCTGCCTTTTCTAAAACCAGCTTGAACATCTGTAAGTTCATGGTTCACGTATTGCTTGGAGAATTTTGAGCATTTCTTTACTAGTGTGTGAGATGAGTGCAATTGTACAGTAGTTTGAGCATTCTGGTGATACTTAAATGAGTCTATTTTTCAAATGGCTACTTCACTAAAGGGTATACAGTGATAAGTGAGCCCCTGTTCCACTGTGGTTCTCCACTAACCCAGTTCCTTTCCCACTTACCTTAGTTTCTTGTGATGTAACAGGATATATTTATATATTTATATATATATATATATGTTCTTTTTTTCAGGCTTGATTCTTTCCCTTTATTTACCAGTTTTCAGATTAATGTGTTGATTTCCCACAATCCTCTATTGAAAACTAGTACAAATTTGTTGGATTTTTTTCCCTATATGCAATATTTTTTATTCTTTAAAATGGTTTGGGGTTTGGCTTTAAAACAGGCAGCAATGTTCCTCATCAGCCTGACAGCTCTCTTACCATGTCACACTGCCTTCAACTGGCAATATTTCATTAAATCCAAAAGAAAAAGCAGTTTCAATGTTGAGGGGGAAAAATCCAGTTCTGAGAATAGTTAACATTAGTTTGTAAGTTAAAATGAGGGCTAGGTTTCATGTTGCTTTACGCACTGTTGTCCTCCCTTATAGAACTGGAGATGTCATTTACCTGACCCAGGCAGGCACTGATACTAATAGACACACTCAGATACACACACACACACGCACACACACACACACACTCTCTCTCTCTCTCTCACCCCTTCCTCCAAACAACACAGATCGGGGCATGAATTTTAGCATATTTGGTGTTTTTCAGTATGTTGTATCTCTTCTTTTTAGTGCCCAAAATGGACACTCAGATACATACACACACACACTCTCTCTCTCTCTGTCTCTCTCTCACCCCTTCCTCCAAACAACACAGATCGGGGCATGTCAAAGGGACAGTGAAGGTCTTTGCTTCTTATCATTGTGACCTCATGAATTTTAGCATATTTGGTGTTTTTCAGTATGTTGTATCTCTTCTTTTTAGTGCCGAAAATGGCCATCTTTGGCCAGTGGGAATATCTTCAGATTGTCTTCCAAGTCCTCTGTGATGGAACCTTAATCATCTTTTTAGTGTCGTTGCTTTCTGATATGACAAGATGTTTCAGGTTTATCTTGTATTCACTGGTATTTTTTTAATTACAAAATATCTTACTGAATTAGATGTATTATTATGCCTCCCAGTGTAAAATGTTCAGGTTGTTCCCATTTTTAAATGTTTTTCAACCAATATCTGATTATGTGATTTTTTTTAGTCTTCAGATTATGCCTTTTGTGTATATTTTCACATATAATTACTAATCCAGAATATAAAGATTCATTTAACTCTTAAAAATATTGCCAAATTGAATTCAAAGGTTTATTTTTAGTATTCACTAAGATAATCATATAAAATCATAAGCTACTCTTGTCTATCATTACTGTTGAGTCGCTCAGTCATGTCTGACTCTTTTACAGCCTCATGGACTGCATCCCACCAGGCTTCTCTATCCGTAGGATTTCCAGGCAGGAATACTAGAGTGGGTTGCCATTTCCTTCTCCAGGGGATCTTCTGGACCCAGGGATCGAACCTGCATCTCTACATTGGCAGGCGAATTCTTTACCACTGGGCCACTAGGGGATCCCACTCTTGTTTATCACTTTTTTTGCTAATTATGAAATTATGTATACTTCCATATGTTTGTTTATTAGGTTCTTATAATATTATGTGAATTATTTACTTATGCTGTTTGTTTTATTTGCCCATTAGGGTCTTGATTTTTTTTAAAAGACAAACAATTATTTCTTTATATGCTTCGAATGTTAACCTTTTGTCATATTGGTTGAAAATAATTCTGTTATATGTTGACCAATAATTAACTTTCTTTGCGAATAATCACCAAATTTTAAACATAAATATTAATTTGTTGTATTCAGTTATCAGGTAAGCTTGGCGGTTGCTTTACCTCTTCAGACCTCACTTTCTTCATCTGTCATGTACTGAATTGAACTTGATCTCTTAGATCCTTTTCAGCTGTGACAGCCAAGATTTTCTTAGCTAACGATCACTGTATTTAAATAACCCTTGTGGTTACTTGCCCTTTTAAATAGAGAATCTTTCCCAAGGAAGCCTTCTTTGACAACTTTCTAGTGAAATTAAACTTCAGTATTCCTTCCCTACCCACAGGGTTTGGTAGAACTCTGAGAACATGGTTTGGTAGAAGTGTGTTTTTCGGTTTGCTTAAGTGAGATCCTTCGATTGTTGGTTTTTTCAAGTAGTAAGGAATTGATTTTGCTCTCAAACTTGTTAGATCTTGCCTTATTTCCAGTAAATGACAGATTGAGTTCAGCCTTTTGAAAAAGCTTTACATAATAGAATTTTCAGAAGTATATTGAGGCAAAACTTAGTAAGTTTAAAAATACAGATAGTAGTAAGTCTTTTTTTTTTTAAAGAAAAACTTACTATGTAGCTTTACTAGGGAAAAATATATGAACCATCCCCATTTCAAAGCTACAATCAGTTTGATCTAAAACACTGCAGTGACCCTAAACCTAATCAGATGGTAATTTACTATAAAAACACTGACTATAATACAGATGTTTGAGTAAGTTTCCATGACTTACAATTGACTTTTTGTGTCCTCTTTGAGAATGGCTTCTAATACTTCTGTGTTTTCATCTTTTTTCAAAATGCATCACCCTTTTATGTTATCCTCAGAATGGTTGGAAATGTGTCATTTTTTTTCATGTTTATATTTTGCTCTCATTCAGAGATTAGACTTACAGTAACTTTGTTAAAAAATAGAGACCCCAAAGGTAAACAAAGTGAAATCACTCAGTCATGTTCGACTCTTTGTGACCCCATGGACTGTAGCCCACCAGGCTCCTCCACCCATGGAATTTTCTAGGCAAGAGTACTGGAGTGGGTTGCCATTTCCTTCTTCAGGGGATCTTCCTGACCCAGGGATCAAACCCAGGTCTCCCGCATTGCAGGCAGACGTTTTACCATCTGAGCCACCAGGGAATCCAACAAATGGATATTTGGTAAAGCATTCAGAAGCTCATTTCCTTTAGAGGTCTCTAAGACCTCTAAGGCTTCTCTTAAAGCCAACTTATTGTTACTTTTTACATGTAAGAACCTCAATTAAGTGGAGATTCTTAATTAGTGGCAGACACTCTGACCACTGGGCATCTGAAACCGGGGAAACAGTAAAGGCGTGTAAAGGACATCCAGTAGCCTTGAAATCACTACTGCAGTCAGAGCAGTAAGTACATGCAGTAACATGTAAGTACATGTAAGTACATGGCTCAAAAAACCGGGCCTGTTGGTTCTAGTCTTTTCATGTGCACTGAATTATACAGGGATTGTTTTCTCTCATTATATCTGTCGTAAAGGAGCTCTAAGCCAAGTTTGGGTTCTGCCCCAAGCAAGTGCACAAGCCTTCTCCATATCCGTTTAGATATTAATTTCTCCCATGGTTTCAAGTTATTTTTCCTCCTCCTATCTTCTGTAGGCTCAACTTCCTACCTTATATCTTTCTTATATATCATAGTGCTTTTCCAGCTTTCACAAGTTTGCCTAATACCTGTGAGAAGTGTAATTCCACCCTAAGAGGTTTGAGAGTAAAGACCACATAACTTGCCATAAATATCAAACACTTTTGAAATTCCCTTCTTTATGTTTTAATGTAAAAATGAATTTCCCCTCATGTAAAAATGAATTTCCCCTCAGAATTTCAGGGAAAAGTTAATGAATCATGAAGATACATTATATATATCCTGTGGCTTTGTCTCCTAAAGTAGAATTGGTTATGCAGAAGTAAAATTTCAATGAAAAGTACCTTAAATTGTCCATATAATACAATATAACTTAGTGTTGATTCTCAGTGAGTCCAGCACAGGCCCTTTTTCCTCCAGTGTTGAAAGTGTTTACTCTTCTACATAAAGCAGTTGGCTCGCATTTGGGGCCTCATTGTTGTTCAGTCACTAGGTCTGTCCAGCTCTTTGCCACCCCCATGGACTGCAGCATGCCAGGTTTCCCTGTCCTTTTCTATCTCCTGGAGTTTGCTCAAACACATGTCCATCAAGTCGATGATGCCATCCAACCATCTCGTCCTCTGTTGCCCCCTTCTCCTGCCCCCAATCTTTCCCAGCTTCAGGCTCTTTTCCAATGAGTGTTCTTTGCATCAGGTGGCCGAAGTATTAGAGCTTCAGCATCAACCCTTTCAGTGAATATTCAGTGTTGATTTCCTTTAGGATTGACTGGTTTGATGTCTTTGCTGTCCAAGCGACTCTTGAGTCTTCTCCAGCACCACAATTTGAAAGCATCAATTTTTCAGTGCTCAGGGCCTCACTGGATGACTATTACATTATCTTTGACTGTAAAATCACAGTCAACATGGCCAGGAGACCTGAGACCACCACTCACTGTGTTCACACTGTGAAATCCTGAGTAGAGTTGCTTGCTGCTGCTGCCAAGTCACTTCAGTCGTGTCCGACTCTGTGCGACTCCATAGACGGCAGCCCACCAGGCTCCCCCGTCCCTGGGATTCTCCAGGCAAGAACACTGGAGTGGGTTGCCGTTTCCTTCCCAGTGTGTGAAAGGGAAGTTGCTCAGTCTTATCTGACTCTTCGCGACCCCATGGACTGCAGCCTACCAGACTCCTCTGTCCATGGGATTTTCCAGCCAAGAGTACTGGAGTGGGGTGCCGTTGCTTTCTCCACAGAGTTGCCTACATGGAGTTGTTTTCCTCTCTTATTCACTTTGGGTTGAGTGCATACTTGACTGCTTGTAGCCTATTGCTGGACTGGACCCTGATGCACATCTTTTACGTATGCATGCCCCAGTCTGAGAAGCACCTCTGTATTTAAAATTTTGTCACGTAAAGGGAAAGGATTTCTTTCTAACTGCCTAGTCCTTCCCAATGCTAGACACATGAAGTATACTTGTACCTGATTTTATAGTCATTTCTGTTTTGTGAAAAAATAAGCATTTAGTAACATTATCCTTTTAACACAAAATGTAATGCCATCATACAGTTTAGTACATCTTTTTGAAATGCCAGTCTCAAATCCAGAGCTTATCATATGAATACCATAATTTTGCTATTGATTTCAGTGTAAGACACAAATTTCTTTTGTCAGAGGCTCAATAAAGTAAGTGTGCTTATGTTAAGTATATTGAAAATTCCTTTCTGGTGGGTCAGGTGCTGCAACCCCAAGAGGAATGGTCAGTTTTCTATATCCCAGGAAAAAAGGAAAGAAAACTGCCTGTCAGTCCTTTAAAAAACAAAAACAAGCCAGACATTTTCCTTGAATTTCATACTCCCACCCTTCTCTTCATTTGCTCAGAAATATTTTCTGTTTCCCTAAGATTAGCTTGTACTCTAAGAGAAAATATTTAAGAAAATTTCTGTTTAAGATTGGAATTAATTCAATTTCAGAATTATCTTTTGCTGATTCCAAATGTTTGGTTTCTTGTTAAGAATGATGATTTTATTAATTTTAAATTTTTAACTCTTATTTTTAATAAGGAGTTTAAGTAATGTGTAAAAGTACATAAAATTTCAAAATGATTCCAGATTCTACCAATAGTGCTAATCCTGACTAATATAGATAAACATCATTCAGGAAGCATTCTCTTTACATATATGTTAATACAAAGAAAGAAAAAGTTAATGAATAGAAGAATAAAGTTGTACAGCTCATGCTATATATGCTATTTTTCAGTGAAATTATTGGGTTTGTAAAAAATAAATACATTGTAAAACCTTTAAGCATGAGAAAACATTATTTATCAAAAGGTCCCTTAAAGTTTAATAAAAAGATTATGAAAAGTTTAGATTAAAATTATATTTAGCTATATTTTAGGCAGTATTTCTTAATTCTGTTAAGAGAATTAGTATTGTTATTTGTCCTTCCATCAGTTCTTCCCTGACTCCCATTTTAAAATTGTTACTAATTTAATATTAGGGCTTCCCTCTGGTGGCTCAGATGGTAAAGTGTCTCCCTACAATGTGGGAGACCCGGGTTCAATCCCTGGGTTGGGAAGATCCCCTGGAGAAGGAAATGGCAACCCACTCCAGTATTCTTGCCTGGAGAATCCCATGGACAGAGGAGCCTGGCAGGCTATAGTCCATGGGGTCACACAGAGTCAGTCGGGCATGACAGAAGCGACTTAGCACAGCACAGCACACTCTGTTCTATGACCATAATTACCATAATTGTTTAATTTTAATGTCATATGTGAATGGATTCATTGCCTACAGTGGGCCTCTTTACCATGACTTTTCTACTCCTGAGTTCTTTATTTTGATTTATGTCTAGTTTGTCTGAATTTCTGACACTGTATGTTTCCCAGGGTCAGTCACATAGGCATTATGTGACAAATTCTTAAATATTTAGTGGTGTCTGCCTTTTGTCAGTGACATCTTGGCTGGGTATCATATTCGTGCACATACTTTCTTTTCCGCAGACCTTTGTGTTAATAGTGTTGCTTCATCGCCTGTTGACATTGAATGTTGCTGTGGAGAAATCTGAAGCCAGGCTTATTTTCTTGCCACTTTGTAGGTAGCTTGTTTGTTTTTTTTCTCCTTGGATCCCAGAAGTATTATTTTTGTAATCAAGAAAGTTCTGGTTTTACTTTTTCACTGTTCTTTCAGTACAAATGTAATTCTTTCGTTTCTTGGACTATACCCTTAAATACATTTTCTGTTCTGTTGTTGATTTCTCTACTTTGAGGATAGCAATTATCCTTGTGTTGGATTGTCTGTATCTTCTGTAATAATCATCTTCCTTCCAATTGCTTACATCTTTGACTTTTCTCCTAAATTCAGTGCTTGGTTTATTTTTTAATTTAATTTTTTTGGCTTAAATTAGCACCTGTTTATTAGCTCTTAGGTCAGAAGTTGGGCTCAGGTGTGTTTTCAGTTTGGAAGTGGAAGTATTAGTCGTTCAGTCATGTCCAACGTTTTGTGACCCCATGGACTCACCTGCTAGGCTCCTCTCTCCAGGCAAGAATACTAGAGTAGGTTGCCATTTCCTTCTCCAGGGAATCCTCCCAACCCGGGGATCAAACCTGGGTCTCCTGCATTGCATGCAGATTCTTTGTCATCTGAACCACCAGAGTGTTTTCTGCTTAGTATTTCACAAAGCCAAAATCAAGGTATCAGCTGGGCTGGATTCTTATGTAGAGACTCTAGGGAAAAATCTGCTTCTAAGCTTGTTGGCAGATTTCAGTTCCTCGTGGTTACAATGCTAAGATCCAATTTCCTTTCTGGTTATTGTCCTTAGGTTGCTCCTAGCAATTGGATGGTGCTCTGCAGTCTTTGCACATAGCCTCTGCATCTTCATAGCCAGCAGTGGTGCCTCAGATCCTTCTTGTGCTTCAGATCTGTCTGACCTCTCCTCCTGCCAACAATGCACGCTTTATTTTACTTGCATTATGTTCATGTGATTGCTGTGCCTTTTGTCTTATGAGCAGCTCTGTCCAGCCATTTTCTTTGCTCTGATATAAACGTTACTGAATCTGCCCTGACTGCATTTCCACAATATTTAAGATTCAGTTGTTTTTCCCTCTGAGCTACAGTTCAAGGATGGAAGTTTTCCTGATTTATGTTTTTCTACACGCTGAGGATATGGGAGTTGGGCTTGAGAGATATGGATATTAAAACATAAAGTCTTAATAATTAAAACTGTATTCATGTATTGATATAGAAAGATCTTCAGGATTTTTTTCTAATTTGTTCATTGGAGTATAATTGCTTTACAGTGTTTTGTTAGTTTCTGCTGTACCACATCATGAGTAAGCCATATATTTACATATATTCCCTCTGTCTTAAGCCTGCTTCCACCCTACCCCATCCTTCCCATCTAGGTCATCACAGAGCACCTAACTAAGCTCCGTGTGCTATACAGCAGCTTCCCACTAGCTGTATTTTACACATGATACTGTATATATGTAAAAACTGCCGTTGTTGGAAGAGTGTATATAAATGTATCTTTACACATTGACTCACATATTTGCCATTGATTACCTAAACTGTATCTCTGGAATGATAGACAAAGCATTAACTGGTTGTCTGTAGGAAGGGCACCTGAGTGGTGGTAGGATGGATTTGGGAGGGAGGCTTTTCTCTATGTATCTTTTTCTACTTTAAAAGTTTTGAACAAGGTGAACGAAGTACTTAAAGACACGTGAGCTCTTTCTTCTCTTCTGAGGCCTAATTGCTCCATCCTGGAATTCCTCAACCCTGTAAAAAGTATGTCCTGTCCCCATAGGGAACTTTGTACCAGTCTTCCAACTCTGTGGGGGATCTGAAAGGCTTAGTTAGCATCAGTGAGGTGGCTCCCAGTTAGTCATTTCCCCATCACTTTCCAGCCTCCGTGTCTGTCACACTCCAGTCAGAAATTTGTGTTTCTCTCCAAATCTAGGCCTGTTAGTGGAAATTCTTGCAATTTCTTGGATTCACCAGTATCACTTTTGAGGGTTGAGGACAGAGTAGGAGGTATGCAATAATCCCTTCTTTCTTGGCTAGCACTTTTTAAAATGTGTGACATAACATTTTACCCAATTCCTTTCTGGTTACTGCTAGCCATTTTTGTTGTTGTTATTTAATGTTCATTATTTTTAGTTCAGTGGGTTTGGAGTTTGGTTAGGGAGATTCTGATTTCAGTTTCACGTTTAATTTAATTGCTGGCACCAACTTTGTGTCTCCTGTCTTTCTTTGGTAGTGAGCTCCATCTGAACACTACCCTGCTCTGCTCCTGAACACTACCCTGCTCTGCTCCTGGCTTGTGTTGGCTTTCCTGTACTTAACTTTCCTCCTCGTCTTGGTCATGTGTAGCTTAGTCTCCTAGTCCCACTAACCTGGCCCATGTGAGGGGTGCATCAGGCAGGAAGGATTTCTCAGTGCTACTCAGCTTCGCAGGCACAGGTGGCTGGAGCATCCTCATAGCACCCTAGTTCAGGAGAAATGAGAAACCGATGGCCACATCCCCTTTATACAGCTTTTGCTCAACACAAGTGCCTGTGTTTCTTTTATCTGCCAGTGTTTTGCTTTAAAAGTTCATCACCCTTTCAACATAAATTCTCATAATTATTTCTCAATTTATAACTTTGCTTTGCCAAATATTTGCAGTGCTGACAGAGATATCTTTCTGAAACTGAGAAGCAGTCATGCCATTTTCCTGTTTACAAATGTTTTACTAGCCCCACATCAACTTCGGGGAAAATATGCTAAAAATAAAAGCTATTCCAAAGCAAATCAGTTATATAGTCTGAGAGTATAAGTTCATGGGGGCAGGGACTTTTCCTTCCCTGTTGTACCCCCAGCATGAAGAACAGTACAGAGTAGGTGCTCCAAAAATATTTGTTGAATTAAGTGATAGGTTCCTCGCAATACTTCTGTCCAATAGATAAATCTCATGGACCGAAGAACCTGGCTGACTACAGTCCATGGGATCGCAAAAAGAGTCCGACATGACTTAGCTACTAAACCACCCAACAACAATATATACCTAGTACTCATTTTGAATGAATTTTGATCTAATAATAGCTTACTGATCAGGTTGCGGAATCTCTCTTTGTCATTTGGAAATAGCCAGTTGAAGCTGTCATCAACAGCATAAGTGTGCAGTTTGGGTAGTTTCGCTATGTTAATGAACACTGTGTTCAAATAAAGGGTAATGGTATAACAGATTAATCACAGTGGGATTAACTGTTAGAAGTCTAGAAAAGATCTGCTGTAATGAGGGTCAGAAGTGCGGTATACTGGGTGACTGGTTGAGGTAGGTTCTATGCTGTAGAAACTAAGTAAAGTGAGAGTTGGTATAGATGGCATCACTTGGAAAAACTTCAGGTGCCTAAATAGCCAGATTCTCTGGAACAGGAATGTAGGAGCACCTGCAGGCAAAGCCAAAAACATCTCTGCATCTGTGTCAAATTAGAAAGCATTGATGGGCTTTTTATTTCCTAACTTACTCAAATTTAAATTTACTGCTGAGGCAGTGCTAAAGCAGGCACACTTCGGTGCTGCTGGTAGGAGTGTATATTGATACAAACTTTTTGGAAAGCAATTTGGTGGTATATTTTAAGAGCTTTAAAGGCATTCATGGCATTTGACCTAGTAGTTACACTTCTGGGAACTGTCCCAAGGAAATAATGTTTGTTTGTTTTTTTTAAAGGGTCTAAGCCTCAAAAAATTTTTAAGTGTTATTTTTAATACTTAATTACTTCACTTATAGTATCAAGAAATTGGAACAATATAAATGTCTCACAGAAGGAGAAGAGAGAAATATATTCCACTCAAAGGGATATTATGACTCAAGTTAAATTACTTTTAATATGTTGTAAGATAGAAAATTTCTTAAAATGTTAAATGAGAAAAGCAAGCCACAAAGAGTATAAACAATAGAAGTTGAACTGTATTTAAAAACAGAAGAAAAGACTGATGGGAAATTTACCAAAAAAGTAAATCTTTATTTTTGGTCAACCAAACTTACTTGTTAAGGAAAGCAATCAAATAATTCTTGTTTAGCACTTTTGAAAGGGAAACATATAAATATCCATGTTTCCTAGGAAAGGGAGCTTTGTAGTAGAGAAGGGGTAATTAATAAAGCCGTATATAGTTGAACAGTGATATTCATCTCCAGATCTCCCAAACCCCTGTTTAAAATCACACTTAAAAAGCATTCTAAGTTTGACAGCGAAAAATGCACCCCTGATGAGGGTCTCTAAAATCCCATTCAGTTATTACAAAGGCTGTGCGTCTATTACAAGTGAATAAATTGACTTTTTGGTTTGTTACCTAGTCTCGTATGAATTTGATTAATGAGTTGATTTTTCCCAAGAGCCTAATTCTTGCTCTTAAGTGACATAAAATCAGATTTTTGAACTTGGAAGTCTGAGGTCCAGATCCTGGACTTTTTTGATCCCCAACCAAATATAGCAGCAGCCCTAGAGTACTGCTCAAACCATTAGCTGTCTAGCCCGTTGTTTCAGTGATAAAAGAAGAGCAGAAATTAAAGGAAAAAAAATATTAATTTTTACATGATGAGCTAGTCTATGAGTTAAAAAAAAAAAGAAACTAGAAAGAGTGGTGGTCTTTCCTTAAGTGGCAAGTACTTGATAACTCATTTAAGAAAACTTTTCATTGTTAGTCTTTTTTAGTTTTTTCTTATTGGAATTGTGATCTGGCTAAGTATATTTACTTAATGTTTGACTTACTAATTAGCTTCTTTAGCAGTATTACATATTTTACCATCAGGCTCTATACTTAATTTGTGCATTTGTTTAAATAAAAGGTTTATTCACATACCATTTGATTCATTCATTTAGAGTGTACAGTTTTAGAACATAATCAATTTTAGAACATTTTCATTACCCTAAAACAAAACTGTGTACCTACTGACAATTACTTTCCATTTTCTTTCTAACTTCCCAGGCCCAGGTCACTACCAATCTCCTTTCTGTCTCTATAATTTTGCCTACTCTGGATATTTCATCTTAATTGAGTTATATAATACATGCTCTTTTGTAACTGGCTTCTTCACTCAGCATCATGTTTTAAAGTTCATTGATATTGTAGCATGTATCATTACTTCATTTCTTTTTTCTATTACTTTCTGTTTTATTTCTAATGTCCCATTGTATGGCTATGCCACATTTTATTTATCCCTTCATCTGTTGATGGAGATTTTTAATATTTCCTCTTTGGGGCTAGTATAAACACCACTATAAACATTGTATAAAAGTTTTTGTATGGGCATATATAGATAGATAGATAGATGCTTTTGAACTGTGGTGTTGGAGAAGACTCTTGAGAGTCCCTTGGACTGCAAGGAGATCCAACCAGTCCATTCTGAAGGACATCAGCCCTGGGATTTCTTTGGAAGGAATGATGCAAAGCTGAAACTCCAGTACTTTGGCCACCTCGTGTGAAGAGTTGACTCATTGGAAAAGACTCTGATGCTGGGAGGGATTGGGGGCAGGAAGAGAAGGGGATGACAGAGATTGAGAAGGCTGAATGGCGTCACAGACTCGATGGACGTGAGTTTGAGTAAACCCCGGGAGTTAGTGATGGACAGGGAGGCCTGGCATGCTGTGATTCATGGGGTCGCAAAGAGTCGGACACGATTGAGCAGTCGACTGAACTGAACTGATAAATATTTTCATTTCTCTTGGGTATATATATTTTAAGAGTGAAATTTCTGGGTCATAGGATAATTCTGTATTTAACATTTTGAGGCAGACGGTTTTCCAGAGTGGCTGCACTATTTCTAATCCCATCAGCAATGTGTGAGGGTCCCAGCTTCACATCCTCACCAATACTTGTTATGTTGTTGTTGTTGTTGTTGTTCAGTTGCTAAGTCATGTCTGACTCTTTGTGAGCGCATGGATTGTAGCACACCGGGCTCCTCTGTCCTCCAGTATCCCACGGAGTTTGCTCAAATTTGTATCCATTGAGTCAGTGATGCTGTAAGTTCAGTTCAGTTCAGTTCCTCAGTCGTGTCCGACTCTTTGCGACCCCATGAATCGCAGCACGCCAGGCCTCCCTGTCCATCACCAACTCCCGGAGTTCACTCAGACTCCTGTCCATCAAGTCCGTGACGCCATCCAGCCATCTCATCCTCGGTCATCCCCTCCTCCTCCTGCCCCCAATCCCTCCCAGTATCAGGGTCTTTTCCAATGAGTCAACTCTTCACATGAGGTGGCCAAAGTACTAGAGCTTCAGCTTTAGCATCATTCCTTCCAAAGAAATCCCAGGTTGATCTCCTTCAGAATGGACTGGTTGGATCTCCTTGCAGTCCAAGGGACTCTCAAGAGTCCAACACCACAGTTGAAAAGCATCAATTCTTTGGCACTCAGCCTTCTTCACAGTCCAACTCTCACATCCATACATGACCACAGGAAAAACCATAGCCTTGACTAGACGGACCTTTGTTGGCAAAGTAATGTCTCTGCTTTTGAATATGCTGTCTAAGTTGGTCATAACTTTACTTCCAAGGTGTAAGCGTCTTTTAATTTCATGGCTGCAGTCACCATCTGCAGTGATTTTGAAGCCCAAAAATATAAAGTCTGACACTGTTTCTACTGTTTCCCCATCAATTTCCCATGAAGTGATGGGGCCAGATGCCATGATCTTCGTTTTCTGAATGTTGAGCTTTAAGCCAACTTTTTCACTCTCCTCTTTCACTTTGATCAAGAGGCTTTTTAGCTCCTCTTCACTTTCTGCCATAAGGGTGGTGTCATCTGCATGTCTGAGGTTATTGATGTTTCCCTCGGTAATCTTGATTCCAGCTTGTGCTTCTTCCAGCCCAGCGTTTCTCATGATGTACTCTGCATATAAGTTAAATAAGCAGGGTGACAATATACAGCCTTGACATACTCCTTTTCCTATTTGGAACCAGTCTGTTATTCCATGTCCAGTTTGTAACCATCTTATCCTCTGCTGCCCCCTTCTCCTTTTGCCTTCAATCTTTCCCAGCATCAGGGTCTTTTCCAGTGAGTCTGCTCTTCAAATCAGGTGGCCAGAGTATTGGAGTTTCAGCTTTTACAACAGTCCTTCCAATGAATATTCAGGGTTGATTTCCTTTAAGATTGACTGGTTTAATTTTGTTATTATGTGTCTTTTTAATGGTAGCCCTCCTAGTGGATGTGAAGTGTATCTATCTCATTATGACTTTAATTTTCATTTCTCTAATGATGTTGAGCACCTCTTCATGTGCTTATTGACCATTTGCATATTTTCTTTGGAAAAATGTCTACTCAAATCCTTTACTCACTTTTAATTGGCTTTTATTATTGAATTATAAGAGCTCTTTATATATTTTACATATAAATTCCAGATTATATATGTATTTGTAGATACTTTCTCCTGTGGGTTTTCTTTTCACTGTCTTAATGTGACACATTAAGTTTTTAGTTTTGATAAAGCCTAATTTTATTTCTTATGCTTTTGTTTTCATATCTGATAAACCATTGCCTAATCCAGAATCACAGAAATTTACATCTATGTTTTCTTCAAAGAGTTATTTTACCTCTTACATTTAGATCTTTGATCCATCTGGAGTGATTTTTTTGTATTTGGTCTAAGAAAGTGTCTCAGCTCCATTCTTTTTTTTTTTTTTTAAGACAAATATTTTAATCCAGTTTTCCCATTTTATACTAAAATCATTAATACAGGTCACAAATTGCATTTATTCCAGAAAGCAGTCAGAAGTGTGTCCGTCTCTGTATAGATCTTAGTAATAAATTTTATTTGGACAAGAGAACTTGTGCACAACAGTCCAAGAGCATGATTACAGACTGCGGCCCTCCCTGAGGGCACGGTGGTATACAGTATGTGAGACAAGTTGCACCTCAGAGCCGATCATGATCAAGTTAAAAACACCTGACATACAGAATACGTGCTAATAAATTTCCTCCGGGTCATGACCAGATGAAGAAACCAGGACACAGACGCTCGGCAGACTCTGTGATTGTGCACAGCAATATGCTGCATTTAAGAGTCACAATCAGCTCCACGTAGTGTTAGCACTGCTCAGCTCCATTCTTTAGATATTCAGTTATCCCAGAACCATTTGTTGAAAAGACAAATATTTTTCCACTGATTTGCCTTGGCACTCTTGTTGAAAACTCAAGTGACTATGAATGTGAGGGTTTACTTCCAGACTGTCAGTTCCATTCCATATATTTATATGTCCATATGTTTATATTTTTATATTCATTCTATTTCCCTGGAGAAGGAAATGGCACTCCATTATTCCCTACTCCAATATTCCTGCCTGGAAAATCCCATGGACAGAGGACCTGGCGGACTGTAGTCCATGGGGGTCACAAAGAGTTGGACACAACTGAGTGACTAACACTTTCACTTTCATTCATTCTATAAAGGTTTATTGAGCATCTTTATATGCCAGGCATTGTACTTGACATGTCCATTTTACTTGCTTTTGAAAACCAAACCATACTTCTTCAAAGCCCAAATCTTTAAAACTCATTCTAATAGGATGTAGCATCTCTTTTTCTTAGTGAGATATAAAATAATTTTCTTTCGTAGCCAAACCTATAGAGGTAATTTTAGCTTCATATGTTGCACATGGTCTTTTGGCAAGTTGTAGTTTGTCCAGCTATATAAATGTCCAGAAGTCTGAGTGATTTTAGAGGGCTTGGAAGAATGAAAATTGATCAGGGATAGTCCATTGAATGTATTGAAGATGAGGTTAGTTTTAAAGTGCATGAAGAATTTACTACCTGTGATAAGGGATTCCTGGCAAGTGTGGAGTTGCCCACATGCAACTTGACAGGTCTGGGAAGTTGGTAAATCTAGTTACTGACAGCAATATGACCAGAGAGAAATGGTGGAGGGGTTATTGGACTGGATACCCATAATTCTGCTTCCAGATTTTATTTTTGTAGCAGTTTCTTGCCAATGTGAAGTTATAGAGAGAAGAGAATATTTTTAGGTAATGAATTATTACTCAGTTTAAGATGAATTGAAGGAGGGAAGATTTTTATATAATGGTGGTGCCTGGTCTCTAGATATGGACTATGGTTGTAGGAATTGAAGGGAGAAGCCAAAGAAATGTAAACTTAGCAGAACTTGATAATTATCGAAAATAACTAAACATGACTCTAGCATTATAACTTGGAAAGATAATTGGAAATATCTTTCCAATATAAATGGGAAAAATAATTGTACCAGTGCTTACCCTAGTGAATAAGGTGAGAAAAAATGGTATATAAACGTTGAGTTTGTCTGCTTGTTGGCAAAATATAAAAGGTGCCAGCCTAACTGTGAGTGTATCATACCCAGTCTGAGAGCCAGGAGTTTCAATATTGTGTTGACACAAACAGTTGATTTTCCTTTCCATAGTTGCCTGTTCATTTCTGAAATCCATATTGTAAAATGAGCTTTCAATGTCTAATTTTAAGCATTAAGCAATGGTTTTATTTTCTCTGCCTATAAAAGTGTTAAAAAGTACTGTACTTTGTCAGTGACTTTGAAAGACCTAGGAAAGTTACCTAGATTCCATGGTTTGCAATTACCATTAACAATATTGTTTTGAGGGAGGAAAAAGTTTTAATATTGACTACACTGAAAAACATAGTCTATATAGCAATGTAGATAAATTTCAGCTGCTCATGATGGCTTTAAACATTAAAATTTGAATGTTTTAGGAAATCTATTACATTTTGAAACTCAGTACAATACATTTATTTACCCATCCTAAATTTTCTTTCAGGAATTGTTCCATCTTCTGTTGTCCTGACTTCTTTCCAGGTGATGTCAAGAGTTTTTCTAATATGGGCAGTAACACATAGTGTCAAAGAGGTAAGCATTTAAATAGACAAAAATAAAATAATATTAGCATTAACAAATTTCAGTCAACTTTTCTTTCTCACGTGTGTATTATTACTAAAGATGGAACTCCACATCACATCAATATAGCCCAAATAAAATTCACTTGTACTATAGGAATTTGGTTACTTGTGGGAAACATACCCCAAATATACAGAGTTGAAAAAAGGAGACTGATTACACGAAGTCCTGAAGTCTCAGTTCCCTTGGAGATTTGGCTGATGTGGCTATGGTCTGCACCTCAGTTATGTTTTTCTGGTTTCTTGTTTGAATTCAGCACCATAAACTCTGGACAGCTACATCTTTGTAGTGGGACTGTTGGGGAAGTGAGGGACATAAGTTCATTCCCAGTCCAGTCTTTGTCTGACCAGGGTAAAGTAACAAACTTGTTCCTACCCAGTCCACTTGCATTAATGGAATTCCCATGTGTGCTGAGTCTAGTGGTTCAGGGAGATAAGTGCTCTTCTGAGGGTCTGAGGCAGATGCCCAGGAGGCCAGCTTCTTTATAAGCACTGGCGGGAGGAAACCATCATTACCACGGCTGTAAATCCACAGCTATCTTTCATTGTCTGGTATCGGAGAAGGGAACTGTCTTCTATTATGCTTTTCACTTTTTAACAGTCCATTATTGTTAATGTCACCATGAGGCAGAGTACTGGTACTCACCAAGAAGATTCAGTTTTCCAGTCCCAGTAATTTACCACCAGCATTATGGGGTACTTTAGCCTCATGGTATGTGCTTATAGCACTATTAGCATTATCCTGGTGTTTTCTTTGTCTTCTATTACTCTGAAATCTCTGTCAAAACACTTGGTTTTTCAGGATTTATTTAGACAGTTTCGTTTGTTTTTTAACTAGTGATTGCTTTTAACTTTTTATTGGCCTGTGGTTTATACATAAAGAAAAATGCACATAGTTAAGTTTTTAATGAAAATTGACTAAGCTAAGTTGTTCTTGTTACAGATCCACAGAATTTTTCTTTTAGGCTCATTCACTCCTTGAAGATGTCTGTTTACGCTTTCTGTGTAGGAAGGATGTAAAACAATCTCATACTTTTACATGATCACTTTTTAGAGTGGCCACATTTCTTTAAAAAAGAAAAGGTCACAAACAGGCAAGTAAATCCTAACGTGGCATATTGCCCCTTGTTGTCATTCTTAGTTGTTTCTGGAGTAAGGAAAAGTTAGTCTCTTCATTGGTTTCAAAGTCCTTTCTATACATCATAATCTGTATTTCTTCCTTCTTTCCTTTCCGTTTAACCAGCAACTCATAGTTTTAACTTCCCAATAGTCTGAAGTGACCTAAACTTTCTTCCTAATAGTAACTCATTTATATTCTTAAACAAGTAATTGTGTACTTCTAATAATTAAATGTTAGTTACATGAAGATAGAGTGTTATCAACTGTGGAGTGTTTTTAATCAGCCAAGAGAGTCAGATACTAGGTGTCCAGGAGCTAATGCTCCAGCTGATGGATTATTCATGGCCTCTGCTTCTCCTCTCTTCTGCTTCAGTACCACGCCTCTCCTTATTAGCACTTCTGGCAAAGAGTGTAAACAAGTAAATCAAAAATGCTTACAATTCAAGTTAAGCAATTGTTACCATATTGCTGTTACCAACATTTCCTAGAATTTTCTGGGCAGAGCAATAGGACAGCTTGGCTTAAAAAGCTATTAAATGTCTGTGGATTACAGGTATGCGGACCTGGCCATTGCCCTTAGTGATCGCCCACCTGGCAGATGCAGACGTGCCGTTTAACAGATGGCTTCACGTGTAGTGTCAGCACAGTAATTCAGTTACATGTTTGCTATGTGTGCATATTCACAGTTGTTTCTCTGCAGCCAATGTTACCCAAGTTTACTATCATTAACATATCATTTTCTTAGGAAAATAGTAAATCTTACTGTCTTTCTGTCACCTCTTCCATTTTCTTCTTTTCATATATACCCTATTGATTGACTTACTCCTTTCTCACATAAATAGGATTCATTGTTTCTACTGCTCCATGATCACACTTCTTGTCTTGTCTTTGAAAAGAACTCATTCATTGTTTTGTTTATGGCAGTAGATTCCCTCTTGACCCACCCCAAGTTGCTGATAGGTAGTCTGAAAACCTGTTAGTGTGGCATTTCAGAGGCCAGTTTGCTGTCTGTCACCTGCTCCTTACCCCCCTTCCCTTAGCAAAAGGCTATTTTTAATGCTGTCAAGTTTCATGTTAGCTAGAATCTAGTTTGTCCTATACAACATTATATATAGCTTCCCTGTTAAATGTCCATTCTTCTCTTTATGGAAACATCTTTTCAGTTGAGTTCAGTTCAGTCGCTCAGTCGTGTCTGACTCTTTGCAACCCCATGAATCGCAGCACGCCAGGCCTCCCTCTCCGTCTCCAACTCCCGAAGTTCACTCAGACTCACACCCATCGAGTCGGTGATGCCATCCAGCCATCTCATCCTCTGTTGTCCCCTTCTCCTCATGCCCCCAATCCCTCCCAGCAGCAGAGTCTTTTCCAATGAGTCAACTCTTCGCATGAGGTGGCCAAGTACTGGAGTTTCAGCTTTAGCATCATTCCTTCCAAAGAAATCCCAGGGCTGATCTCCTTCAGAATGGACTGGTTGGATCTCCTTGCGCTCCAAGGGACTCTCAAGAGTCTTCTCCAACACCACAGTTTAAATATCATTATTTTCCTTATATTCAGCTTTGTTTATTTTTAATGGTGAGAACCACATAACTAATAACTAAATTCCCAATAACTAATGCATAGGGAAATTGATTCCAGAAATAACTACTTAATAAAATATATCTCACTTTATCATATTAATGTTCAAATTCTTTTCACAGTACTTTGCTTTCATCCTCAGTTTCTTTTCTTACATCACATGTCCTCTAAAGTGGACACGCATGCTCCGTTCTCATAGCATTACATTTGGGTTCGGACTCTTGCCCCACCCTCTTTGGCCTGCTTGTATTTTCTAAACTCATTCCCCTTGTTTTCTGTAATTGTACATGATGTACTAAGGTACAGCCTATATACATTTTAGGACTAGATACTACGTTTTTCGTATTTGAGGTAGATTTTCTTTTAAGAGGCCCTATAGAACATGCATTCTTACCTGTCATTTTTATTCTCTGTTGCATAGAACACTAGTCACATAAATGTTTCCAGGTATATCATAGAACTAAAAGATGATCAGATGGTTTTCTTCTCTGATGTATAAGGATCCACCATCACTAGCAGGACTTCTTGATGAGCAGGATATTAAAGATAAAATGTCTCTATGCTCAAAAGCTTTTTCTTGACCTAACATAGCAAATAACCTCCCCACTTCTTCCCTTTTAAAGGGACTTTTTATATAAGCAAAGTTAAGCTTCTGATAACAAGTTCAGGGTGAGATATAGGATGTGTGGGATACAGGAGGAATCAGAAATTCTAGCTAACCTGTTTTCTTTGCAGTTTTTCCACCTGACCCCCAGAAATGAACTGGCTTCTTCCGCATTCTTGGCCAGGATGGCCACTGCTACTGCCACATCAGGCTTCTGTGGGCATTTGTTCCCCTCACCTCTGTTTGGGTCGGTGTCTTTGCCTCTTCATTGACCTGAAACAAGATTGAGGTTTTTCAGAGTGAACTGCAGTGGGGAATGCTACCTTATGTCCCTTACTATGACCTCCCCCTCCCGCCATCAAAAACAGAAGTGCACAGGGCACATATTCTTCCTTCTCTAAAAGTGGCTAAGCCAAGCCCCAGGTTCCTGGACACACAAGTAGGCCACTGTCCCTTTTCCTGGGCCAGCCCTCTTTGAAGAAGCCCCCACATAGCCTCTGCTGAGTTCTCAGTGTGAGATTCTTGAGCAGAAGTCCCAGGTTACCGCTGTGAGCAGCAGTTGAATAAGAAGTTGTTGGGCGCTCACTGTGACTTAGCCTAAGTGCAGTGAACACCTTCAACACCTTACTAGGTAGGGTAACTTGTGTAAAATAGAGCTTTGCCCTGGATTACTGAGCCTTCTCTCCTTTCTTCCTTACCCTTTGCCACTATTAGAGGAAAGGATGTTTTCTCACATTCCTCTGGAATGTCCTGTGAGTTCCCCTGTTTCACCAGTCAGCTGGTTCCCACTTCTTTCTGGTATGCCACTGGGCTTTGTGACACTTAAGTTGCCATCTTTGCTAACTTCTCAGCAAACTGCCTACAAAAAGTCTGTCATGCATGTTTAAGAAAGTTAGCAACGTCCAGTTCTCTATCATTATGCTTGTTTTTGTTGTTTGTTGCATTACACTTTACAGAGGGCTTTATTAAAATATAATTATTCACTCTTGACAGTTGTCTCTTGGGGTAGGTTATAGACTCCACTTAAAACTTGGAATCTAGAGCAGCAAACGACCATCTGTCAAATGGCAGAGTTGAAAGTAAACTTCTGAATTCAAAGTCTTCCTCCTGCATTAAAGCTTGCTCTCACCAGTTAGAAATGTGATATAAACACATTCTTAC
Organism: Aepyceros melampus; assembly: GCA_006408695.1. Taxonomy (NCBI): domain Eukaryota; kingdom Metazoa; phylum Chordata; class Mammalia; order Artiodactyla; family Bovidae; genus Aepyceros; species Aepyceros melampus. The sequence continues at coordinate 239,945 of SJXQ01010287.1, forward strand.
TTTTGTATTGTAATCATACTTTATCCCATGTAGAGTTGAAAACACCCATCTCAGTTAGGCATTCCAGTATTCTTGGGCTTCCCTGGTGGCTCAGACAGTGAGAATCTGCCTGCAGTGCAGGAGATCTGAGTTGGGAGGATCCCCTGGAGGAGGATATGGCCACCTACTCCAGTTTCTTGCCTGGAGAATCCCCATGGACAGAGGAGCCTGGCAGGCTACAGTCCATGGGGTCGCAAAGAGTCAGATACAAATGAGGGACTAAGCACATCACATCTCAGATGGAGAAGCACCTTTCCTCTTCAGCAGTTCTGTCATACCACATGCATAGAAATATGGGTCTCTAATCAGATGGTTTATACTTGAAATGTACAAATAATTGCAGGCCCTGGGTGCTTGTCTGCAACACTCTGCCAATGTGCTTCTCTGCTTCCTGAGTACTCATTTTAGGGCTTCTGATATATCCTTCCAGTTAATGGACCTTTCTTCTTGAAAGTTCCAAGACTATTTTTCATACTGGCATTCGGACTATTTGGAACAGAATTTCCCAGAAAGCTTCTTAGAAATGCACCTTTCAGGTCCCACCCCATATTTGATACAGAATTTTAAGGAGTGGAGACAGAGAACCATCACTGTTATTAAGCTCCTTGAATAATTTGATGAGATCTAAGATTTGAGAAATGCTCTAAGATACTGTAATGTGCTGTAATTCTTATTCAACTTTCCTTTTTCTTGATTTTACTTCCTATCTCTGCTTAGTTTGCTATAGGCATAACCAAATCTCACCATCTCTGTCCCTAGTTCAAGAGCCATAGTCTCATTTTTAGAGAATGAAAGCCTGGAGATCCCTTACCCAGCTAAGCAGAGGGACTGGAGTTTCTCATGTGGTCTTCAAAATCCATTATCTGTGGAACTGCAGCTCAAGTACATATAAGAGCAAGCTTGAGGGGCCCACCTTGCAGGCAGAAGCAGATCTGAAAGCACGGCAGTAAGAAAGCTAAACTGTCATTTGTTTTGGGGGGTGCGTTGCAGGGAAGGGCTGTATCGTGGGCATGTGCTTCTTGCCTGGCCAACGCCACCAGGTGTAGGTCATTTATGACAGCGTCTACCCAGGGAAATACTGCACTCTCTTCTTGGGTTTTCTCAAGAAATATTATTGTAGCCATGCGTTCTGGGAAACAAACTCATTCAGAAGGACAATGCAGATAGTGGAGTGCAGTTTATTACACCGGTGGGCCCAAGGCAGAGTCTCCTCTTCGCCAAGGACCCTGACCAGTTTTTGTGAAAACCTTATATACCCTAAGTGTACGTGCCCAAACCCACCTCCCCAAATTCCCTGAAACTAGTGTGAACAAAGGAAAAGATACAGTCAAAGATAAACCATGATTCATATGCCTTAGGCCTAGGTAGTTTATAGTGGACAGTTATCAATAGGCCTGTCAGTTCAGTTCAGTTCAGTCGCTCAGTCGTGTCTGACTCTTTGCGACCCCACGAATTGCAGCACACCAGGCCTCCCTGTCCATCACCATCTCCCGGAGTTCACCCAAACTCATGTCCATTGAGTTGGTGATGCCATCCAGCCATCTCATCCTCTGTCATCCACTTTTCTTGCCCCCAATCCCTCCCAGCATTAGAGTCTTTTCCAATGAGTCAACTCTTTGCATGAGGTGGCCAAAGTATTAGAGTTTCAGCTTTAGCATCAGTCCTTCCAAAGAACACCCAGGACTGATCTCCTTCAGAATGGACTGGTTGGATCTCCTTGTAGTCCAAGGGACTCTCAAGAGTCTTCTCCAACACCACAGTTCAAAAGCATCAATTCTTCGGCACTCAGCTTTCTTCACAGTCCAACTCTCACATCCATACATAACCACTGGAAAAACCACAGCCTTGACTAGACGGACCTTAGTCGGCAAAGTAATGTCTTTGCTTTTGAATATGCTATCTAGGTTGGTCATAACTTTTCTTCCAAGGAGTAAGCATCTTTTAATTTCATGGCTGCAATCACCATCTGCAGTGATTTTCAGTTCAGTTCAGTTCAGTTGCTCAGTCGTGTCTGACTCTTTGCGACCCCATGAATCGCAGCACGCCAGGCCTCCCTGTCCATCACCAACTCCTGGAGTTCACTCAAACTCCTGTCCATCAAGTCCGTGATGCCATCCAGCCATCTCATCCTCGGTCGTCCCCTTTTCCTCCTGCCCCCAATCCCTCCCAGCATCAGAGTCTTTTCCAATGAGTCAACTCTTCGCATGAGGTGGCCAAAGTACTAGAGCTTAATCTTTAGCATCATTTCTTCCAAAGAAATCCCAGGGTTGATCTCCTTCAGAATGGACTGGTTGGATCTCCTTGCAGTCCAAGGAACTCTCAAGAGTCTTCTCCAACACCACAGTCCAAAAGCATCAATTCTTCTGAGCTCAGCCTTCTTCACAGTCCAACATCTTCCAAAGAAATCCCAGGGTTGATCTCCTTCAGAATGGACTGGTTGGATCTCCTTGCAGTCCAAGGAACTCTCAAGAGTCTTCTCCAACACCACAGTCCAAAAGCATCAATTCTTCTGTGCTCAGCCTTCTTCACAGTCCAACTCTCACATCCATACATGACCACAGGAAAGACCATAGCCTTGACTAGATGGACCTTAGTCAGCAAAGTAATGTCTCTGCTTTTGAATATACTATCTAGATTAGTCATAACTTTTCTTCCAAGGAGTAATCGTCTTTTAATTTCATGGCTGCAGTCACCATCTGCAGTGATTTTGGAGCCCCCCAAAATAAAGTCTGACACTATTTCTACAGTTTCCCCATCTATTTCCCATGAAGTGATGGAACCAGATGCCATGATCTTCGTTTTCTGAATGTTGAGCTTTAAGCCAACTTTTTCACTCTCCTCTTTCACTTTCATCAAGAGGCTTTTTAGCTCCTCTTCACTTTCTGCCATAAGGGTGGTGTCATCTGCATATCTGAGGTTATTGATATTGCTCCTGGCAATCTGCCCTCCAAAATAAACTCTGTCACTGTTTCCACTGTTTCCCTATCTATTTCCCATGAGGTGATGGGACCAGATGCATGATCTTAGTTTTCTGAATGTTGTGGTCATATGCCAATAAGCATAATAGAATTTATGATTCTATTCGGCTACACAGATAATATGGGTATTCTTTTAGGTGATGGGGAGTCTAGGTATGAGCCCTGGGGCTCTTCCATCTTGGGGGTCTGGTTTTCCAGTTGGTATGTCGTTTACATAGATACTGGGCATATAGATCAAAGTCCATAGTCCAGCCCAAGATGGAGTCCTGCTTTCAAGACGGAGCCTGTTCTGTTTCCTCCTTCAATATCACCTTCCTTGGATAGTTTTGTATTTTCTAGGTAAGTCACACACTATATTCTAGAACATGGAGGCTGAGCAGCCATATCTTACATGAGGGTTGGTGAGGGTGGACTTCGGCAGGCACGTACCTTGTGGCTTAGGACGAAGCACTTCAACTCTCCGAGCCTTGTTTTTGTCATCTGTGACAGAGTAATGCTAGCATCTGCCCTGCTCACGTCACAGAGTTTTTATGAAGATTAAGTGAGAGGACTATATGAAACAAGGCATCAGCGTTTAGAAATATCAGGGTCTCTGGCTTGAGGTTTTGTTGCTGAGCAGCTTCTGAAACCCTAACATATAAAGTCATTTCACTTCAGAAGGAATGCTGCTTCCTTCAGAGATGTAGCAGAGTTTTCCTTGTCTTCCTCTTGTCCTCTTATTTTTCACTCTGCGGAAGCTAAAAGACCAGGTACAGTGATACCCTGACCCTGCGCGTCTGTTGCTGTTGCTGTTGTGTTGTGTTGTGGGTTTCTTCCTTGGCTGGGGTCGCAGTGCGCTCTTGCTCTTGGCCCCTCGATGGCCTCCCTTGTCTGCACATTTCCTGTCGCTGCAAGTGCTCCTCAGTGTCCGCAGGGGCCATCCGTGAACACAGCCTTTCAGTGGGGAAGGCAGGGCACCTTCTCACCCCCGTTGTTCAGGTGGGGAGCTGAAAGGCTGTGTCTCTAGGGCACATTGTGCCATATGCCACTGTCTTCTTCTTGGGGACTTTTTCCCAGTGATGTTCCAGCTCTGCCAACCAAAGACATTGGGATACATCCAGTATCTTTTGGCCCCCTGAGTGCTGAATGTCTGGAGTTCTCCACCCTACTCCATCTATTCCCTTACTTTCTATTTTAAATATTTCTGTAGGTGGATTTGCATCACCTTCACTTTTAAAATTAGCACTTCTCCTAAAGGTAGAAAAACTTCATCATTTGATTGTTAATCAGACACTGTCAGACTTTAGACAACTCCAAGACAGATATAGCAGTAATTTAATGCCACTTCTGCATCTGTTAATAATGGACACATAAAGAAAATGTTACTTTCCTCATGGCTAGATGGTTCACTCTAATATTGTGTATATTTAGCTTAGGTGATTTGAGCAAAATCAGGTTGTCTAGTTTTCTGAGTGTTTTTCTGTCCCTTTCCAACATTTTCTTGAACTGTGTATAAAAATTTTATTTCAGAATATTGAAAAATATTTAGATCTTTTTGGGTTCAATGTCAGTTCACTTCCGACATCTCATGTTGCATCTTCACCCATTGCCTTAGTTCTTCTGCAGCCCTTGGAAAACTCTAGTGGAACTCCTTTGTTCAAAATGTGTTATACTTCTTTCTTTGATGATTAAGTCAGTTTTTTTTTTAAATAAAACATCTTAAACCATGCAAGCCAGTATTACCACTACACCCTACAAGAACATAGCCCCATTTTTCGATGAAGAATTGATAGGTCCCAGGCTCAACGAAATCGGCTTCGTTTGTGTTTAATGTTAATCTTTTTCTCCTCTGGCTGCTCCTCTTCACCCTTCTGCGTTGGTGACCCTGCCCTACAAACACCCTCTCACTTGAAGTTTCTCAGGACTGTCTTTTGCTCTCTTACCCAAAGGGCTGTTTCTGACATCCTTCATTCCGTTTCTCAACTCTGGCATGAGGAGAAGCAGTTACATCAGACAAATTCCCTGGAAGACTGCATAGTTATCTTCATTTGGGAGGATGTCACGCAGGGCAGGAAGGGCCAGCTCCAAAGGAAAGTGTCCCACTGTTGGGAGGTTCTCCTGGGACCCAAAGCTGGACCAGCCTGCCTGCCTAGTCCAGACTTTCCTGCACATGCCCAAGCCCTTCAGGCTGAGCAATGTTGGCCTCTTCCTTTCCTTCTGCCCCAGAACTTCCAGATTTTTTGGTGTCCCCCAAAATTCAGTTGGTCTTTTAAAATATTACTCTAACACCCTTCTACCCAATTTGACTGATGTTCTGGATGGGTCAGTGATGTCTCCAACTTTCCTCCTATTTTTGATAATGAGTTTTTAACAGAGAAGCTTGTTATTGGAATTCATCCTCTTCAGGCATAAGATGTTTTCAAACTATTGGGTAGTATCTTAACATATGTAATTGCTGCTACTTAGCCTATTTAGAGCCAAATCTGGATATGTGAAGTCCTGAGATTCACAAAGATGTTTGACTCTTGGCACGGGAAACTCCCATGGAAAATGAATAAGAGTGAAAAAGAAAAAAAAAATGTTGCCTTTGTTTCCCAGAGAAACGAGTGAGGTGATATCCACCTGAGATTTACCGTGAGAGCCCCAGCGTCTTCAGCTTTGGTCATGCACTCAGCTTCAGCTGCAGAGTGACTCAGGGCAGTGAGCCTTGAGCTGTGCTGTCATGTGGCACCGTCAGTGGAGAGTCACCAATAAGTGAATTCTGATACTAAAACCAGTTTCACCCATGATTTGAGAGTACAGTGAAGTCAGATGTTCATTTCAAGCCAAAAAGGGTAATTTTTTGCTCCTGTGTAGTGATAGAAGCATGTTGGTTACGAACATTTTTCTTCTGAATATTTCTTCTATCCTGGGACTGTCCATAGGAATTTTTAGCAATGAAAAAAATGTTCTGTGCCTATGCTGCTCAACACAGTAGCTCCTAGTTGTATGTGTGCACATATTGAACCCTTGAAATATCCCCTGATGAGTAAGGAGCTGAATTTTCATGTAATTTAGTTTTAAATAGCCACATGTGACTGGAGGCTACTGCATTGGACAGTGTAGCTGTAGTTGTTCAGTGTAGTATTATTGGGTTGGCCAGAAAGTTCATTCAAGTTTTTCTGTAACATCTTATGAAAAAACTCAAACTTTTTGGCCAGCACAATATTTACCATTTTCTTTATTTCAATTAGGTTTTCATATATTTTATCTCATGTGCAAGATTATATGATTTAAAAGAAAAAAACAAGTAGCCACAGGAAATTTATATGACATACTTGGTATGCTGTGTTCTTTAGATCCAGGAATTCTTTTAGTACTCTAAATTAAACTCTTTTTTTTTTTCCACTGTTGTTCAAGGCTAAATTAAATTCTTATAAAAATCCTGATCGCAGGTGTGGGAAACTCTGTGGTATTCTCATCTGTTGCAAAGATAGCAGTTCATTAATGTGTGAGGCAGGAGGCCATACAGACTCCACCTTTCAGAGACCTGGAGTTTGGCCTTTGCAGTGGAGTCACCATGATACCATGTCCCACGTTTGGCTTTGCTGAAAACCGTTTCACAGACCTTGTCTCTCCTATTTGACTTCAAGGATACCTTAGAATATAGTCAACATTATTATCCCTTTGAGCTCAAAGATTCTCACCTCACACTGTAAAAGATGATTGGCATGCATCGTGAGCATTGCTAAAATATATCAGCAGAGTCAAGGAAAGTTAAAAATTATTAGCGATAAACTGCTTTTAGATAGGTGTGCTCCACGGTACAATAGGTGGAATTTTTAAAGCACTGATTAATATTCATTTGAAAACTTTTAATATGTAGGAGGAGGAACTGTCTCATAAATCATCTGCTCCTTTGCTAAAGCAGTCCTTTGTATACTGTTGCTTTTCCAATATAACTATATTTTCAGCATGAATGTGAAATATCAGATCATTTAAAAATACGTAAATTGACAAGAATACCAGTACATTCCGTCTCTTGGCAGTTGACTTGCACAGTGAATGCAGCAGGTAACTGGTCTCGGTGGGAACCTTGAAGACAACAGGGGAACCTGAAGAAATCCCCATTCCCCTGCTCCCATGAAGTATCTATGAAGCGTATTTCCATGGTTTCCAGGAGGAGGATTCAATAACCTTTTTTACCTACCCATGTCAAGAAGCCTTGTATAGTCAGGAAGCTCTCATTAAAAGCTGGGATGCATCACAGATAAAATTAAGCATATTACTAAGTCGTCTGCATTTTCCAGAGAATGGAGCCCTTTCAAGTCTGAAGTGAAACCCCGGTGCACTTCGGGAATTTGTAAGACGTGACTTGATATCCATATGTGGATGTGTGTGGAAGCATGCTGAGGGTATGCCTGCATTTGAAAGGGAGGGAGGAGACTAATTATTAGGCTTGATGCATTAAAGACTTTTAACTTATCTTTTCTTTACATTGCCACCATAAACATTTGTTTTTAACAGGATGAGTTTTGGTATCTTCCCCCCTTTACTATATTTTGCTCTGGCAAGACTATCACCAGGATAGCTGGAAACCTGAGGATTGTGCCTCTCTTTGGCCTTCTGCACTGGTGCTGTCTTGTTAAGCCAAGTTTAAGGAATCTTTCGTTGAGGTCAGTGTTTCGAGCAGTATATGTGGAGAGCCTCAAGTGTAAACACTAATCAAATTAACCAAGTCTTTAATATACTAAACACTTTCTTTTTAATTCTGGAGTTTTCAAGTAGTCATGTTACATTTATGTAGCACCTTGCCATCAGTAGCAGAGCTCATCAACTGGTATCAGATGTCTGTCCCCCAGGTGGGTGTTAAAAGAAATTTCAAGAATATGATGACTAGAATGTCTACATCATCTCCGAACAAAGGTGGTGCTCACCTCAGCTAGTAATTGGCAAATTGATCTAGTGTTATGCAGTCACTTTTTCTTTTTTAGAAAAAAGCAGAAATACAGATTTTTTAATGTGAAATCTCTCAACTTAAAAAACTGGCTCAAATATTTTTTAAAGCACTGTACAAACTCAAAACATTTGTGATCCAGGATTATGGGCCATTGTTTGAATATTTATGTTCCAAGAGATGATACTCAAAGCTTTGTTTTTATTTTCCATCTTACATTTTTGCAATTATTAAACCATCATAGCACAAAAGAACCATGACATTTCACAGTGTATATTGCTCATTTCATGTTCTTTTGACCACGTCAGTTACACTTCTGACAGTGATCCATCCTATCCCCTCTAGAGTGTTGAGTAGGCACACTGGGATGGTGCATTTAGAGGTTTGGGGGCAGACTGTGGGGTAACTGCACCAGCTCTCCCCATGAGACCACAGTAACCTACTGCTGGGCATATTGATCTCAGGTTCTCTTGGCAATAGTTAAAGGACTATTGCTTCATAGAATACTTAGTCTGTATTGGATATATATGATCAAGGTGGAACTAATTAATGACTGTTTTCTGATGCAGTCCTTATACTTGAGTTTGGTTGAAGGTAATAATAGTTGCATGAAAACTGTTAATAACATGCTCTTTGGAGCTGAGAGAATCAAACTGAACTTAGGAAGAACACTGGGAAAGGCTAGCAGCTGGTGAGATCCTTAGACATCCCAGATTGGGTACAGGCTAATGCTTTAACACTTAACAGAAAACCAGTGACAAAGCAAAATATTATTTTGGTAATTAAGCCTAAGAGGCAGCCACCAGCCTGTACTGGATCCCAGCTGTGACTAGCATAGATAGTAGAAACTTAATAAATATTTGTTGAATTGAATTTTTCTTTCATGGAATAAAAATAAGAACTGCTGTTTATGAATGGCTAGCACTTTACTTGGAGAAGGCACTGGCGACCCACTCCAGTACTCTTGCCTAAAAACTTCCATGGACAGAGGAGCCTGGTAGGCTGCAGTCCATGGGGTCGCGAAGACTCAGACACGACTGAGCAACTTCCCTTTCACTTTTCACTTTCATGCATTGGAGAAGGAAATGGCAACCCACTCCAGTGTTCTTGCCTGGAGAATTCCAGGGATGGGGGAGCCTGGTGGGCTGCTGTCCATGGGGTCGCAGAGAGTCGGACACGACTGATGCGACTTAGCAGCAGCAGCACTTTACTAAGCTCTTGATAGGTTTTTCTAACCTCACATGAACCAATGCAAAGGCAAATATGTTACCTCAGTTTCCATATGAGGATGTTGAAGCTGAGAAAGGATAAGGACATGCAGCCTGGAAGCCTGGAGGTCTGTTTGGTTCCAGAGTTGCAGTGATTGGAGAAGAGGCTAGTTGTAGGAAATCGCCATTTCCCGGGAAATGGGCTGAGCAGATAGTAGCATTAAAGTTGGACTGATGGGAACGTTTTAGCATTCAGACCCGCATGTCTGATTTTGCCATAAATGCAGAATTGATCATGCGTTGCCTGTTTACTGCATGCTTATACAGTTTTCTCATTGCATGTTCAGAAAAGTTAATTTCATGACCAAGACTTGTTTCGGTAACCCCAAAACATTTAACTAGGCCATCATCCATATTAAAGAGTAGTTCTTAGTTATTGTGTTGTAATGAAAATAATTTTTAATCAGTCTCCCTTGTCATTGTACGTTAAGAAAAATCTGTGTAGTTGCATATTTTTCTCTCCTTTAAAAGGGAAGTATATTAATATATAACTCACATTTTCCATAAAAAGGAGTATTATTTTCTGGTTTGTTATTTTTTAATTGAAGGATAATTGCTTTATAGAATTTTGTGGTTTTCTGTCATACCTCAACAAGAATGAGCTATAGGTACACTCTTGTCCCCTCCCTTCCAAATTTCCCTCCCCATCCCACCCTTCCAGATTGTTGTAGAGCTCCTGTTTGAGTTCTGAGTCATACAGCAAATTCCCACTGGCTATCTATTTTATATATAGTATTATAAATTTCCATGTTACCCTCTCCATACATCTCACCTTCTGCCTCATCCCCTCCCCCATAAACATTAAATCATGGATACTTTACACATGCAGTTGCCATGTGAAAAGACCAACACTTATCCAGACATCTTTTGTTTTAAACCACCACATGTCAGTATTTATTACATTTTAATTTCGTATCAAGGAGGACATTCTTTTTAAGTAGATAACTAGATGAGTTACATTTTTGTTCAAAAAAACTTAATAAAGTTAAGGAAAGGACCAGGATTGTCCTCAGAACTGTCCTGTGCCCCAGCCCAAACCTGCTGACATCACCCTCAAGGCAGTAGCCCTGTGACCTCACTCTCCCAGGCGCCCAGCCCTCCTCACCCAAGGCTATTCCAGCCAAGGCAGAGAACATGCAGGCCAGGCTGCAGACAGGTCAGCAAATACTTATTCAATACCTTCTCTGCTCTGGTATCGTGCTCAGCACTAGGATGCATGGAAAAGAGAAATCACAGGTGCTGCCTTCACAGGGCTTGCTCAGGAACAGAGTCAAGCAGTGCCTTAGAGTGGGGTAGCTGATAAGGCAGGAAAGACAGGCTGCTGGCACCACGTGTCACACTCCAGCTGCCCAGCTGAGGGATACACCAGCCTGGTCCAGCTCCTGAGGAGCGGTTCTAGTCTCCCAGGCCCACTTGTTCCCCCTCATTGGGTGGTCCTGGAGGTGCAGTGCTTTAATACATATAAAGCATTTAGAACAGTGCCTGGCACTTAGTAGGTGCTCAGTAAATGTTAATTACATATTAGCTAAATGTAACCTTATCTTTTCCCAAACTTTCAGTGACAATTTTTTGTATAACTGTATTGAATTCTTCTCTGTGTCCTGAAGCAGAGATATAATTGACTTTTAAAACAGAGAAATAATTGACTGTTCACATAGGAATGAATTCTTTATACTTATTAAAATAGTTTCACAGTTAGCTGGTGAAGATTTATACATAATTACTTTTACCATACTTAAGGGATAATTAGCCCTGCTAATGGGAGTTATCATTATCTTAATCATCATTATTATCCTAATCTAAAGCATTTATTGAAAATCTCATTTTGCCTTTTAAGTCAGCTAACCCCTTTTTCAAAGGGAGTTTTTGGACCTGCCTTTGGGGTACTTACAGTATAAGACAGTGTTAATTCGCATGCCAGTTTAGCCTCAGCATTAAATCTATTGTTCCATCTCAAGTGTGCTTTTATTGATAGTTTTTGTTATAAATGTTCATACATCTTCTTTTATGGTTATGTAGCCCACCTCTTCTAGCAGATTCAGATTCTTCATATCAAAGGCAATTTATAGAAACCAAGTGATATTGTTTGCTTCTAATTATGTCCCCAAAGTGGTTGCTTACTACTCAGGTGATATTTTAAAATAATTTATTTGGAAATCATTTGAAGTTTACAGAAAGTTTAAATTAGAATAGTACAGAAGACTCTCATGTTTCCTTCATTCAGATTCTCCAACTATTGACATTTTACTACATTTGTTCCATCACCTACTCCTCTGTATTTGCATATCATTTTTTTCCTGAACCTTGAGAGCAAGCTGTACATGATGTCCTGTCCCCCCTAAATACTCAAGTGCATGTTTCAAACACTCTCCTACATCACTTGCATACAACTCTCCAATATGGAAGCCCAAACTGATAAAATACTACCGTCCCACCCACAGACTTCACTTAGATTTCACTAACAGTCTAAACAGTGTCCTTTTTTTTCCCTTTGCGGATGGCAAGTTTGGCCTTGGAGTACAGGAAATAGAAGAAAACAATAAAATGGGAACATCAGAGATCTCTTTAAGAAAATTGAAGAGATCAAGGAAATATTTCACGTAAGAATTGGCACAATAAAGGACAGAAATGGTACGGACCTAATAGAAACAGAAGAGGTGGCAAGAATACACAGAAGAACTATACAAAAAAGATGTTAATGACCCAGACAACCACGATGGTATGGTCACTCACCTAGAGCTGGACTTCCTGGAGCGTGAAGTCAAGTGGACCTTAGGAAGCATTACTACGAACAAAGCTAGTGGACATAATGGAATTCCAGCTGAGCTATTTCAGATCCTAAAAGATGATGCTTTTAAAGTGCTATACTCAATATGTCAGCAAACTTGGAAAACTGAGCAGTGGCCACAGGACTGGGAACAATCAGTTTTCATTCTAATCCCAAAGAAGAGCAATGCCAAAGAATGTTCACACTGCCACACAATTGCACTCATGTCACATGCTAGCAAGGTTATGCTCAAAATCCTTCAAGCTAGGCTTTAGCAGTACATGAATCAAGAACTTCCAGATGTATAAGCTGGGTCTCCAAGAGACAGAAGAACCAGAGATCAAGTTGCCAACATTAACTGGATCATGGAGAAAGCAAGGGAATTCCAGAAAAACATCTGCTTCATTGACTATGCTAAAGCCTTTGACTGTGTGGATCACAGTAAACTATGGAAAATTTTTAAAGAGATGGGAATACCAGACCACCATACCTGTCTCCTGAGAATCCTTTATGTGGGTCAAGAAGCAACAGAAACTTACATGGAATGACTGGTTCAAAAATGGGAAAGGAATATGTCAAGGCTGTATATTGTCACCCTGTTTGTTCAATTTGTATGCAGAGTACATCATGCGAAATACCAGGCTGAATGAATCACAAGCTGAAATCAAGATTGCCAGGAGAAATATCAACAACCTCATATCAACAATGATATGAGGAGAGTGAAAAACCTGGCTTAAAACTCAGCATTAAAAAAACTAAGGTCCCATCACTGCATGGCAAATAGAAAATGGAAGCAGTGACACATTTATTTTCTTGGGCTCCAAAGTCAGAGGACAGTGACTGCAGACGTGAAATTAAAAGACGCTTACTCCTTGGAAGAAAAGCTACGACAAACCTAGAAGAGTGTTAAAAAGCGGAGGTCTCACTTTGCCAACAAAGGTCTGTATAGTCAAAGCTGTGGTTTTTCCAGTAGTCATGTACAGATGTGAGAGCTGGACCATAAAGAAGGCTGAGCACTGAAGAATTAATGCTTTCACATTGTGGTGCTGGAGAAGACTCTTGAGAGTCCCTTGGACTGCAAGGAGATCAAGCCAGTCAATCTTAAGGGAAATCAACCCTGAAAATTTACTGGAAGGACTGATGCTGAAGCTCCAATACTTTGGCCACATGATGTGAAGAGGCCAACTCATTGGAAAAGACCCTGATGCTGGGAAAGATGAAAGACAAAAGGAGAAGAAGACAGAGGATGAGATGAGTAGATATAATCACCGACTCAATGGGCATGAATTTGAGCAAGCTCCAGGAGATAGTGGAGGACAGAGGAGCCTGGTGTGTTACAGTCCACGAGGTCAGAGTTGGGTACAACATAGCAACTGAACAGCAACAACATATACATATATGTATATTCATACACATGTGCATCTAAAAGTATATCATTGTGTGTATAAATGTGTGTAAATATATATTCAGTGTAAAGCTTATATATGTATAAAAGTGTATAAATCTGTGTTATACAATCATGGGCTCGTACCAGCTCCTCCAATTACAATCCAACACCATGGTATTCTTTCTGGAGTTCTCCCTTCCATGTTTGTAAATACCTGTTCCAATGGCAAGAAGTCCCATTTTTTGAACTATATTGTTTTATTTACTCGGTTTACTTGTTTACCACATGTAGCTGATTTTCCAGCCACACTAGCCATGTCTTCAGCCTGCCACCTCTGTGTCTCTCTCTCACCTCCTCATCCTCAACTGCAAGAGGGATATTCTCCCCCACAGCAGCAGGGGTATGTGTGTGTGTGAACCCCGGGAAGACAAGTCAGAACTTTCAGAGTTTGGGGGCACAGGCTGGGTTCAACATCTGTAAACCTCACTTTTCCCGTCTGTAAAATGAGGATTCGAAGAGGTAATATATGTTCAAAAGTGCTTGGCATATAGTATGAATTTAGTTATACTATTATTCAATTATACTATTATGTATAATTATTTTTACTGCTGTTATCATCAAAATTATTAAAAAGATTATTTCCCCCAAAGTTAAAAATGAGCAAAAGACATTTCTCAAAAGAAGATACACAGATGATTGATAAGCACATGAAAAAATGCATATCAAAACTACAGCCAGATGCCACTTTGTACTCATTAGGATGGTTACTGTCAGGAAAGAAGAAGGAAAATAGCAAAATGGTGGTAAACATGTGAAGAAATTGGAACCTTTTTGCATTGTTGGTAGGAATGTAAAAATGATGTAGCCAATGTGGAAAACAGTTTGGCAGTTCTTCAAAAAGCTAAGCATAGTATTACGTGATCTAACAACTCCACTGCTAGGCATACCCACCAGAATTGAAAAAACAGGTGCTCAAATAGATATTTGTACACTCATGTTCATAGCAGCAGCCAGAAGGTGGAAGCAATGCAAATGTCCATCAGTAATTGAATCATTAAACAAAATGTGGTATTTACATACAATATAATATTCAGCCTTTAAAAGGAGGGAAATTCTGATACATGGCTTCAACAGGGATGAACCTTGAAAACATTACACTCAATGAAACAAGCCAAATGCAGAAGGAAACATAATATCATTCCATTTAATTGAGCCACCTGGAATGAACAAGGAAAAGGGTCCTCACAAGGAAGCAAGCATGGTGGCACCCTGCTCTTGGAATTCTAAAACTGTGAAAGAAGACATTTCTGCTGTTTGAGCTACCCAGACTATGGTGCTTTTCTTATGGCAGCCAGAGGAGAAAGATAAACATCTCTTCACAGTTTTGCCAAGAACGGACTCTAGTCTTCATCTCCTAGAGTTTACCAAAATCTCTTCTCTTCACAAATGAAAAGGGTATCAAAAGAGAGAAGCCTTACCAGAAAGCTTGATCAGGGGATTTCTTTGAAATAACCAGAGTGGTGAGCAGTAGGTTCCAAAAGGCTAAGAAGAATAGGGTTTCTTCATAGAGATTTTCTTATGTGGCACCATCTGTTTTTCTATGAATGTAATAAAAATGACAGCTTTTCATGTACTGATACTCCCCGAGCCTTTTAAAGTCCAACATATGATGCTGTTTGTGTATAAAGGTTTTTCTCTTGTGCCCATTTTTTTCTCAAGCTTAAATTTCTGTGTAAACTCTCTTGGCTAAATTACACAAACCACCCACTCCCCATGCCTCTTCTCTCACTGTAGAGCAGGGGGCTGAAATCTGCCGTCTGCAGTGTGGAGGGTCCAACACACAGCTCACTGCCCCAAGCAAAGGAAGATTTGCTGGCTGACCTGTTTGCCCCATGCCCATACCCTCATTTGTGCCGTGAGTGAGGACATGCAGCTTTGACACATGGCTTCAAAACATTTTTGGTCAACCTAGCCCAAACTGCTCATTGGTCTTTTTAACTCATTAACTCATTTTCACTCATTCTGTTCTTCCCCTATTTTATGTTATTGGATAGTTATCTGCAAATTAGATATCTAAGTTTGGTCTCTGACTTTACACAAGCCCCTTCTTAATAACATGTACTTCCTATAGATCTGAAGATATCATTTGTATAAAACGGTCATTTTCCCTATTCTTAGGCTTTTAAAAATTATGACATGGTCTTCACAGCTGGATTCTGGGAACAGACTGTTTTCACATTCCTCTTGAGTCTGTTTGTCACAGTCCTTTTTGTCTTAACTGAAGGTGTGTGTGAATCAAATACCTAATAGATTGGATCAGAGCAGAAGGCTGCGGGGCTTGCTTGTCTGCTTTTCCTTATTTGAAAGCCTCCAAGACTACACAGAAACTAGTATCAGGTATCAAAGCACAGGCAGCTGATTAGGATTGTATTGTTTTGCTCCACAAATATCTGTTGAGCTCCTACTTGTGAAAAGCACAAAGTATTTTGGGAATCAAAAAATGAATAAAACACGCTTCCTGCTTTCAAGACTATTACAATGCAAAATATTAGAGAAGAACTTCTATTATAGCCCAAAGATCTTTGAGGAAGGCTTTCAGCCCATAGCTGTAAACGTATATCTCCTTAAGATGAGGATTACAAAGTATATCAAGAAAAAGCAAAGTGTGCTTTGAAATTATATTTTGGTATAGATGGGTTTTAAGCAAGGATTTGTGGACAGATTGAAAAATGAAACATGAAAGCTTTAAAGGGGTTTGGCTTTTGCTTTACTTTGGCTAATATAAGAGCACCAGGAAAACAAAAAGTATTCTTGCTCTTGACAGTATAAACTTCTTACTATTTTTAGAGAATAGTAACTGTGGATTTATGAAGTTCTTTGTCAGAGCAATTTAGTTAATAGGTATGTAAATGACTGCTTATTTCATTGTGTAGGCAGATTGCTCCATGCTCACTTTCTGAGGAAGAATATAAGTGCTCACTAATATTCCAAATGCAGAGAAGCAAAAGTTAAGGTTAGAATGCCATACTTTTGTTATATTAGATGTTAGGAATAAGACAGAGAAGATCTTTTAAATGATATTTGTGTGGTTTGCTCAGTGGAATTTCTTATTCACATACAACTCTCTAAGTGCCCTTTTTGGATGTAAGAAAATATAAGTGAATTGAGGTGCAAGGTTATTTCTTATTCTTATTGTTGGTTTTCAAGCATGAAGGATCATCATAAAGTTAGCTGGAGTGAGGAAGGCTGGGTATGCTGAAAGTTAATACCACAGTAATAAATTTTCATGCAAGATTTGCAGTCTGAGGCATATCGTGAGAAAATCCCCTAAAATGAAAATACCTAAGAAGTCAGTGAGAGACTTTATTTTGGGGGGCTCCAAAATCAATACAGATGGTGACTGCAGCCATGAAATTAAAAGACGCTTGCTCCTTAGAAGAAAAGCTATGACCAACCTAGACAGAGACATTACTTTGCTGAAAAAGGTCCATCTAGTCAAAGCCATGTTTTTCCAGTAGTGATGTATGGATGTGAGAGTTGGACTGTGAAGAAAGCTGAGCGCCGAAGAATTGATGCTTTTGAATTGGTGCTGGAGAAGACTCTTGAGAGACCTTGGACTGCAAGGAGATCAAACCAGTCCATCCTAAAGGAAATCAGTCCTGAATATTCATTGGAGGGACTGATGCTGAAGCTGAAACTCCAGTACTTTTGCCACCTTATCTGAAGAACTGACTCATTGAAAAAGACCGTGATACTAGGAAAGATTGAAAGCTTGAGGAGAAGGGGACAACAGAGGATGAGATGGTTGGATGGCATCACCGACTCGATGGCCGTGAGTCTGAGTAAGCTCCGGGAGTTGGTGATGAACAGGGAAGCCCAGCGTGCTGCAGTCCATGGGGTCGCAAAGAGTCAGACACAACTAAGCAACTGAACTGACTGACTAAGGAGCCTTATTAGAAGCATATTGGTTTTTCAGCATGAAAACAACTTCAGAGGAGGCTGAGAATTCCAAAGCTCTTCTGGTTTTAGCCACCTCCTGTGATCAGCATGGAAGCCTCTGTAATCTTTGAGTTAAACCAGGCTCATCTGGAATCAGAAGTCACCAGTGGGAGAGAATAAATGGGCTTGCCTCATAGACGATCTTCAGCTTCCCCCACATGAATTCATCCTGCCCAGGCACTTAGCTTCATCCTCAGTTATGTTTTTATCATTATGTTGCCCTTCTCTGAAATTTCGCTGGATTCCAAGTTGTCATGGAAATCAAATTAAAATTCTTATTAATGGAACCCAAGCTTTTCACCAGTTCACCTTCTACTGTCTTGCCTAATCATTCTTGGCTCCCACAATACCAGTTCACATTCTTCACATCATGTCAGCAAGCAAACATGCAGAAACTCACTCATCATGTTTGTTTCTCTCTGTGGGCTCCAGCTTATGTAGTTCCCCATCCGAGTATCTCTTTACTCATCAGTAAGCTGAGTTTCTTCTCACTTGCCCCTCGTCCCTTGGCTCTGCAGTTGTTGTCATAACGTGTCTGTATTCTTTATGTGGCAAGCTCTTTCTGTGCCTTGCTGTGGGCCCTGAGGTTACAGACCAGGAGCTGTATTGACTTCAGCCTCACCAGCTCAACAAGGGGGAAAGGACTCCGCTCTCCACATTGTGAGTGCTTCTTTGTTAAAATGTTTTATGTGTTTGCTTTTTCCTTTGTCTTCCTTTTCCTATAGGTCCAGAGTGAAGATAGTGTCCTCCTGTTTGTTATTTCCTGGACAATTACAGAAATTATCCGTTACTCCTTTTATACATTCAGTCTGTTAAACCATCTGCCTTACCTCATCAAATGGGCCAGGTAAAGAAGTATGGGGATGAAGACTAACTTTTGAAGTGTTCCATTATTCTACTTTTTCTTTATTGCCTAAATACTATTTTTTATTTTTAAAACTTATGTGAGGTAGGGGTTGGATGAAATTCTGCTCTGTGGATTTCATCAGGGCAAGTGACTATGTAACTGTGATTTATAGAAACACTTTTAAATTTTTAATCTCTACTTAAGTGATTTATTTGGGATCAATTCTCTCAGTTAAATTATTCAATAGAGATTTGATGTAGCATCCCTTTTTGTCCATAGGAAACTTTACTGATGAGCTTCTGCCATTATGATGGTTTTTTGGGACCAAGTCCAATTTCTGTCTCAATTTTTCCAACACAATAATTCTTAAATTAGTCTTTAATTAATAACAAATGTTACAGGGCACTTTTAGCATATTATCAGATTAGTTTGCTTTGATTATTTTTAACAATAGTATTTGTTATGAATTTGGTGAATTTCTGATCATTCACCTGATTATCTGAACTAACCTGTGACATAGTTGTGAGCAACTTTCTGAGTTAGAAAAGACTACAGGAATGAGTGACAAAGCCAAAGGATCAAAATTGTCCTTGGGGTCAAAGTGCCTCATTTCATAAAAGGAAAACGGTGGTTCCTAGACAATTTATGAGTTTAATGATTAAACAGAGACATAAACCAAATGTTTTCAAAGCATGTGAACTTCTTTTCTTTCCTTTTTCCCCACGACCCCCCACCCCACCCCAGTAAACATTTGTATTAGGAAAAAAGAAGAATAGGTAAAGTATAGCAGTTTCTAACCAAGCTGGGCAACAAAGCAGATAGGAAAATAGAAAGCTGTCTATCCTAGTTATAGGGCAAGTTTATTGACCAAACCCTGGTTTTAGTATTAGAGAAAGAATCCTTTGTCCGTTGTCTTCTGTGGCCCCTGGAAGAGTCCTGCTTTTCCACCCTCCTCTGAAGCATGGCTGAAGGTGACAACGGAGAGCATACCTTTCTTTCATCAGCATATTTCCTGTATGTGGAGGTTTAGAGCCCAGTATTTACTATCAGCCACACAGCCAAAGGCTTTTTAAACATGAGCTGATGATTTCTTTAGCAATACTTATCCCTCAGAATAGGGGCTTCCCTGGTGGCTCAGACGGTAAAGCATCTGCCTGCAATGCAGGAGACTCGAGTTTGATTCCTGGCTTGGGAAGATCCTCTGGAGAAGAAAATGGCAACCCACTCCAGTATTCTTGCCTAGAAAATCCCATGGATGGAGGAGCCTGGTGGACTATAGTCCATGGGGTTGCAGAGAGTCGGACACGACTGAGCGACTTCAGTTTCATACCTCAGAATGGCTTCCCGTTAGTTCCCTAGGGTGAGCCTTTCCAAAATTCTTTTTAAAACATGAGAAACTCCTTTTTAAAGTGAAGAAAATTTCACCCATGTGATAGTAATTGGGTTTTTTTGGGGGTGGGGAGGACTGGAAACATAATGACCAAGGCTATCATAAAATTTTTAATATTTTTTAAACTTAGCATGTATTTTATTTTTCACAGTAGCATGTACAGGCTTTTGAAAGCTTTGCAGTATATACACATTGGATATGCTGCTTTTTTCAGTCCACACACCAGAATTGGTGTGTATTGTAGGGATTCCTGGACACCATGTTTCAACACCTTCCCCCCAAAACCCACACCCACCTATGAGGCAGGACCCTTCAGTGTGAACCATGACTCTGTGCCCTACTTTACCAGTATTTGACATCATCTCAGTTATTTTAGGGGGTTGTTTTGAAGAGTTGTTTATTTAGTCAGGCCAGATTTTGAGGCTGACCAATACATTTAATTTTAGAACATTCAGAAACATACCTGCTTTGGCCCTTTTCAAAAGCTGGGTTGTAAAACCTGAATTTAAGCAGTGGGTAAATAGGAAAGTGTATAAACAATAGCTTTCTACAAGACCAGTACTGATTACTTATCATCAGTACTGGTTGTGGGGTTGGGAGTGTGCATCTTTCCACTGAAGCTGGCTTCAAACCTCTGTAATGAGTATTTTGTTTTATTTTAGGTACACACTCTTCATTGTGCTCTACCCAATGGGCGTGTCGGGAGAATTGCTCACGATATATGCCGCTTTGCCCTTTGTCAGACAAGCTGGCCTGTACTCCATCAGTTTACCTAACAAATACAATTTCTCCTTTGATTATTATGCATTCCTAATTCTGATAATGATCTCTTACATTCCAAGTAAGTAGATATTTATGCATATATTTATTTATGGTTTTTAAATTGGCTCAACAATAGCTAGAGTTAAATGCCTTTGGTTGTTTTTACACCATAAATCTAATTTATTGGGGATGCTTTGGTTTTCATTGAAGCTGACTGTCAGAAAGAATTTTCTCTGGTAGTAACTGAATAAAGATGAATTCTTCTCAGCTGCTAAAATGCAGTCCTTAGTGTGTGTGTTTGAAACAGTGAATGCCAGAATAAGTTAACTGCCTATTGGAGGAAAGTACTGAGTGGAAAGCAAAAAAAAAAAAAAAAAGCCATTAGAAACCTTACCTTGACTTTTTCAGTCTCTTAAAAGCTGCTTGTTATGGTATTTGAAAAACACTGTAGAGAGAGTTTTACACTTCTGCTATATCAAAATAGACATTACTTCACTTTTAAGGAATTGGTAGTTGAGTAGAAACAAGTAAAATAAAAATAGATTAATTGATTAATTTTTTCTTTATTTCTTATTTTCTTTTTTGGAAATAAACACTAAAGCCATCTGAACAGAACATAGCATTCTCTTCAGGATGGTTTCCGATTATAAAGCACTCTTGCCTGGCAAATCCCATGGATGGAGGAGCCGGATAGGCTGCAGTCCATGGGGTCGCTAAGAGTTGGACATGACTGAGCGACTTCCCTTTCATGCATTGGAGAAGGAAATGGCAACCTACTCCAGTGTTCTTGCCTGGAGAATCCCAGGGATGGGTGAGCCTAGTGGGCTGTCCTCTATGGGGTTGCACAGAGTCGGACACAACTGAAGCAACTTAGCAGCAGCAGTAGCAGCTGAAGGTTTAAATATATAGATACTCAAATCTGCCTACCAGCACATTAACAGAGAGAAAAGGCCATGTTTGAGGCTTCTCTGAAGTGAGTCTTGTTTGCTGAGGATGAAGAGTTGTTTACTCCTTTTCTCAAATTTTGATGTTCAGTTTCTATCCTATAATTGATTTCCACATATCCAAAAGTCATGTTTTACCCAAGGCCATGTAAACTGAATGCTTCTTCTCCCTTAGCTACTTCCGTTGGCATTATGACTCTGAATCTTATTTTAGGCTGTAAGATGTTATATTTTCCCCTAAACCTCAGGTTAAATTCAGACTGGAAGGTTGGATTTTTCTTCAGCCCACAGCATTAACTGAATGAATCATCCTAACAATCACAGGTGACAAGCTTGTGTCCCCTTGTGGAAAATTGCATTTCATACATTTTGAGAGAAAAAAAAACGACATCCCAGTTTCTTGTGAAACATTTATCTTGGAGAAGTTCTTGGATGCACTTCTGCTTTGTGATTCCTTTTACACCCTTTAGTAGCAATCAAGTCCTCCTCTCTGTTGCTGGAAGCAGGGTGGCTAACGGCCATCTCTCTCCAAATGTAAAAGGTAGCTGAGGTTCAAACAAAAGATAAATATGGAAGAGTGTAAAAAATTAAGTAGTAAGAATTAACTTAGAACTTTTCACCTTTCCGATTGTGTTCCCCTAGAGTTTCATTTCCAGTCCCTAGAGCAACACTTCTAACTGCAGTTTTGCCACACCCAGGCTAAGCAGTATTATCTTGATGAGCACTATAAGATTCATTTAAATTCAGCATAAGTCTTTAAATGGAGATAAATGCCGTGTTGGATAACTGGGAACGGGGCCAGGAGACTGTCATGAAATCAAACCAGTAACAAAGTGCTGCCCCTTTAATGGAAACCTGGGGCCCCTTCTTCAGAGGTGCTGCCAGGTTTCCAGTCTGTTGCAGGTGGGGCTGTATTCCAGGAGCAGTTCTCCAGGCATTCTGCACCTGCTAGTCTCTTTTTGTGCTATGGGGGCCAACAAGAGCCAACCTTTTGCCTCTGCCTGCTGACGTCTCGGTAGAGAAGGGGCTTGGTCAAGCACAGGATGACAGGATTCCTGAAGGAAAACAAACCCAGTTCTGTGGGATTTTCCTCTGTGGCCTTAGAAGAGAAGAAAGCACAGACCTAGGACTCAGCTGTCTTACAGAGAACAGGGAAACTTTCTCCTCTCAGCCAGCGTCTGCTTTCCGTACCTCAGTCCTTCCCCCTTCTACCATTCTCAGCCTCTTTTTAATGAGACAACTTGGCTTGGTTAAAATCCATACTTTTTCATTTCTAAGGTAGCTTAACTCTTGTAGGACAAAAAACGGATTCATTCCAAGGACAGAGATTAAGTTTCCCTTCAAATCCATAACTCCCCACCGAGGCTCAAGATGGCAGCGCAGACCCTTTCTGCTGCTGCAGATCACTCATGTCTGCTGGCGCTCACTGTGCTTCTGGCCTGAGCCAGTGGCCCTGAATGTTTTCAGTAGTTGATGTTGTTAATGCTGAGACCAGTTTGTACATTCATTCCAGCCAACTGCATGTTTCCAACTTTCCAAAACTTTGTATTTATAAGAAGAAAATGCAGAGTCAGGAGAGGTTGCTGTTGCCATGTAGCCTTCTTTACCAAATTTGGATTCCCTTCCACAACTTAGGTTTCTTTCAACCTCCTCTCATGGGAAGTGGATGATGCATGTATCTTGAAGAAAGCAGCACTCTTCGTTACGGTCCTGACCAGATGTTGCATTGTCGCGCATGCAGCCCATATTGTGCGTGGCCTGTGAGCTGCAGCCCTGGGAGTTTTCTCATAGCAGGGTGCTTTGGATTCCCTTTGGGGTGTTCCTCTCCTCTGCTGCAGCTGCAGTATGAGTATGGACAGTATCTATTTACATTACCTGCCCTCCCCCTTTTGCAAATTGGTGAAAGTTAGCTGCCGGGCTGGGGGTTTTAAAAAGGCAGAGAGAAATGAGAAATAGTGATAGAGGGCAGGGTCACCAAGAAGCAGGGCACTGTCCACATTGTCAGTAACCATAACCACACCTCTGATTTTTAGAGAAACAGAAGGAACTTGCCCCAAGCAGAGTGTTTCCAGTTGCCTTCTGTCTTCAAGTCTTAAGAGCGCCCTTCTCCTTACAGGAAGGTGTGCCCAGTGACACCCGCAGACACCCACCCACCCTCCAGCACACCAAGACAGACACATGCACAGCCGCCATCTCCATCCTACATGCCCTGAACTATAAGAGCAGAGGCTAGAATTCTGAACAGCTTGTTGTCAGGTTGAGATTTTCAGTGTAGTTAAAAGCAGGCAGCCATGCTTCTGGAATTATTTCAATCACTGTAGCTGGTATGACCATGTGAGTAACTGAGATGGAGATAGTGTCCCCCAAGTTCTGGTCACCAGGGAGTCACTGCCAGAGAAGCAGAGAATCTCTCGCCCAAGTACTTCCATTTTCCCTATCTCCCCCACACATTTCTTTCTCTTGGGCACTGAGCAACTTCTGGAAGAATGTAACCAAATGAAAGGGCCATATCTGCTCCACATTTCTGACCCAGGAGCCTCAGTAGTTGGCAGGCCCTTGTATGAGGATGCAGGTATATTTAGCCCTCTTGTTGCCACTAAAGGCCTACTGAATGGCTTTTGGATCGTTGTCCTGCATCAGACCCCGTGGGTCCATAGCCACACTTTATATATAGAGTGACATAATCACAAACGCAGCCAGTGGAAAAGTCCTTAGTGTCTTTGCCACAAAGTTTCCCTTTACTAAAGTATATCTATAGAAATGTGACTAGCCTCACATTTTTAAATGATTACAATTAGCATTCCTTATGGTTTAATTATATCCTTACTTCCAGTTTTTAGATTATAGAGCTTGTCAAATTTTCTGGCGTTCATACCAAAATAGTTCTCTCACTGTTGAATTTTATGCACAAGCTGGGTCTTTTCTGTGAATAACTTCCTGCCTGCAAATAGTGAGTGGAGTGGATGGCAGTGCTGTTCAGCACCGGGGCCTCCTCTGCAGTTTATCAAATCTGTGTGCACACACCCACTGATGTCTTGGTACTTTGGGAGGATCGTTTGACATTTGGCCAACTTGGAACCCATTTGGAAAGAAAGAAACTGTCAGAGAAGAGTTGGCAGTAGAAGAAATCACCTCCCCCAAAACAACAGGTTACTGTCTAAAATATAGAGAATGGAGCTGTTGAGAAGGGAAGGTGTATGGTGTACGTCCAAGACCATCTCCTGGAATATTTTATGTGGTTTTTGAACCCCCAGTTTACAGTAACCTTGTGAAGGTCAGATAGCTTAAGCTGGCATCTCCCAGCAGGGACACTGTAGGCCTTTGGGGTGGGACAGTTCTTAGTCATGGAGGACTGTCAGATAGTGTGGATTTTGGCATTACTGGCCCCTTGCACTGAATGCCAATAATATCCCCACTCCAGTCCTCCCACCCCTATTTCCAGCTACTCCCTAGACAGGCAGTACCACCCTGTTCAATTGAGAGCCAGTCCTTTTTAAAATAACTCATGAAATGACCAAGAACAGAATCTCCAGTGCGTAAGGGTTGCTTTTCGTATCCAAACGTGGCTTAGTGGTGTTCAGATCAAACGCCCCTTCTCGGTCTTCCCAAAGAACAGCATTTCTCTGGAAGTACCTTTGGGACATCCTTCTGGGTGACAGAGCATGGGGACAGGGAGGGCGAGACTAAGGGTCAGGAGCATGGAGCCTGGTCCTGACTGTCAGTGATTTGCTGTGAGACCAAGGCAAATGCCCACCCTCTCTGAGGCTTCCATTCCTCCTCTGTGAACAGGAATAATAACTCCAGCACTAGAATTCATCCCCTAGTTGTTGAGAAATCAGAGAATAAATGTGAAGATAGCATGAGCTTGTATAAAGAGTATTATTTGGCAGCTCTGTGGAATCTTGATTGGTAATGCTAGTGACAGTAGTATCTGACATTCCAATCCACGTTACCCTCCCCCTCGGCTAAAGCAGGAAAGTAAGTTTCTTTGTGTTTTTCTTCTTTTTCCAAGCCCGTCTTGTTACCATCCTTGGTTGCTGGCAGAGAAAGTGGTCAGAGTCAGAGTGGACCTCAAGTCCATGTGCTTTACATAGAACATATAGTTTTAAATCCTTTCCTTAACCAATTCTTTCTCTTCTTTGCAGTTTTTCCCCAGTTATACTTCCACATGATACACCAGAGAAGAAAGATCCTTTCTCATACTGAAGAACACAAGAAATTTGAATAGTTCCTTCTTCCTGCACATCCCCAGAAACAAACTTTCCAATGACAAAAAATGCTGCAGACTTTTTCAGTTCCCAATACGTTTCATAGAAAATAAGTAAGAACTATTTTTAAATACTAAAAAATAAATAAATAAATAAACCAAAATCCAGTGTCATGTGGGCCTGGGATTTTCTAAAAAACAAAACAAAAAAACGAAAGCTGTTACATAAAACATCCTGGCCGGTCCATTTCAGCATGCTCTTTCAACCAGAAGTTCCCAATATTTATGATGGCGCTGGAAAGGGATTTGGCATTTTATATCCTCCTGTTTCCTTCACATGTCTGATAAATAAAAGATCTGTAACACTAACTACTTGAGCGTTACAGTCTGAGTCCTGAAGTTGTGCCCACTGAGTGCCCAGCTTGGAGCAGTTAAACTTCAGGCTGCAGTGTGTTTAGCATTCCCTCTCAAAGTGCTTGACTGCATGCTGGAAGCCGTTTGTTCTCTGGCATGCTCTGAAGTTATGGCTGGGACCTTCCCCTTGTGTCTAGTGAAGAGTTATACAATGTATATGTCTGTGAAACTTTGGGGTAGTGCCTATAATCAGAAAACAACTAGAACCCTTTTGTTTGTTTTCAATTGAGTCATTACTGCTTGCCACTACGAAATGTGCTTGAATTTAATAAGTATGTGTATATTGTAGAGAAGCTACCTTAACTGGGGCTCCACCTCAATCCTATTTTAACAAAACTGGACAGTTCTGAGGAAGGGAAAGCTCAGTAGCTAGTCAATGATGGGTACCTTTCACAGTACCATTCTCAGAACACCCTGAGTAAGGAGTTTGCCAGGAGCTATTTTCACTTAGGGACCTGAAGCCAGTCTAGTGCACAGAAGTAGAGAATCTGTTCTTGAAAGCACATGGAAGGTGTTACTCTAGAAATGGAGTTTGGAAGAACAATCAGGAATGGGTTTATGTACCCTTATTATTTTATTTTTACATTTTTATTCAGCTCTTCTGTTTGTATACTTTTCCTTATTATGGTGCAGTGTAATTCCCACCAAGTTGTAAGTCCAGAGGCAGTGAAATGTTCCAGTTGGGCAGTCATGAACTAAAAGTAGTATCGTCCCCGCATTTTGGAGCAGCCAAGAAATACTTTGGACATATGGACATTGTCTAATTAACGTCTTGTCTACATACTATAATTGCTAAACTGTGCATTTAAGACTTTTCAAGAAAGAGTTGGATGAAAATGTAAAGCCCAAGTTTAGACATGCATTAGATTTTAAATATACAGTGTTCTTTATGGAAACATTTTCCCTTTTTTTTTTAAAATTGGTTGATCTTTTAAAAGTCTAGTTTACTAGCTTACTGATTGGTTATCAACTAAAGTATAATTGCCAATATTAGAAGGATGTCATAATGGAAAACTTTTAAATGCTTATTTTAATAGAAGCTTGAAAATTAAGATGAAAATGAGAAGAAAATATGCAGCCTGAAAGTTAATGCAAGCAGATGTATAATACATTATTTTTGAATTGATCATTAAAATTCTGCTTCTTAAAGGCAGCACTCTTGATTGGGTGTGGTGAGATTAGAATCTATTCTTGTATTTGATAAACAAAATATATGGGAAGATTATTTTTCATGCTTTTTTCTCTTATTTTTCCAAAATGTTTTTCTACCATAAAATAGAATCAATTTGAGTTATATTAGCCTTATTACTTAAGCTGAGTAAGATTTTTTTCATTTGTGTTTGAAATAGGAGATGGGATGAAAAATGCAAATTTTCCAGGATTGCTGGATTGGGAGTTTTATTCGGGCCTCTCTATTATAACTTGTCATTATTTATGAAAAACAGTCTGTCACAAACAGTAGTCATGCATCCAATTGAACTTTGACAACAAGAACGCAGCAAACAACTCCCTTCTCAGAAAGGGTCTCAACCCCAGTGTGTATTTTTGTCCATCAACATTTCAAATGCTCATTGCAGATAAGTAAGGCATGCACTGTGTCCTTCAGTCACCTCTCTCAGTAACTGGTCTCGTTATCTCGAATGTGAATTCATTTCTCTTTGGAAGTAGTGGTGTTCATTTATGAACTGAGAATGTCTAACCCTACCAGATATCTCGTCTTGTAAGGTGTGGCTGAGGAAGGTGGTGTTTTGGTGGGTATTTTGTCAGACTTAACCACTTTCATTTCTGGGCAGAGTCAAAGGCGTCATCTGCCCCCCCAACCCCTACCTGATTGGGTGTTTCAGATCCCCCTCGGGGACCGCCTTCTGGCAGAGAATTCTTTGAGATGCGCAGTAGTGCTGTGTCGACACAAGCTGCTCATCTGCATCTTGCTGTGTTGTTTGCTAAGGTTGGGGTCATTCATTTAACACGTACTGACTGATTTCAAAGGCTCCGTGGAGAGTTCGTCATGGAGTAAAGCACATCTATCTGATGGAAACGTTCCTCTGGAGCAAACTTCCGACAGGGTTAGAAGATGTAGCTTTGAGGCATGTGAAGAGATTGTGCCCTCACTTCCACTTGTGTTTTTGGTTATTCATTTATAATAAAAGGTTGGCATTGATGTGGTACAACCTGCAAATTAGTTCAGTTCTGAGTTTTGGATAAAGCATTGTAAGACAAAATCGGTACATACCGCTCCTTTGAAATTTGGGTAAAAAATTATACAACCATATATAAAGTCATTTTTATATTTTTTCTATGTTGTGAAAACCAAAACTGTAATTTTATAAGTCTTTGATTCACTAAAATTATATAATTTAAATGTATTTTTTGTATATTTAGAAATAAGGAGTTCCAAGACTATGCCTAACTTTCTATGCATGTATTTGGAAGCTGTTTTTACCTGATAATGTAGAAATAAGTTGTATTCATAAAATACTAATCTGTGTTGCATTTCAAAATAAACTGGTGTGTGCTCTGCCTGGATTTGATATCTGACCAGTAGATCTGGTGATTTTTCACATTCAGGCCACATTGGGGTCATTCATTTAACACGTACTCACTGATGCCTGGAGAATCCCAGGGATCGGGGAGCCTGGTGGGCTGCCGTCTATGGGGTCGCACAGAGTTGGACACGACTGAAGTGACTTAGCAGCAGCAGCAGACTGATTTCAAAGGCTCTGTGGAGAGTTCGTCATGGAGTAAAGCACATCCATCTGATGGAAACGTTCCTCTGGAGCAAACTTCTGACAGGAAGGGCTTAGAAGGTGTAGCTTTGAGGCATGTGAAGAGATTGTGCCCTCACTTCCACTTGTGTTGGAACATTGGGTTGGCCTGAAAATGGTATTGTAGGATTATGGAAGTTTCAGTTTTATTATAGATTCCAGCTCTTTCTTAAAGTTCTTAAATCTATTTCTGCTCTTCATAATGGTTTTACACTTAAAGGAAAAGCAGACAAATTATATTGAGGTTTCAAAAAAATCATTCTTCCTAGCAGTCAGTCTGCAAGCTTACCTTGCAAGCCTCCAAGCTGGCTACAGAAGGACAGGACAGATTGATCATATAGGTGACCAGGAGAAATAAAAATCAGTAAAAGGTGGAGGGCCCTTGTCTTACAGTGTGTATGTATGTAAGTTTCAATCTAATTTTTCTAATATAAGTTGAGAGGGAAATACTGTTGCCCAGCAATGTTCACCTTATGAAATACGTACTTGGCCAAGCGGTCCAGTACCTCCTCCTAAAAACACCTCCAAGCACAGAGCAATCCTAGAAACTGCTTTACACACAGTAACAAGCGGGGAGAAAGACTGAGAGGATACTCAGCTCGGCTGCTTCCAACCCCCTAGTTCTAGACCCCAGATTTCCTCACCTCAAAAGTGCTCATGTGTCCATGTGCCAGTCCCTTTCTAGTTATGTCTCTAGGTGGTCTCAGGGTGCCTCCAGCAGGGGCATGAGCCCACCTGAGTCTCCCAGGTCCTAGAGGTATCACCCTTGTCCAGGACTGTGGAAAATGTTCCAAAGAGGAGCATATTTTTTCTGAATGCTGTCTGATCACAAATTACCAGCATAGTGGTTAGAACAGCCTCTCTCCTCATATAGAGTTAATCTACTTCGGAGATAGGCACATTTATGAAAAGAAAATTATTTCAGCTGAAACTGAGGAACAGATGGTAAAGTTAGTAGTAGAGGCTACCCAGAAAACAACCTTTCCATCTTAGAGTGGCAATGGGAAACCAGCCAGGTCTTTGTAATTTGTCATTGTCATATTTTATGGCAATTGTGTGTACTATGTTAACATAAGCTCCAGCCTTAGGAATTACCATTGGTATAATTGAGACCCACTGTTCCACACACAGTATTCCGAAAATACTGCTGTGTTGTTCTGTTCCCTTTAGCAAGAATGAAGAAACTAGCTTTGCAATTCCTTATATATATTTTTTTATTCCAGCATTACAAATAGACTAGTTCGTTGTTATACAGTTTAGTGGTGAAGAAACTGTTCTAAACATCTATTACCAAAAATAACTATACCTATTAACATTCCCCTGCCTGCAACTAGGAACCAGAGTTAGAAGAGAGCTGTGTAGGTTTTTTTGACCTACACTTTGATTTAAACATGTGAGAAACTAATCTGGGTTTGTTGTGTTTGTTTTTTTTTTCCAGATTTAGAGAAATACCTCTTACTGTTAAGGGTAAGATCTCATTACCAAAAATAATCTTTTTTTTGCCCACAAAAAGGCAATTCACCCTAAGAGTCACTTGATAAGCAAAAATGAACTATGGGAGAGGCAGTGTACTTTAAGCACCGAATACCCCTTTCATAAATCTGTTTATATTTGGAAATTGTGTTTTCTGTTCACTGATTTCAGAACATGGACTTACTACCATGGCAGTGCTTCCACATCTATCTATGACCGTGGATGCAATCCAGATGCTTTTTCATGCTGGACTTAGTTAAAACCCTAAGGCCATTTCCGCCTCCGTGTTGTAGCTGGGTGGCCCCACTGGGGGGCAGCACCTCACAAGCGATTGGGGGTCTGGGGAATCCAAGGCGTTTGGAACATAGCTTTGACCCAAGGGCAGAAAGGCACACTTAACAAAGGTCAGTCACAGAC
This sequence comes from Aepyceros melampus, assembly GCA_006408695.1. NCBI lineage: Eukaryota > Metazoa > Chordata > Mammalia > Artiodactyla > Bovidae > Aepyceros > Aepyceros melampus. Next base: position 270,517 of record SJXQ01010287.1, read on the forward strand.
TTCTATTGTCCATATAAAGTAAAGGCAGCCTCATGTTCTGGAGGGGTACAGGAAATAACACTTTTTTAGAGCAAAAATCCCCAGTTTGCATTTGAACTCAGACTCCAGCTGTTCTCTTCCTGCTGCGGAGACCTCCCTGGCTGAGACTGCGCAGGCTGCCTGGTTTTGAAATGAGAGAGATGGAGCTGATCATAAAGCAGGTGTTAGTGCTCCTGCTTAATGGAGAGCCTGCTTGTTAATCTCTGAAACATTCAGGGAGGTCAGTTCCCGCTCTTCTTCTGTCCCTGGATATTTTTGGAGGGTGGCCTGGGCCATGAGAAAATGTCAGGCCACCTTATATGGCCACGTCTGGCCCCGAGAATGCTTGTCTGCAGCACGTCCAGTACACTCTGTGGGTGTGAGTTGACTCTTGGACTGTGAGTTTTCTCACAGATTTAAAATACTTCTATTCATGCCAGGGATTATTCTTACTCTTTAACAGGCTTAAAGTCTTCCCCAAGAGCTGTTTAAATGACACCAATTTTGGCCATACCCAACAGATCACCCAAGGCATATGTAATCCCTCACAGCCACACTGGTGGTTTGTGGCAGGGCAGTAGTCTACTGCAGGTGGTTTATTTATTTTTCTAGTGTATGTCAAAGTGGAATCCACAGAATATTAGTTCTGGGGGCAATGGGAGTACAAGTATGTTAGGGAGTGGGGGGTTCTGTGGTTTAAAAAGTTGAAATGAAAAGTTTTCTCTCCTGCTGGACTTTGTATATCTTTTTGCATGTGAATACAGCTTGCGAATCTCCAAGGAAGGGGGAGCTGATGCAGGGCCAAAGCCACTTTCAACCTTACCCTTGAAACATCTTCAGGGCTAAAGCTCCTTGAACACCAGGAAAAATAAGAATCTGTTGGCAGCTTTCCCCATCAGAGAACGTTAATACATCCTGAGGGAAAAAAAACAAAAGAGGGCTTAGCCTGGGATTTGGGAAGATTTTCCTTGTTTTTGTTTGTTTGTTTTTTAAAAAACAACGATCCCAAATAGGTAAATGAATTACACATTAGATTGAGAACCCAGAAGTCAGCAGCCCTGGATGGAGTCTACCATTCACTTGTTTCTGCTGCATCTAAAGGGAGCTTACCAGTGGATGCGAGCTTGCCTGAGAAGACCCAGATGGAACTGCAGCCCCAACTTGGGTCAGTCCAACTCCCACTCCCCCTGTGCCCACACCCCAAATTCCTTAATCTCCTGCTGCCAGAGCCCTTTATTCAGGCTGGTGTCCTTGAAGCTCCTGGTGTCTTCCTGACTTTGCTGTCAATCCTGAATGCCCCCAGGTGCTGGCTACTTTGTCCTGCTGTGTCCTGTTATGTGACAAGGCCCCAGAGTTCCTTTTGCTCTGGGCCCTTGTCAGTTGGCATCCTCCCCATGTCAGCTCACCATGTTCGCAGATCCTTAAAGCCAAGGAAGACATCAGTCTCTGTGCAGAAGAAATGTGGGACCTGAGAGGGCATGTGACTTTCCCAGGGCCACACAGTGAGACAGCCGGGACCAGCTTGCTGCCCACACCCATCACGGCTTTGCTGGAGCTCCTAACCCTTTCTTGTTCCCCATCTCCCTATTCCCCAGTCTCTATGCCCACGACCCCTCAACCTTCCCAACCTTCTGCCAGACTCCACCGCTTGACCACTGTTATCAGGAACCCCCATGCCCCCTGCCCTCCCATCACACCCTCTTGGCAAAACCCCAAGCTCAGATCATGTGCCTTCTCCCCTTGCCCGTGCCTCACCCTGGGGGCTGCCTGCCTGGCACTGCCCAGGATTCTCTTAAACTCCATCCTCCTTAGACCTCTGACTCACTCCCAGTCCCAGAATGCACCCCCAGTTTAACAGAAATCTGCCATCAGGTAGCAATTGCTTCAGCTTTCTATTACCACACCTAGAGACTTACCTATACAGAGCATACCCTTTGCTTTACCTCCTGTTAGAATGGATGGGGCAACCTTCTGTCCAAAGTTAATCCCTTCCTTGTACTCTAGATGTTTCCATCCCCCACGCTTCAGGACCTCACTGAGCCGTCCCATCCTCTCTGTGCTTCCTCTCGGCCATCTCCTCCTGTAGAGCGTCTCCCCGTCTTGGCTCTGACCCCAGCCCTCCTCCCTCTCTCCTCCTGTCCTCTGGGAGGGGCCCTGCCAGTGCTCCTCTACTCTCACTTTCCACTCTTCCCATCTCCCCCACCACTCCTCCTGCTGGCGTGGGTCTCTTCCAGGTCACTAGTGACCTCCTTGTTGTGAAATCCAGTGTAGACTCTGTGGCCTTTGTCTTAGGGTTGAAATTGGGGTACTACTGGCTGAATGTTAGAAATAATGGTATGGCTTTGGAGTCGTACCAGTGGGGGCCCAGCAATACTGAGTTCTGGCCCAGAACTCTCATTTTTCTTCCCTGCTCCTTGCATCTTTAATGAAGGTGTAGGCCAAAGAAAGGAGGGAGAACCAGCCAACAGAATGTGTAGTGGTTAACTGAGTCAAGCCCCAGGAGAGCCTCCTGGGAAGCTCCTCACAGAACACTCATGATTTCTAAGCTAGTAAGAGGTAGTGGTAAAAGGCAATTGTGAGGCCTGCTCAGCTTACCTCTCACCATATTCTTGTTCATCCCAGTCTTAGATCCTACATCTGTGATAGGGAGAAAGGCTGACCCAACACATCACCAGCTCCAGGGAAGGGAGGTTCAAAGGTGGTGTGCATGTGCCCCCGTGCTTGGCACCAGGCTGGCCTGGGCTGGGAAGGACAGGAAAGCATCCAGGCAGAAAACGCAGATCCAGCTCTGCTTACCACTTCACGGCGAGAAGAGCTGGAAGAGGCCCCCTCCCCGCTGTACACCAACCTCTTAATGCCCGTTGACTCCACTGCCTCTCACGAGCAGATGGAGCGCCATCAGAATCTTGAACCTGAGCACGAAGGTTAGTATTCTTCTTCCTTGAGAAGGAGCCAAGACGTGATGGGAGAATGAAGAGGGACCTTGGACTCCCTCCCGGGAAGCCAGTGTCGTTCTTGAAATGATCTTTGCTCTGGACAGCCTGTTCTGGTTTCCTCCTTCCTCCTTCACAAAATTTGCTCAAGTCTCACTCAAAAGTTGAGTGCATTAAGAATCACTCAGGGGGCTGGACAAAATCAGATTTCTGGCTCCCTCAGACCTACTGAATCTGAGTCACGAGAGATAGAGACTAGGAGTGTATTTTTATCCAGGTCATGGGGGGATTCCAGTCCAGGGGCTTCCTTGGAAGAACATGCCTTGGGGGTCCTTGCCTTTGGGGTCCTCACCCTGAGAGTTCTATTCTAACTCCTCACTTCAAACCCAAGTTCTCTGACCAGGTTCCCAGCCTCTGGACCAGATTTGGCCCTTGGATGTGATCTGTTTGACCCTTAGTACTTGTTTCAACTGAATCAGAAGATGAGGCAGCAAAAGTTCACCTTCCCATATACTGGGCATTGGTGAGAACCAGAAGGGCTGCCCCTTGGGTCAGGGGCTTGGCAGGGATCAGGCTCAGACCCCGGTGCCCCCGCCCCTGCCCAGCCAGGCCCCCTGGCATCTGATACAGGAACTGGAGAGGAGGAGCAGGGCTGCCTGGGCTACAGGCTTCCCCTCTGTACTGAGGACTGCAACCTCTGACTCAGGCCAGATCCATTCTAGAGCGCCACTGGACACCTTTCCTTGGGCATCTCAAAGGCACCCAGAGCTCAGCCTATCCAAAATGAAACTCCTCTCCTCCCCTGGCCACATACCTCTTCCTGCTCACCCCATTCCTAGTCTTTACCACCTCATTGGATGGCACCCCAACCACCCGCTGGTCAAGCCAAGAACCTGGGAGTCATCTCCCTTCTTGTGCTCTGTCACTAGCCCTCACTTAGCTTTCAATCAGTTGCTAAATCATACTGGTTCTATCTCCTGAGGATCGGTTGAACACACCAACTTCCTTCCTCCACCGCCTCTTCTCTTATCTGAGCCACCGCCGTCTCAGCTGGACGGCAGCAGTAACCTCCCAGCCGGCTCTCGGCTTCCACGCTTGCCCTCTCCTCAAATCCAATCTAAATACAGCAGCTGAAGTATCCTTTTAAAATGCAGGTATTCTCATGTCCGTCTCTGTTTCAGCCTTCAGTCCCTCCCTGTCGTTCTTGGTATGAATCCAGACCCCTGAACGTGACCCAGTGACCTTCTGAGGCCGTTGCCCGCTCCTCTGTCCTTCTGCACCCCACACTCATGAAGGCCTATCAGGCCCTCCTGCTCTTTGCACCCACATTCCCTCTGCTAAGACGCTCCCTCTCCACCCAGGAACTCCTTACCGTCCTTCAGGAGTGTCTGCGGTGTGGCCACCGCGAAGTGCCTGCCCGAGGTGCTAGGACCGGCCCTGGCTCCCCTCCTGGTGCTACCACACTGGAGCAGGGGGCGGGGGGAGCAGGGCAGAAAAATCAAGCGACTCAAAATGAGGATTTCAGGTAACAGTGAAGTATGTCTCACGAAACAGTGTCACTCGTGAAGACCCTGGGACTGCCCACATTGCCCGCCAGGTTCCCACCGCAGTCTTTCCTCACCTGTTCGCCGCTGAGACTACAGACCCCACAAGGCGGGGACTCCCCGGCTTGTATACCACTGTATTTCTCAGTGCCCAGCCTCCCGCTAGGGTTTGGGGGATTGGCAGGAAACTAAATGATTAAACAGGGCATTTCAGATACCAGTAAATTCTTTAAAGAAAGAGGAAGGCAGTGGAGGGGCCTAGACCTCTGAGCAGTGGCAGAGGCAGGACTGGATTCAGACCCCACAGACCCTGAAGCCCACGGCCATTTCCTACCACCACCTTGCCTTCTTGCTCCCCACAACACAGGGGCCTTGGTAGGGGCAGGGGTGTCTCACCCAGAAAACCTCTCAAAGGGCACAGCTGCTGGCTCCTTAGAGACTTTCAGTCTTCTTGGCACCTTGAGGTCCCCTGGAAACCCCTTGGACTCAAGAAGCCCAGTGGGAGGTTGAAATCCAGGAAGGGGTCTCATCTCCCAGGTTACAGCCCACAGCACCCTGTTTGACACCTCTGGTCTGAGCCCTGGGGTCTAAACTTAACACTGCCCCCCCAGCCCCTTCCCACCCAGACTCAGCCTTTTCTTTAGTCACTTCGCTAGCAAAGCTGTTGACAGCTAAGAGTCTGGTTACAAAGGATTCTTGCAGGCCTGCTTGTTGCTTATCTGTAGAAACTCGAGGCCAGAGCTCCTCCCCAGAGCTGGACTGGGCCTGGCCCACAGTGCCCACGTGCCATGGGCATCTCTGTCCACAGCCTAAAGCCTACATCTCCTTGCTTATCTCTGCCACTTCTCCCAGCCTTAGGATAGCTGACCAGGTTGAAAGCGCCAGGCACTGATCACAGCCTGCCAGAGTCTTGGGGCTTCATCAGTTCATACCCAAAGTCAGGAGAAGATGAACCTCCCTACCTGCTCCATGGAGAGCTGTCACCGAACACCACCCACCTCATACCTTCCCAAACCTGCCCACGTCGCACATGAGGGAACCGTGACCTGTCAGAACAGGGAGGGACCTCAGACTAGCATCGTCACCTCAAGGCTCCTCTTTTCCAAGTTGGAAACTGGTTCCAAGGAGAGAAGTGGACACAGGTGGTCAGTGGCAGAACTGGAACCCACATTCCCAGCCTGCAGCACGGCCCTGCAGGCCACTTCCGGGTGGCAGTGATGGCATTTCATGGTCCTTCCAGGGACTTGAGGTCCCTATCCACAGAGGCAGAGCCTCAGCTCCCAACACTGTATCAGATGTACACTTACAAGGAGATTGGACAACTGGGGGAGATTGACCGCCCCCCCCCCACAACGCTCTGGAAAGGATGTCACAGACACTGCCCATACTTAGAAGCCTGAAGGACACAACGAGGGTAGTGGGGTGGTGGTCTGTGCCAGGCAGCCCTGTGAAGGCTGAGGGCAACAGGAGGAGGAACCTGCCTTGAGCTTAGAGGGAGTCTCATCTGGCCACAGAAGCCCCCTGGTCATACAGGCCCAAGAGGGTACCCCAGAGTTTCCATAGGTATTTACCCAAGAATGGAAATTGGTGGCACCTTCTGCAAGTCCCAGCTCCCTGCATCAGCCCCTCTTCCCCCTGCTGGAGAAGCAGAGCCCAGGATGCAACCTGCAAACGCTGGATCCGAGGCTCGCCCAGCCTCCTGTCAGGAATCTCAATTCAGAGCTAGGCAAGTTGCCTTGCCTGGTATATTTAGAAAAGTCAGGCTCCGGTTGCTCCTTGTTCCCTTACAAAGTGTGAACTGCACCCATCACATGGAAATGTGATTCACTTCTCAGCAGCCAGGCAGAGCAGCTTCCCACCGCCTCCAAGCAACCCTCCCTCTCTGCCCCCTCAGCCCTCTGGCACCCACAGTTTCGTGTACTCCGCATGGAGCCCAGGGCCCTGGGAACGCTGTGGCCACAGAGAAGAGGTACAAGGTACCTCCAGGGTCAAAGGCAACATGGCTGTCTTGTATCTTTTTGGCAATGCATCAGTCTGACTCAGTCTGGTTCCTTTCTAGAAATCTGTTTGCTTCTTTCTCACAGCCCTCAATTCTCAATCCCCCCAAGGCACACTGCTCCTCCCACAGTTGTAAGCCCTGGAGAGGCTCACAGTTTGATTGTGAGACCCTCATGGAAATAAGTGCAATAAAGCTGAGGTTACATTCTGGCAATCTATGAGCTGAACATGGTTTTGTTGTTGTTGTTAGTTTTCCTTTTTCTAAAACGATATTCTAAACTGTTTTGGTTCAAAAGCATCAATTCTTCTGCGCTCAGCCTTCTTCACAGTCCAACTCTCACATCCATACATGACCACAGGAAAAACCATAGCCTTGACTAGACGGACCTTAGTCGGCAAAGTAATGTCTCTGCTTTTGAATATACTATCTAGGTTGGTCATAACTTTTCTTCCAAGGAGTAAGCGCCTTTTAATTTCATGGCTGCAGTCACCATCTGCAGTGATTTTGGAGCCCAAAAAAACAAAGTCTGACACTGTTTCTACTGTTTCCCCATCTATTTCCCATGAAGTGATGGGGCCAGATGCCATGATCTTC
>SJXQ01010287.1:279266-324823 GCA_006408695.1 Aepyceros melampus
AAATCACTGCAGATGGTGACTGCAGCCATGAAATTAAAAGACGCTTACTCCTTGGAAGAAAAGTTATGACCAACCTAGATAGTATATTCAAAAGCAGAGACATTACTTTGCCGACTAAGGTCCGTCTAGTCAAGGCTATGGTTTTTCCTGTGGTCATGTATGGATGTGAGAGTTGGACTGTGAAGAAGGCTGAGCGCCGAAGAATTGATGCTTTTGAACTGTGGTGTTGGAGAAGACTCTTGAGAGTCCCTTGGACTGCAAGGAGATCCAACCAGTCCATTCTGAAGGAGATCAACCCTGGGATTTCTTTGGAAGGAATGATGCTAAAACTGAAGCTCCAGTACTTTGGGCACCTTATGCGAAGAGTTGACTCATTGGAAAAGACCCTGATGCTGGGAGGGATTGGGGGCAGGAGGAGAAGGGGATGACCAAGGATGAGATGGCTGGATGGCATCACAGACTCAATGGACCTGAGTCTGAGTGAACTCCGGGAGTTGGTGATGGACAGGGAGGCCTGGCGTACTGCGATTCATGGGGTCACAAAGAGTCGGACACAACTGCGCGACTGAACTGAACTGAACTGAAACTGTTTTGGTTACTAACATCTTTAAATTAAGAGTGTTGACATTAAAAAAAAGTTGATTTCCTGCTTCTGTTAAAAAAAAAAAGACCAGGGCTCATGTGGTTACACGTGATCCCTCTGGACAGGAGGGTTCTCTAGACCACCCTGCCAGGCCATGCGTTCATTTGTGTTTCAGACACGTAGCCCCACACATCTAGGCTCTCCTACTCTAGCAGGCCTACACCTGGAGGTACCTGTATATAGCAGGTATAAGGAGGTATAAGACAGGTGTATACCCTCTGCCAAAGAAACACAAAGGAGGTGTAATTTCCCCCTCTCTTCCTCTAATTTCTCATTCTCACAATCCTCAGTCTCCTGAATTTATCTCCTTTTTCTTCCCCCCTCTGCTGCTGCTGCTGCTGCTAAGTCACTTCAGTCGTGTCCGACTCTCTGCGACTCCATAGACGGCAGCCCACCAGGCCCTGCTGTCCCTGAGATTCTCCAAGCAAGAATACTGGAGTGGGTTGCCATTGCCTTCTCCAATGCATGAAAGTGAAAAGTGAAAGTGAAGTCGCTCAGTCGTGTCCGACTCTTAGTGACCCCATGGACTGCAGCCTACCAGGCTTCTCTGTCCATGGGACTTTCCAGGCAAGAGTCTGGAGTGGGGTGCCATTGCCTTCTCCGACCCCTCTGCAGTGCCTTATATTATTGGTTTGTGTGGTTCTATTTTTGCCCCACACCAACATCCCCAATCCCTGCCTAATTCCTTAGGGAGAAAGCATTGTGGAGCTTCAGGGTCAGGCCTGAGCCTGATTCCTGCTCCACTTTCTGCCCTCACTATTTCCCTGAGTGTCTTTGACATACAAGATGGAGATAAAATAATACCTAGTTTGTGGGGTTGCTGGGAGGATTAAATGAGTCATCGCCCTGCACGTTAAATGACTGACAGGGCTTGAGTGTGCTTCAGTGGAGGGCAGAGCAGAGGCTGTGGGAACCTCAGCCACTTCCTCACCTCGTGTTCCTAGGAAGGAAGTAGTCCAAGTGCCTGGCTGCTCCCCAGGGGTGCCCAGGGGTGGTGGTGCCTCTGGTCCACAAGGAAAGAGCTCCCCTAAATGATGAGTCTCATCTGGTTGGAGGACATTGGAGGACACTGGTCAGGCCCAGGCTGGGCTGTTTGCCAAGAAGCCAGTCCAGCAGGAAAAGCCAGGGACTCAACCATGTGTTCCCCTCCTTAATTATTGGTTTGTGTGGTTCTATTTTTGCCCCACACCAACATCCCCAATCCCTGCCTAATTCCTTAGGGAGAAAGCATTGTGGAGCTTCAGGGTCAGGCCTGAGCCTGATTCCTGCTCCACTTTCTGCCCTCACTATTTCCCTGAGTGTCTTTGACATACAAGATGGAGATAAAATAATACCTAGTTTGTGGGGTTGCTGGGAGGATTAAATGAGTCATCGCCCTGCACGTTAAATGACTGACAGGGCTTGAGTGTGCTTCAGTGGAGGGCAGAGCAGAGGCTGTGGGAACCTCAGCCACTTCCTCACCTCGTGTTCCTAGGAAGGAAGTAGTCCAAGTGCCTGGCTGCTCCCCAGGGGTGCCCAGGGGTGGTGGTGCCTCTGGTCCACAAGGAAAGAGCTCCCCTAAATGATGAGTCTCATCTGGTTGGAGGACATTGGAGGACACTGGTCAGGCCCAGGCTGGGCTGTTTGCCAAGAAGCCAGTCCAGCAGGAAAAGCCAGGGACTCAACCATGTGTTCCCCTCCTTCCCCAAATGACCAGCTCCGGTGCCTGCCCAGGGCTGTAGGCACATCCACCCAGGGTCTTGACACTGGAGCCCAATCACAGACTGAAGAAACCATCGGCAGAGGCCTGACCAAGGCCAGGGTGAAGGTAACCACCTCTCCCCTAACTGGGAGGCGCCAGCTTGGTGAATGTGCGCTGGGCTCTGCAGAGGGCCCGGTCTGTGCCCCACTCCGTCCCCCACGATGTCATCTGCCCTCAGGTGGCATTGCCCCAGGGTACATTTTTGATGGCATTTCTGTGATGAAAATGTTCCCAGGGAACTCAGGAATATCAAAACCCAGAGACACTTCCTCCAAATGCAGAATGACTAACCCATGTGCTGGCCCCTAACGCAAGGGTGACCCAAGGAGAGTAACATTAGCCAATATTTAGCTCTACAGCGTGCCAGGCACTGTTCATATTTTTTATGTATATTAAACTGTGTATTTCTCCCAACAGTTCTATGAAATCAATACTGCTAGACTCCCATTTTATAGATGATGAAACTGAGACATAGAAAGGGTAAGTAACTGAGCCAAAGTCACCTGGCAGGTGAGTGGCAGAGCCTGAACATAAAGAGAAATCCTGCATACTTCATGACTACACTAATTATACTGCTTTTACTGTTGTTCCAAGGCTATAGGATACTCCAAGCTGAGCCCCCAGCCCCACTCTCTGAATGCCAAAGAACTGATGCTTTCTAACTGTGGTGCTGGAGAAGACTCTTGAGAATACCCTGGACAGCAAAGAGATCAAATCAGTCAATTCTGAAGGAAATCAACCCTGAATATTCATTAGAAGTAGTGATGCTGAAGCGAAAGCTCCAGTACTTTGGACACCTGATGTGAAGAGCCAACTCAACAAGACTGAAGGCAGGAGGAAAGGGAGAGACAGAGGATGAGATGGTTGGATGGGATCATCGACTCAATGGACATGAGTTTGAGCAAACTCTGGGAGGTAGTGAAGGACAGGGAAGCCCGGCATGATGCAGTCCACGGGGTCACAAAGAGTCAAACTTGACTGAGTCACTGAACAACAACAGACCCTCTCTCACCATCTGAGCTCACCTCTGCAGCTGCCCAACCTGGTTCCTGAGATGGTGACCTCTAAACACCACGTGATGCATGCCCGGCAATAGGCAAGTGCCTGGGATTGACCATCGTGAAGAACTAACCCCCTCTCATTCTCGAGTCAATCCCTGGGTCCTCTTTCTCTTGAAGTCACAGAGAAACATAGCCACTCAAATGCCCACAAAAGGACAAAATCCCCACATCTCTCTTCCTCATTGTTGTCATCCTGCTCAGTCCCAGCCAAAAGGATTTCCCTCAAATGCCTGAGACAGCTCCTTGCAACCCAGCAGCCTGGGTCCCCTTCGCAGAGACTGGAGGGCCTCTTCTGCCCCCCAGGGGCAATGACAGGGACCTTCACTCACAGAAAGAACATGCTCAGAACCAGACACTGTAAAGCCCCATGGCCTCCTTGCTTGGACCCTGGCGGAAATGTAGTAGTTCTTCTGGAAGGGGAAGTCATGCCAGGTGGGGCCAGTAGGTGGAGGGCAGAAACAAAGAAGAGAGATCTGCTTGGATGCTGACTCTCTGACAACACCCCTAGCCCTGCAGAGCCCAGAGTGGGCACTCCACACCCCTGAAGGGTAGTTCCTCCAGGAACTCTGGCCCCACTGCTTGGGGCTCCCAGTGATTTCTTGAGCCCCTGTGTCCGTGCGTTAGCTCCCAAGCACTCAGGGGCCTTAGAACTAGCAGTACAATCTCTATTCCACAAGCCCCCTAAACCCTGTCGTTCCCCATCTTTCGGGTCCCCCAGGCCTTGATCACTGCTCCCATCTCCCATGCAAACACTAAAGTCCCTCTCCTGCTGTAGTACGACCTGGCTTCCCCAAGGAGAAGCAAACAGTCCCGGGCCTTCTCTGAGAATCAGGACAAAGGAGTAAGGACACAGTGGAGCTGCAGAACCACACCCCTTGCCAAGCCCCAAGAAGGCCTGGCCCACCCCACTGGAAGCCCTGCAGTCTCAGTGGCCAGGAGCCTCCTGATCGCTGATTATAGATCCAGACAAGCCTGCCCAATGAGCCTCCCTTCTCCCCTGCAGGACTAGCGCCCAGGTTTGCGGCCGGTGGAGAAAACAGCAAGATCTTTCCCCCAAGCAGGAACCCAACCTCTTCACTTAGAGGCTCAGGCTCACAGAAGCACTCCATCACACACACAGCGACCACAGGCCCTGCTCCCTCTTGAAGCCAGGCTGTTCCTGGTGGGCTGAGCACGCACCACAGGGGCTGGCAAGTCTGGGACCAGGTTCCTGGGGTCTACTCATGGCCACGCAGTGAAGAGAGGTGGCTTACCCGCCCTTGACCTGGATCTGAAGGACTCTGGGGACCCAGGGAATCACTCTCGTGGCCCAGGCTCCCAGAGGCGAGCTCGTCACAGACAGGCTTCAGCCAGCTCTGCGCAGGACTGCGCTCTCCTGAGGCCCTCGCAGACCGTCCTCATGTGTCTCTTCTAGCTTCCGCGGGCTTTAGTTGCCTTGGGCTTATGGCCCCAGAACTCTAGTCTCCGCTTCTGTCTTCACAAGGCCTTCTCCCCCATGTTATCGTCTCACATCCCTGTCTCCTTTCCTTTCTCCCATAGGAACACCAGTCATTGGATTCAAAGCCCATCCCGAGTCCCAAATGATCTCATCTCCAGGGCAGATCATAATCTCATTTTGTTCTTAAAATATCTTAATCCTTAATTATATTTGCAGACCTTATTTCCAAATAAGGCCACATTCACAGGGACCAGGGGTAGTACTTGGATGTATCTTTCTAAGGGACACCATCCAACCTGCTACACTCAGTTGCCTCCTCTGTAACATGGGACAACAGTAGGCCTGCCCCACAATGCGGTGAGGATCACGTGGGTTAAGGCAGACACAGAGCTTATAGCAGGACCCGGCACCCTGTAAGTGGTCAGTCAGCGCTAACTGCTGCTATTACCCCTCATCCTGGATCCCACGCCGCTGGGCACAACTTGCTCTGAGCTGCACCCACCCCCTCCTCTCTCAACCAACAAGAGCCACTGCTGTTCCATGGCCTCTGCAGATCCCTCCAGCTTTATCCCAGGACCTGTACCAAGCAGGATGGAGGCTGGTCTACTCCGCCGGCCCATTGGCTCCTTTTAAAATGCTAGATCTTATTCATCTTTTTAAAGAATAGCGTTTTTTGAGTTGTATGAAAATATCCCACGTGTGGAGAAGTCAGAAAGCAAACATATCTCATCATCATGAGCCCAAATGTTTCTGTTTTCTCCTGACAATGTTACTGATACCCTCACTTCTGTCTCTCTAGCATCTGATACAGAGCCTGCCATGTGGGAGTGGGGCACAGATATTTGTTGATAAATTGAAGGAGGAAGGCAGCCTGAAGGTCAAAGCAGAAATAAAGGAGCTAAATGTACAGCCGAGCACTCTACTCTTGAGGGGGACTCTGGTGTGTCCTGGGGTGACAGGATCATAGAAGGATAGCTCCAGGCCGGGGGAGCTGTCCAAACGGGTGTCAGTAATCACATATGATGGAACAGTACCTGGTGTCAAGGTAAGCTTTTAGCCCAGAGCCATGACACATCCTGGAATGGAAACTGAACAAGAGACAGGCTATAACCACTGGCCTGGCTGTGTTAAAGCACATCACCTTTGTTTGGCTTGTTTACTATTTACTACTAATTATTATGTAGCATAGTAGCAGTATGTATATAATTAGGTGGCAGATTAATTTTGTAATTAGTTTCATTTAATTATACTGCTTAACTGTGTTTACTGTCTCCACTACCCCCTCGAACAAAAACGAAACAAAACAAAACAAAACTTCTAAGGCCCACTGCTCATGTCTGTTTTCACAGTTGGAGGAAGTCGGGGGGTGCAGCCCCGCCTTCACAATGGAAGTGGGTCCCTGGCCAGAGTCACCCTTTCAGCTGCGGCTGCAGTGTCTCATCCTGAGCCCTGCCGTCCTGGGCTGAGGGGCTCCTCTACATCAGCCCCGCTGATTAATGCCCATGTAACATGCACGCTGCAGTTCAGTTCAGTCACTCAGTCCTGTCCGACTCTTTGCAACCCCATGAATCGCAGCACGCCAGGCCTCCCTGTCCATCACCAACTCCCGGAGTTCACTCAGACTCACGTCCATTGAGTCCGTGATGCCATCCAGCCATCTCATCCTTGGTCGTCCCCTTCTCCTCCTGCCCCCAATCCCTCCCAGCATCAGGGTCTTTTCCAATGAGTCAACTCTTCGCATGAGGTAGCCAAAGTACTGGAGCTTCAGTTTTAACATCATTCCTTCCAAAGAAATCCCAGGGTTGATCTCCTTCAGAATGGACTGGTTGGATCTCCTTGCGGTCCAAGGGACTCTCAAGAGTCTTCTCCAACACCACAGTTCAAAAGCATCAATTCTTCAGTGCTCAGCCTTCTTCACAGTCCAACTCTCACATCCATACATGACCACAGGAAAAACCATAGCCTTGACTAGATGGACCTTAGTCGGCAAAGTAATGTCTCTGCTTTTGAATATACTATCTAGGTTGGTCATAACTTTTCTTCCAAGGAGTAAGCGTCTTTTAATTTCAAGGCTGCAGTCACCACCTGCAGTGATTTTGGAGCCCAGAAAAATAAAGTCTGACACTGTTTCTACTGTTTCCCCATCTATTTCCCATGAAGTGATGGGACCAGATGCCATGATCTTCGTTTTCTGAATGTTGAGCTTTAAGCCAACTTTTTCACTCTCCTCTTTCACTTTCATCAAGAGGCTTTTTAGCTCCTCTTCACTTTCTGCCATAAGGGTGGTGTCATCTGCATATCTGAGGTTATTGATATTTCTCCCGGCAATCTTGATTCCAGCTTGGGCTTCTTCCAGTCCAGCGTTTCTCATGATGTACTCTGCATATAAGTTAAATAAGCAGGGTGACAATATATAGCCTTGACATACTCCTTTTCCTATTTGGAACCAGTCTGTTGTTCCATGTCCAGTTCTAACTGTTGCTTCCTGACCTGCATACAGATTTCTCAAGAGGCAGCTCAGGTGGTCTGGTATTCCCATCTCTTGAAGAATTTTCCACAGTTTATTGTGATCCACACAGTCAAAGGCTTTGGCATAGTCAAGAAAGCAGAAATAGATGTTTTTCTGGAACTCTTTTGCTTTTTCCATGATCCAGCAGATATTGGCAATTTGATCTCTGGTTCCTCTGCCTTTTCTAAAACTAGCTTGAACATCAGGGAGTTCACAGTTCACGTATTGCTGAAGCCTGGCTTGGAGAATTTTGAGCATTACTTTACTAGCATGTGAGCTGAGTGCAATTGTGTGGTAGTTTGAGCATTCTTTGGCATTGCCTTTCTTTGGGATTGGAATGAACACTGACCTTTTCCAGTCCTGTGGCCACTGCTGAGTTTTCCAAATTTGCTGGCATATTGAGTGCAGCACTTTCACAGCATCACAGGATACACATTAAGAATGCACATTTCTTATCTAAGGTAGGGGCACTTATTGGGAAGAAGTGAAAACTATTGTTTGAAATGAGGACATTTGGACAGGCATAGATGAGACTGAGCACTTAGAAAGTCAAATTCCTTTGACACTGCCTTGAGAATAGAACTGTTTTTTCCCACTCTCTGATGAAACCAGTCATTCCCTGTAGAAAAACTTTTCAATAACTTCAGTTGGGGCAGTTGACTCTCAAAAGTGTTTCTATTCTCCTCAAGACACTCCTGCCCTAGAACCATAGTATTACCTTATTGCCTCCAGAACCTTAATAAGATTAAATCCCAGCATAATCTTGAGAGAAAATTACAAGGTCTGCTCTGAGAGATCAGCTTCCAATTTATATAAACAAGAATCTGGCAAGCATGAATTAGATTGAATACTAAAGAGATTAGGTCAAGGTGAATGAATGATAAGATTGACTGGCAGTGGTTCTCAAAATGTGGTCATTGGACCAACCAGCATTACTGTCACCTGAGAACTTGATAGGAATGCAGATTTCCTAAACTCTCATCCTAGACCTAATGAATCAGGAACTCTAGAGCATGGGGCCTGGAAATCTGTTTTAACAAATCATCCAGGTGATTCTGTTATATGTTAAAATTTGAGAATCATTGGAATGTGCTAACTGTATGCTTAATGTGGCCTCTATTAAAATTTGAGATTTTGGTATTTTAGCTAGAAAAAATTGAGAGTAAGTCTAACAGTTTGCTGGTAAATGAAAGTCTGGACTCAGCAATTGCCTGTGGTCAATGAGTTTAAGATTTCAGAACTACACTGACATAATGTAGAAAAGGAAGCTTAATGGCTTAAAGAAATGAGCATATTAGAACAGATTTAAAATGTTCAATTTGGTCTACACCTTCTCATTCATGTCCAACTCTTTGCAACCTCATGGACTATATATAACCCACTCAGCAAGAGTACTGGAGTGGGTTGCCATTTCCTCCTCTAGAGGATCGTCCTGATCCAGGGATCAAACTCATGCTTCCTGCAGCTCCTAAATTGTCAGGCAGCTTCTTTACTACTGAGCCATTTGGGAAGCCCCAACTCTTATCTTTCATGGAGGTCAGCTACTTCATTCAAAACATAATAGAATGCAATGGTTAAAGGAAGTGAGGCAACCTTTAAAACCTCTGTGCTGGCATCCCTAAGAGCTGATGATGGGCATGAGAGATGTTGCCATGAAAATGAACTCCCTGAGTAGTAAGGCCAAGTGGCTGCTCAAAATTGTCAGAAACAAGGTGGGCACATTATTCTAGTATCTTTATTAATAATAATGTCTTATCATTACTAGTAATAATTCTATTATGAATAATAATATAAAATATTAGTAATGATAATATATTATTAAACATTTACAGAGTGGTAACCAGAGTGTTTTGACCAGAATGGATGTGTGTCAGTGACTAATTGATCACAAGGTCACAGACAATTAAATATGTGGGCAATCTTCTAAGGTGTTTCTTGACTAATATAAAATAAAAACCAGTATAAATTGTCATAGTGAAAATTAGCCTCATACCCAATTCCCAGACTTTAGCCAACTCACAGACCTGAAGTTCTTTAATTTGGCAACAGGCCATGTCCATTTGAGGAAGAATGTAGCCTGAAATATGGCCACAAATGGCATCCATGTCTTTTCCAGATGAACTTGTCATTTACCAAATGATTTTTACTGGGGTAGGGAAATCCTCAGTCCTAATAGTGTATCTGAGGTAATGCCAGTCTGTAGGAGAAAAAACACTATCATAGGCCAGTATGGGCTTATAGAGATCAAGTGATGAATGAAGTCTTTACTTCATTTAATCTGACAGTGGCTTCAATAACACAATGTCTTCCTGTAGTCATTTCCACAGTTTCTGAATATATTTGAAAAATAGATTTTTTTTTATCTGCTGAAGCATCAACTTAGAAACAGCTGGTAAGTTTAGGTTGCTATGCTATAGAATGTAGTATGTGACTTAAACTAACATTAGATGTTCAATATACAGTGCCATTTTCTTTATAGCCAGAATTCAGAGATTAAGGAAACAAAGAATGGAGGTGGGAGTTACCTCTGTCAGTATTATATATCATATTTCAACTAAGTATTCAGAAGATTTAGAAATCATAATTTCCAAGGTAGAACAATTTCTGACAGGAAATATAATCATTGTTCCATTAAATTAAGAGCTGAGACAATCGTTTGACAATTTGGGGGCTTCCCCCACTGAAGAACCAACAAAAAGACCTTACTTTACTGCCTAAAGTAATTGTATGTGAAAATTGGGTTAAAATGATACAATAGAGGCAGGAAAAACATGTGTGAAACTCAAGGATTTCACTGGGGAACTTCTTACTCTTCCATGAGAATAGTCTATGGGAAACTGTGGAATCCAATAAAATCATCACCACTAAGAATTTTTAAATTGTAAAAATAAAGGTTTGGTTCACCCAACCAGGTAAATAACCTTAATCAGAAAAGTATTAATATATGAAAAAAGTAATATATATTTAATTTTAGATCTCATGCCCAGCTACCAAAGCAGATATTATAGTAGCTATATTTTATGTTAATTTCTTTTCATTTCCCCCTGTTTGCTGCTATTGAATATAAAAATGTTCTGATGGGAAGTCATTTTTCATTTACATTTCAGGAAGGAGCATGAATGAACTGAAATCACTCCCATATTTATAGCACAGCTGATGTCAGTTTTGTGTGTGGGGTAAGAATTTCCCCATGTGACTGAAGGGCAAAAATTAATGCTATAAGGCAAAAATGGTGAACTAAGACAGTTATGCTCTCCCTACTCTTCCCATGTACTGATTATCTACTGTGACATAAAAAATTACTCCCCAATCCTAGCATCTTAAAACAACAATCTTTTACTAGCTCCCAATTTCTGTGGATCAGAAATCCAGATATGGATTATTTAGATACTCTGACTCAGGTTCTCTCAGAGGGCTGAAGCCTATCCAAAGACTTGTCTGGTAAAGATCTACTTCCAAGGTCATTCACATGGCTATTGGCAGAATTCAATTCCTTAGGGTTGTTGGACTGAGGGCCTCAATTCCTTGCTGGACTGGAGACTTCCCCCCCGCCCTTTTTTTTTTCCCTCTCAGTAGGGCAGCTGGGTTCCCATAGAATGAGGAAGTGAGAGGACAAGGGAAAATGTCCAATATGGAAGCCCATGATGGAAGCCAGGATGGAATCATATCATGGAAGTGACTTTTCAACACTTGTCACATTCTATTCATTAGAAGTGTGTGACAATGTCCAGCCTTGATTCAAGAGGAAGATACACAAGGGAAAGAATACCAGGAGGCAGTGATTGTTGGGAGCCACCTTGGAGGCTGCTTCTCAGACCCTCAATTCATTCTGTCCGCTATTCTGCCCTGATATGGATGTCAGTTAGACACATCACTCAGGCTCTTACCCTTTGGCTTTCTATTGGGTTTTGCCAATGGGAAATCCAGGAAGAAGAATAAAAAAGGAAAGAGAAGCAGAAATACAGTAGAAATATTTCTTTTCCTGCCTTTTTTTTTTTTTCCTTTTTGCCTTCACACTGTGTTTCTGGAAGTGGCTAAATTATTCTGCCTCATAATTTGTCTCACCCGAGTGAATCTGAGCTCCAGACATTACTCAGTAGTGATAATGCCATTGCTCCACTTCCCTCTTCGGGCTTAGGAATGGTTTAGGCTTCCCACAATTTCCAGTCCCTGAAATACCTCAACATCCATTGCTGCTTTTTTAATTCTGCACACACATCTATAAATGTTTCTTTCACTAAATTCTTTTATTTCTCTAATAGAATCTTGAATAGTAAACATTTCCTAAAGGAAGACATTATGTATTATTAGGTTTTTAGTCATAGTGCCTTATATGGTAAACATTTAACCATTGTTGGGTGATTAAGGGCATGAGTGAATGGGTAGATGAGTGACCCTAGTTGTCTGACTCTTTAGGACCCCATGGACTGTAGCCTACCAAGCTCCTCCATCCATGGGGTTTTCCCAGCAAGAATACTGGAGTGGGTTGCCATTTCCTTCTCCAGGAGATCTTCCCAACCCAGGGATTGAACCCTGGTCTCCCGAATTGTAGGCAGATGCTTTACCATCTGAGCCACCAGGGAAGTCCCTTAGAAAATAATCCAGAGAGAGGGTGTGGGGCGGGAGGGTGGAGGTGGGGGTCGGGATTGGGAGTTCATGTACACTCATGGCTAATTCATGTCAATGTGTAACAAAACGAATACAGTATTGTAAAGCAAAACAAACTAAAAAATAAAAATTAATTAAAATTAAAAAAAAAAGAAAATATATCGTTATATAAAAATACTTTTACTGACACAGAGACATTAAGCTTCTTATGTTTTGTTTGAAACTATAACAGAGAAAAGAATAAAATGATCTCTAAAGAAATCTGACTGTGGCTCAGATCATGACTACTTATTGCCAAATTTGGACTTAAATTGAAGAAAGTAGGGGAAACCACAAGACCATTCAGTTCAGTTCAGTTCAGTTCAGTCCCTCAGTTGTGTCCGACTCTTTGTGACCCCATGAATCACAGCATGCCGGGCCTCCCTGTCCATCACCATCTCCCAGAGTTCACTCAGACTCATGTCCATCGAGTCCATGATGCCATCTAGCCATCTCATCCTAGGTTGTCACCTTCTCCTCCTGCCCCCAATCCCTCCCAGCATCAGGGTCTTTTCCAATGAGTCAGCTCTTCGCATGAGGTGGCCAAAGTACTGGAGCTTCAACTTTAGCATCATTTCGTCCAAAGAAATCTCAGGGTTGATCTCCTTCAGAATGGACTGGTTGGATTTCCTTGCAGTCCAAGGGACTCTCAAGAGTCTTCTCCAACATCACAGTTCAAAAGCATCAATTCTTCGGCACTCAGCCTTCTTCACAGTCCAACTCTCACATCCATACATGATCACAGGAAAAACCATAGCCTTGACTAGACGGACCTTAGTCGGCAAAGTAATGTCTTTGCTTTTTGGATATACTATCTAGGTTGGTCATAACTTTTCTTCCAAGGAGTAAGTGTCTTTTAATCTCATGACTGAAGTCACCATCTGCAGTGATTTTGGAGCCCCCAAAAATAAAATCTGACACTGTTTCCACTGTTTCCCCATCTATTTCCTATGAAGTGATAGGACAAAATGCCATGATCTTCGTTTTCTGAATGTTGAGCTTTAAGCCAGCTTTTTCACTCTCCTCTTTCACTTTCATCAAGAGGCTTTTTAGCTCCTCTTCACTTTCTGCCATAAGGGTGGTGTCATCTGCATATCTGATATTATTGATATTTCTCCTGGCAATCTTGATTCCAGCTTGTGTTTCTTCCAGTCCCGCATTTCTCATGATATACTCTACATATAAGTTAAATAAGCAGGGTGACAATATACAGCCTTGACATACTCCTTTTCCTATTTGAAACCAGTCTATTGTTCCATGTCCAGTCTAACTGTTACTTCCTGACCTGCATACATGGAAGAACTATACAAAAAAGATCTTCATGACCCCGATAATCATGATGATGTGATCACTCATCTAGAGCCAGACATCTTGGAATGTGAAGTCAAGTGGGCCTTAGAAAGCATCACTACGAACAAAGCTAGCAGAGGTGATGGAATTCCAGTTGAGCTGTTTCAGATCCTGAAAGATGATGCTATGAAAGTGCTGCACTTAATATGCCAGCAAATCTGGAAAACTCAGCAGTGGCCACAGGACTGGAAAAGGTCAGTGTTCATTCCAATCCCAAAGAAAGGCAATGCCAAAGAATGCTCAAACTACCGCATAATTGCACTCAGCTCACATGCTAGTAAAGTAATGCTCAAAATTCTCCAAGCCAGGCTTCAGCAATACGTGAACTGTGAACTCCCTGATGTTCAAGCTGATTTTAGAAAAGGCAGAGGAACCAGAGATCAAATTGCCAACATCTGCTGGATCATGGAAGAAGCAAGAGAGTTCCAGAAAAACATCTATTTCTGCTTTGTTGACTATGCCAAAGCCTTTGACTGTGTGGATCACGATAAACTGGAAAATTCTTCAAGAGATGGGAATACCAGACCACCTGACCTGCCTCTTGAGAAATCTGTGTGCAGGTCAGGAAGCAACAGTTAGAACTGGACATGGAACAACAGACCATTCAGTTATGACCTAAGTCAAATACCTTACAGTGGAAGTGAGAAATCGATTTAAGGGACTAGATCTGATAGACAGAGTGCCTGAAGAACTATGGACAGAAGTTTGTAAAATAGTACAGGAGTCAGGGATCAAGACTATCCCCAAGTAAATAAAATGCAAAAAAAGCAATATGGCTGTCTGAGGAGGCCTTACAAATAGCTGTGAAAAGTATAGAAGCGAAAAGCAAAGGATAAAAGTAAAATTATATCCATTTGAATGCAAAGTTCCAAAGAATAGCAAGGAGAGACAAGAAAGCCTTCCTCAGTGATCAATGCAAAGAAATTGAGGAAAACAATGAATGTGAGAGACTAGGGATCTCTTCAAGAAAATTAGAGATACCAAGGAAACGCTTCATGCAAAGATGGGCACAATAAAGGACAGAAATGGTATGGACCTAACAGAGCAGAAGATAATAAGAAGAGATGGCAAGAATACACAGAAGAACTATACAAAAAGATCTTCACAACCCAGATAATCAGGATGGTGTGGTCACTCATCTTGAGCCAGTCATCCTGGAATACAAACTCAAATGGGCGTTAGGAAGCATCATTATGAACAAAGCTAGTGGAGGTGATGGAATTTCAGGTGAGCTATTTCAAATCCTAAAAGACGATGCTGTGAAAATGCTGCACTCAGTATGCCAGCAAATTTGGAAAACTCAGCAGTGGCCACAGGACTGGAAAAGGTCAGTTTTCATTCCTATGCCAAAGAAAGGCAATGGCAAAGAATGCTCAAACTACCACCAATTACACTCATCTCACATCCTAGTAAAGTAATGCTCAAAATTCTCCAAGCCACGCTTCAACAATATGTGAACCATGAGCTTTCAGATGTTCAAGCTGGTTTTAGAAAAGGCAGAGGAACCAGAGATCAAATTGCCAATATCCGTTGGATCATTGCAAAAGCAAAAGAGTTCCAGAGAATCATCTATTTCTGCTTTATTGACTATGCCAGTTTTTTTTTTTTTTTTTTTGATATGTGTGGATCAAAACAAACTGTGGAAAATTCTGAAAGGGATGGGAACACCAGGGCACCTGACCTGCCTGTTGTGAAATCTGTGTGCAGGTCAGGAAGCAACAGTTAGAACTGGACATGGAACAACTGACTGGTTCTAAATAGGAAAAGGAGTACGTAAAGACTGTGTATTGTCACCCTGCTTATTTAACTTACATGCAGAATACATCATGAGAAACACTGGGCTGGATGAAGCACAAGCTGGAATCAAGATTGCTGGGAGAAATATCAATAACCTCAGATATGCAGATGACCACCCTTATGGCAGAAAGTGAAGAGGAACTAAAGAGCCTCTTGATGAAAGGAAATAGGAGAGTTAAAACAGTTGGCTTAAAGCTCAACATTTGGAAAACTAAGATCGTGGCATCTGGTCCCACTTCATGGGAAATAGATGGGGAAACAGTGGGAAAAGTGTCAGACTTTTTTTTTTTTTGGACCCCAAAATCACTTCAGATGGTGACCACAGCCATGGAATTAAAAGATGCTTACTCCTCGTAAGGAAAGTATGACCAACCCAGACAGCATATTAAAAAGCAGAGACATTACTTTGCCAACAAAAGTCCGTCTAGTCAAGGCTATGGCTTTTCCAGTCATGTATGGATGTGAGAGTTGGAGTGTAAGGAAAGCTGAGCACTGAAGAATTGATGCTTTTGAACTGTGATGTTGGAGAAGACTCTTGAGAGTCCTTTGGACTGCAGGAGATCCAACCAATCCATCCTAAAAGAAATCAGTCCTGAATATTCATTGGAAGGACTGATGCTAAAGCTGAAACTCCAATACTTTGGCCACCTCATGCAAAGAACTGACCCTTTTGAAAAGACCCTAATGCTGGGAACTATTGAAGGTGGGAGGAGAAGGGGATGACAGAGGATGAGATGGCTGGATGGCATCACCGACTCAAATGTCATGAGTTTGAGTAAACTCTGGGAGCTGGTGATGGACAGGGAGGCCTGGCGTGCTGTAGTCCAAGGGATCGTAAAGATTTCACACATGACTGAGCAACTGAACTGGCTGACTGAATGAAAACTAGAAATTTTAAAGAAATAATTTTTTTCTTTTGATAGAGAAGAAAAAAAGAAACTCACTTAAACAAGCCAAGAAATTTACAGTGATGTAAACAAAGATTTTTCAGGGGATTACCAAGTTTATGAAGGCAAAATGCATACCAATACTAGATAGGCATAACCTGAAATGTGGTTATTTTTATACCATTTCTGAACAATTAAGATTGTTCTAGCTCTATGTGTCATGAAAGATGTTTAAATTTTTGTTAGTAATACAGGACAATTAAGCTGATGTTTGAAAGTATTTAAGAGTTTTAGACATAAATACAACATACTGTACTGTGTTCTAAATATTAATATACAATTAGTAAAGAACTCTAACCCATAGAGGAAAGACAATTAAAAGCATTTACTGTTGTATAACTTCATTCTGCAAGATGTAATATTGTGGAAATATGTATTTTTCATAATTTAGTTTGTCAAGGCAAGGTACCATATTCTTTGAGATTTTGGCTTCTATCATTTCACCACCATAGTAAGAAATAGCCTTAGTGTTCTGGGCTAGAATTTACCTGTCAATACAAGGCAAATTCTGGAGACCATATGTTTTCTTTCTGTAGAGTATGTTATAGCTGCCTTGTAAATAACTTTCAAAAATTGACTTTCTCATTATTTTCCCTACCTGTCCTAGCCTTAGGGGACATATATTTGAACAGGAAATTCATAATCTTTGCTACAAGGTACACTTGGTTACTTTCAGTGGATAAGTGATTAAGGAAATATTTGCAAGGCTCATGTAGAGACTGTGAGGATGAGTAGAATTTAAAGGTAGAATCCAGTCAGCTCAAAAGCATCTTATTAGTGAGAAATTTATTTTTGATGTTTTTTTATATAGCCCAACTACCTAGATAATTTGTTTTTAAAACAAAATCTCTAGGAGTACCTTTTCTTAATTGGCAGTTTTATTGGCATGGTGTTGACAACAGTCCTCATTAATACAACATTCATTGCACTTAAAGAAACCTAAGATGATGTGCTGCAGGGTGTAAAAATATCTCAAACAACTCCACACCTTCTTCCCAACATTTGCAATGAAAAAAATAAAAATGTTGAGAGATATTAATAAAGTGACAGAAACCAGTAATGTTCAAAAAGAAACTAAAACTAAGAGCTTTGACTTCTTAATTACATCTTCTCTTCCATTTCAAACACAGACATGCACAAACCTACATATATCTTAATATCAGCATATTCAAAGATACACTCACTTTTTCAGACTTGAGCTAACTTACAGATTCCCAAAGAGGTGCAGGGTTTAGGAAATAGTTCAGTTAGTAGAGAACCAGAATTCTTTTAACTAAAAATATTTGTAATCAACCTCCCAAGGGGGTAATAAAATATGTGACTGAATGTGAAACAGGCAAAAGTAAGAAGTGACAAATTCATTTATTTCTTAAAAATCAAAACATTATATTGAAAAATCTTTTACTCACTTACCTGCCAAGTTCTAAGATTAGAAATCTTTGTTTTCACTGCAACAGTTGATGCTACTGCAAACTGCTAAGTCACTTGAAGAACCTCCCCCCTGTTCTATTTCAGATGTTTCTTCTTCAATAACTTTTTAATTAAAAAGCTTTACAGATAACCCTAAACTTAGAGTCATAAGAACAATGCTTTTAGATTTTCCCCTCTCTCATGTGTCTATAATTCTCCAGATTTATTAATATTAAAATAAGTGCTGTCCTGCACTGAATAAAGCTACAAGTACAATATCTGTCTCAGTTCTATAATTACTTCATGGATATCTACCAACGTATTAATTAACTTCTAAAGTTAATGACTTTGTCAGCTGTACAGTTAGTTCTCTCAGTATCTGCTCTTAGTATTGTCCATAGTTTTAAAAATCAAATCAATAATTTTCTATAGGTTTCATTTAATTCAGTCACTACAGCTATTTAGTTTATCATTTCATTAAGATACTACTTATTTATAATATTATCATGGTATATTTATTTATTTGTTTGTAATAGAAATATAAGGAACCACTAATAGTATCATAGTATCCAATAGTCACGTATAGATTTAAGAGTTGGACTATAAAGAAAGCTGAGTGCCAAAGAATCGATGTTTTTGAACTGTGGTGTTGGAGAAGACTCTTGAGAGTCCCTTGGATTGCAAGGAGATCCAACCAGCACATCCTAGAGGAAGTCAGTCCTGAATATTCATTGGAAAGACTGATGCTGAAGCTGAAACTCCAATACTTTGGCCACCTGCTGTGAAGAACTGACTCATCTGAAAAGACCCTGATGCTGGGAAAGATTGAGGGCTGGAGGAGCAGGGGACAACAGAGGATGAGATGATTGGATGCATCACCTACTCAATGGACATGAGTTTGAGTAAACTCCGAGAGCTGGTGATGGACAGGGAGGCCTAGTGTGTTGCAGTCCATGGGATCGCAAAGAGTTAGACACTACTGAGCAACTGAACTGAACTGAATAGTATCATGGGTTAAGAGATGCT
The DNA here is from genome assembly GCA_006408695.1 of Aepyceros melampus. Lineage (NCBI taxonomy): Eukaryota > Metazoa > Chordata > Mammalia > Artiodactyla > Bovidae > Aepyceros > Aepyceros melampus. The sequence goes on from SJXQ01010287.1 coordinate 297,836, forward strand.
AAAAGTCCAGAATCTACTGAAAACCATTCTTCTATACATGGCATGGTATGTAAAACTCTCACCATCAGTGTCACTTTATTTCATTAAGTTGAATGGACCAGGACAATTATATAACCTGATACTATTACAAGGAAGTAATCTAATATCACAACAGTAATATGATTGGAGTAACTTGAAACCAATGTAAAAAAACAATCTTTGCCATCGGGTGTGGGACCAAACTTGACTTTTCACTGAGTCTTCAAATTCTACAACTTTTCCATCATTTAAGATGAATTCTTTAAAACTCCAGGAAAATAATTAAAAAGAATCTTTTCCCCCACACATTATCACATAGCTAAGGTTTAGAGAAAGCTCCAAAAGTTGAGGGATGTGTGTAAAAGATCTTAAAGGACAGAGCTGTTTTGTTCACTATCCCCTCCTCTGCTTCAAAGAAAAACAACATGAGTTACCTATAAGGATAAGGGAAACAGATTTTCATCTGTAAGCCTATAAAGGGCCATGGAAAACAAGGATGTGAAAAAACAGTTTTAAAAAACACATTCAGAGAAGACTTCAAAATGAAAGCAAACAATTAATGAATTGGGTAACAACAGAAATTGAGCCTATGCTGAAGCCTGCCATCTATCTCCTGTCTCTTCAGTGACAGAAACAGCTTTTTTTTTTCTTTCACTATGTAACCGTATCCTGAACTTTGTGACCTTTACAAGAAAGAAAGATATTCACAAAATAAAATCAGGATTATCATTGCTGGTGGCCAAATTAGAGACTAGTGGGTTTATTGTTTAGAAACCATTCTAAGTACAAATACTAAAGCAAGGAAATTAAAGTTTGTCTGAAAATAACTTTGATACAAAGAACACATTGAGTTGCAAGTCTATAAACTGCATAATGTTCTAGAGTAACTTCATGAGCAATAATGGCATGATGTTTTAAGGAGTTTGCTTATATATGAAGATACTTAATCTGGATAATTTAAAGAAGTAGTTATAACCTTGGGCAAGTTTGTTAATCTTACTCTATGTGTCTCAGTTTTCCCATTCTTAAAATAGAAATAACAACTCACCTTATAATTTGTTTTTCTGCTGCTAGCCTATACAATATATTTAAAATATTTAGAGTTGTGGCTGGCACAAAGTAAGCACTCAATAAATATTACTACTATGCCTTTAAAAACAGATTTTTGTTAAAATATAAGTCACAATGTCACTGACTAAGACACAGCATTTGGCTCAGATCAGAAATTTAATCTCAGTGCTCTTCTTGGCATAAAATAGAATCCACAAAATTTGCAGATGTTCTATGTTATTTTTTGTTTGTGTTGTCTCTTAGTCATGTACGATGCTTTGCGACCCCATGGATTGTAGCCCTGTAGACTCCTCTGTCTGTAGAATTCTCCAGGCAAAGATACTGGATTGGGTAGCCATTCTCTTCTCCAGGGGATCTTCCCAACCCAAGAATCGAACCCGGGTCTCCTGCATTGCAGGTGGCTTCTTGACCATCTGAGTTTAAGTGATATTTCTGGAGAATGCAATGGCACCCCACTCCAGGACTCTTGCCTAGAAAATCTCATGGACAGAGGAGCCTGGTAGGCTGCAGTCCATGGCGTCACTAAGAGTTGGACACGACTGAGCGACTTCACTTTCACTTTTCACTTTCCACTTTACTGCATTGGAGAAGGAAATGGCAACCCACTCCAGTGTTCTTGCCTGGAAAATCCCAGGGGCGGGGGAGCCTGGTGGGCTGCCATCTATGGGGTTGCACAGAGTCGGACATGACTGAAGCGACTTAGCAGCAGCAGCAGCATGAGCCTGAAAGCTACAAACCAGTGAGCTCTCTTAGAAAACGTTTGGTTACCAGAAGAAAAAAAAAAAGCTTTTTCTGGTCCTCGACAAAATTTGTACATGATTTATTCACTAAATTAAGCATCTCACTGTGGACCAGCCAGATCATTCATTTGATGGTAAATAATTATCCATCTAAACCTGTTAATTAAAATATACAGTATTAGGCTTTTGTAGCTCAGTTGGTAGAGTCTGCCTGCAGTGCAGAAGACCCAGGTTCAATTCCTGGGTCAGGAAGATCCTCTGGAGAAGGAAATGGCAACCCACTCAAGTATTCTTGCCTGGAGAATCACATGGACAGAGGAGCCTGGCAGGCTACGGTCTATGGGGTCTTAAGAGTCAGACACGACTAAGCACACAACACACATATTAGGTTTTTTCCTATCAGAGAACATCTCTATTGCCTGCTGATTAGTCAAATAGAAACAATACCTCAAGATTTAAGTGGTTCTTATTTTGGAGATGATACATTTCTTCCTATGGCAATGAATGTGTGCAAAGTCCGCAAGAGCTGGTATATAAGAAATATCAAGAGGCTTTGTGGTTTATGAACCCTAGGTTAAGAACTCGAGACAGAAAGAATTTCAAATATGAAGCAAGATTTTCAGGTGTTTTTGTGACAACACAGAGCTTAGGGTGTCAGTTTGGATTTTTGTCCTGAATTGAAAAGAATTAGTTGCATCATATATCTTTAATGCATTTGGGTGGTAGAGTTGGCAAAAACTAATATTGTATTTGATTTGGTGTTGCAAATAGACTTTTATGAAAACTTTCTATTTATATAGGATAGTGTATTAGTTGTCTAGGGCTGCTATAAGAAACTTCCACAGACTGAGTGGCTTAAACAACAGACGTTTATTTTCTCACTATTATGGAAACTGGAAGTCCAAGATCTAGGGACTGGCAGAGTTGGTTTCTTCTGAGGCCTCTCTTTAGTTTGAAAATGGTGCCTTCTTGCTGCCTTTTCTTACAATCTTCCCTCTGTGAGTTCATACTCTTAGTATCTCTTCGTACATCCAAATTTTTTCTTCTTAGGACACCAGACAGATTGGATTAGGATCCACCCATTGACCTCATTTAATTTTTACCATTTCTTTAAAGGCCTTATTTTTTATACAGTCACATTCTTAGGCATGAGGGTTGGGAGAGTAGCGCATGAACATTTGAATTTAATTGGGACACAATTCAGGCCATAACACACAGTACATGAATTTAATTGGCTTTCTTTGCTTCTAAAAGTCTTATTTCAAATTCCAAATGTTCTTAGTTGAATTATCTATCCTTCAGAAACATTACATTGTATAGAAATTGTACCTCATTTTCTTACATTAACCTGATGTCAATAAAACTAACAATGGTTAATTTGTGACCCAAAGAAAACAACCATAGACAAAAGGCTTTATAAAGATAAAATAGTAATAACTGTAGTTTGTAGAGCTTTTCTGGACCTTAAATGTCATCATGGAACAAGCAATATAAATAAGTAATATGTAGTTTTGAAAAGATTTATAATATTTGTTTAATTGCCATGTTTGCTTTTTATGAAGAAGATTCGGTATACAAGTTATTCTTGGCAATGGAAGGGCTATACAAATTACGTTTTAATTCTTACCATGCTACTGATTTTGCTATGTTAGAAACATATCAATAATATATTTGCAAATCTGCCAGCTGAGGTTGGAAATTGAAAGGGAGTAAGAATTGATAGGTTTATATATACAATAGGCTAAAAGATCAAACATTAGAATTTATTTAGAAATAGTATATTTATTGTTAAGTTTCACTGTGAAACTAACCTTCCCAAATCAAATATCTTATATTGGTGTGCATGCAGAAATGACAAAAGCTGAATACAAGGAGGTAAAAATTATACAGCTGAACAGTGGAGGCAAATCCAAAGCAAATAAAATCAATATTGGATATTAAAATGGTAAATATTTAGGCAATAAATCTTAGAATATGAAGATTATCAATAGGTCAACTTCCAGATTTGTGAAAAAGATATAAAAAAGAGACCAGTCTACTTAGTCCTTTTCCTTTACCAAAAATCTTTTTTGCAAAGAAGAAATCAATATTTTGTGAGTTAGATATTTTAAAAAATTTTCCGATGTGCAACCAGTTTTAAGTAATATTAAAAGCATTTAAACCCAGAAAATGTGCAAAATATCAACGAAAATTTAACCCTATTGCATAGTGTGGTTAGATGAACAACAGAAGTAATTGCTGTCAGTTTGTATTTTTTTGACCAATAATTCTCTGTATTTCCTGCAAGTAACTTGAGTGATGCAAATGACCTTATTTTTACAGCATGCTTTTATTAAATAGTTTATTATTTTGGCAGACTAATAAAGATTTTGGTATTTGCTTTTATTTGCAATAATATTACCATCACATAAAAAAGGATTTTATGTTCTTTTTGAGGAACAAGGAGGATAAAAGTGGTGATGGATAGCGCAACTGAGGCATCAGCAATGAGCTGGAAATGAGACACATAAATATGAAAGCAGAGCTAAGAAAATAGAACTGCACCCTTGGCCTTTCTTAAAAGAACATGCACACTTCAAGGTTCATTCACACTGTTACAAAAACTCCTTTTGTTTCTGATGAATCAGGGCCTGCGCTTAAAGTCTGAAATACTACTCTTACTCATAACTGACTGACTCCTTCTATTTAATTAGATTCATTCTAGGGAAATATTTCCAAGCTTTCTGAGGATGTTTTGATTTGAGGGAAAAAAAAAATCAATTGAAAATTTGGTGGCTGGAGGCAGTGGAAGGGGAATCAAAACAGATTGACTATTTTTACCTTTATTTAGCACAGTGCACAGAAATGAAAGCTTTCTACACTGTAGCATCTAAGAGTCAATAGAGCAACTGCATAGTATTTAAGGATGTAGGTGGCTAGGCAATTGAATGTGTCATTAAGGACAAATAATATTCAGTATATGTATATATACATATACGTATTCAGTATATATATACACACATATATATAAACACATTGGGCACACGGCATTGGATGGAGTCTTTGGGAATTATAGCATTATATCTTGCCAGTGATGGTATGTGTTTATTCAAAAATTATAATTGTTTTCATGTTGCATGTTTTCTGATTAACGTCAGTATGTAAAATTTCCATGTCAAATATATATTTATTGTCACCAGAGTATGTTTAGCATTAATTTTATCTTTTCCCATTAATAACTTGTTTCTTTGTAGCAGCATTTAATTGTTACCATGAATGAAAGTAAGCAGACTGTGATAAAGAGAGGAGGGAAGGTAAATCTTTTATTCAGGGCTAGAACCTGAATTGGCAGCTCTTAGCTCAGTAATATTCAAACGTGGAACTATTTTTTCTTTGCACATGAAAGTGCAGCCAATAGATGAAAGTAGGAAGAAGTAATACGTTGTGAGCTGAGAAATCCACTGCTTCATTATCGACATAATTCTTCAGATCTTACAGAGGGAGAGAGCTCTACCATTTGGACTCTTGTCGCAAAGGCTTACAATAGACACAATTCTGACAAGAGGTTGGTGGTAGCTGAACAGACTTAACAATTAATGGTATGCCAAGGCTGAGTTCAGAGAATTGCTTTACCCAATGCCAATCATTCATTCCTGGCAGTAGCACTTCACATCTTTCCTGGGATGCCGTCCAACCACAGTGGCATCTAAAATATATCGAGCAGTGTTACAGTTGGAGGTGAAATTGAAATTTGCGCCAAACAGAAGTGACAAATTCACATGGCTGAGTGTTGCCTAGCAATCAGGTCCAAGGGGGATGTGGCAGTTCTGCCTTTACCCATGGGGGCGTGTAAGAGGGAAGAGAAACAGTTATGTTAGAGCTTAGGTGGGTTCACAAGTAGAGCCAGGTGTGTGAGTGACTTCATTTTACTTTCAGAGTGTAAAGAGGTAGGAATTGAAGTGGCATAGGGAAAGGAGGGCAGCAGCTGACGTTGGTAGGATAAGCAGCTTTCATGCTGGAGGTTCTCAGCAATTAACCTGGGGGAGGGGGAGAGCAGCAGGATGCCAAGTTGCCAGACTTCCTGCAGAAATTCATGGCAATTGGCCATCCTGCTGCCTTTTGACTGCAGGCCTCTGATGCACCTCTGTTCAGCTGACACTTGGCAGCTGGTGGCCCCAGGGTAAAGTGAGCAAATGGTGGCTTTCTCTTCCCAGAAATCCACCTGGGAGCAAAGCTCAGCTGGGCAGCCAGACTCAAGAGATGAGTGGAAGGAATGAAACAGTCAGGCTGAAATTCTTATCTTGTGCCCTCATCTACTGTTTCTTTGTGGGGTTTCCCATTCCACCTATTTTTATTAGTCTTCTCTTTATCTTGAGGAATCCTACTCAAACTCCCCCTACTCTACCCTCTAAAGGATGAAGTGACTGTCAGTGATCAATATACAAAACAGCAAAAGGGTATATCAAAATACCAACTCTGGGGAAAGAAACCCAATGCTTGCCCTGTACAATTTTCTCAGGTAAACACCTAAGAAATCTTGTGTAAATTATTTTGTGTTGAGTTTTCTACCTCTCCTTGTTTGGAAGAAGCATGAACCTGGAAATGTGTGGCGTAGATTTAACTGTTTAATGGAGGAATCCATGGGGGTATTACAGCCATCACATCCTAGGTTGTTTTCCTTTTTGCCTACTTTTTTGTTTTTTTTTTTCTTTTGAAATGTTAGGCCCTCATTAACCTAATGAGTATAGTCTTCACAGCCCTATATGAGAGAAGAGCCCAACCTCGACTGAGATGGTGTCCACTATCATTCCCCAGTGTGGTGCTCATTAATCCATAGACTTAATGACTCTCAGCCTGAGCAAATGCCTGTTCATAGTATTGCAAAACTTCAGTGCTATGTCTGGGATGTTTGGCTAAATTTGTATGTAATCTCTTGTTTTCTCAAGGCAACTAGAACTTACTTCCTAAGGGTAGGAACCTAAGTAGGATCAGATAAGGTAAAAAGGTGAAAATGTAAATGCTATATAATTGTGAGATGTTTTTGTTATTCTTATGTGTGGTATGCAGTTCATTTTGCAAAAGATGTTTAATAAATTCTGGTGGATCAATGGTCAAACTAAATTCATGGATCAATTGATAATGACTGATGAATGTATAAAGCTACATATATGTTTAAGAGTCTATAGATCATAAACTGGGTAATGATAATAGCAACAACTAAATTTATGGACTGCTGATTCTGTTATCCTAAATTCTTTAATTAACTCTAATTCTCACAGCAACAGTATGAGGTAGATATTATGATTCTCATTTAAAATGAGTTGTTTGCACAAAAAGATTAATCAGTTTTCCCAAATTGTTAGTAAATGAGAAGAATTTGTTTCTAATTGGACTTCAGAAATAACCTCCATTAATGGTATTAATTGCCCATATATATTAAAATTCAGATCTATTCTATATAATTTCTGTAAGAATGAAAAGCTAAAGCAGAATGCAGTCAGTACACACTTAACAGTCAGCAGAATTTGCTGTTTTTTAGTCGCTCAGTTGTGTCTGACTCTTTGCAACCTCATGGACTGCAGCACACCAGGCTTCCCTGTTCTTCACCATCTCCTGGAGCTTGCTGAAACTCTTGTCTATTGAGTCGATGATGCCATTGAATCATTTCATTCTCTGTCGCCCTCTTCTCCTCCTGCCTTCAATCTTCCCCAGCATCAGAGTCTTTTCCAATGAGTCAGTTCTTCACATCAGGTGGCCACAGTACTGGAGCTTCAGCTTCAGCTTCAGCATTAGTCCTTAAAATGAATATTCAGGACTGATTCCTTTAGGATTGACTGCAGTTCCAAGGGACTCTCAAGAGACTTCTCTAACATCACAGTTCAAAAGCATCAATTCTTCACCACTCAGACTTTTTTTACTGGCAGAATAGTAGTGAAGTGAAAGTAACTCAGTTGTGTCCGACTCTTGCGACCCCATGCATGTAGCCCACAGGTTCATCTGTCCATGGGATTCTCCAGGCAAGAAAACGAGTGGGTCGCCATTTCCTTCTGCAGAATAGGAAACTTCAAAAATTACCATATCCAATCCCTGAAACCTTTGAATATGTTACCTGACATGGCAAAAAGGAATTAAATTTGCAGATGGGATTATGGTTGCTTATCAGATTACCTTAATCTGGGGAAAGGTTATCCTTGATTAACCAGTGGGTCCAATGAATCTAATCACAAGAAAATACAGAGATGATACTGAAGAGAGAGGCAGAAGAGTGTTAGAGGAATCTCTGTGAGAAAGACTTGACTGCCATTACTCGTATTGAAGATGAAAGGGGACCATCATCCAAGGAATGCGTACAGAGTCTAGAAGCTGAGACAGGCAAAGGTCTCTGGGCCCTGCCCATACCTTGATTTTAACACAGTGAGACTCTTTTTAGACCTCTAACCTCCAAAGCTGAAACATAATGAAGTCATATTGTTTAAAGTAATTAGGTTTGTAATAATTTATTATAGCAGAAATAGGAAACTAATACAGTTTTCAAATTCCAAGATTACAGAATGAATTTTGATTTCTTGCAAATCTAATGCTGGAAGAGATTATTGAAATAAGTTCCAGGAGTCAAAAACTGGAAGGCTTGGCCTGATTTAGATTCATTATTAATCGTATTTTCATTTGAACTAGTATAAGGAAAATCTCTCTACATAATCTATAAATTTTGAGCACTTTCTTTTCTCGAAAATGAGCAATATCGATTTTATTCCATTTTAAGCATATTATTTTATTTTATTCCAATTTAAGCATATTTTTATTGTTAAACTTATAGGCATCAGCTCAGTTCAGTCGCTCAGTCATGTCCGACGCTTTGCGACCCCATGAATAGCAGCACACCAGGCCTCCCTGTCCATCACCAACTCCCGGAGTTCACTCAAACTCATGTCCATCAAGTCAGTGATGCCATCCAGCCATCTCATCCTCTGCCGTCCCCTTCTCCTCCTGCCCCCAATCCCTCCCAGCATGAGTCTTTTCCAATGAAAAGAGAAACATCAAATTCCATGGTTCATGATTTAAGCTATTCTGCCCGTTACTTCACATGCCTTGCTCTTTTTGTCTTTCCTCCTCTTTTCCATCCTCCTTTACCAGTCCTTTGTTTAACTCTCAAAACAATGATTTCCTCACACTTGATACTTCTCTGGCTAAAGATCCATAAGAATACATCCCTTTTTAAAAAGTCTCAGTAACCTATATTTCTATTTCTCTTCTCTTCCTCTTCAGTGAAATAGTACTAATAATAATAATAAATGAAAATTTTAAGTACTTCCTATGTGCTAATATTGTGAAAAATGCTTTACATACATTATATCATTTAATCCTCATAAAAAATACGAGGTAATTACTTTATTTTTGTTTTCAGTTAAGAAAAGGGAGGCTTAAAGGTTAGAGACTTGCCCTAAGTGAGTTAGCTCAAAAGTAGAAGAGCAGGGATTCAAATCCAGAGAAGTGTTCACTTCAGGTGAGTGATTCTAACCTCACTTTCTGCTACCTACTTGTTTAGTTTCTCCCTGGGAGCAGCTACTATACTATCTCCTATGCAAAAAATACCAGAATGCCCAGTGTTTAGGATAAAAAATTATAAATCATCAAGTGCTCTGTCCGGAGGGGAGCTCTAGCTGGTTAAGAAATAAACAGAGTAAAAGTCGGGGAAGTGAGCCACCCAGCCAAGTGTTGTGGATGCAAAAACCAAGGGTATCCACGTTAGAAAATAGACCCCGGGAATATCAAGGCAGAGCCTTTGGATTATTTAGTTTCATATTTTGAGAACTTCGCACCAAGTCTGTGTATGGTGAGTGTTCTACCGGTGATTTTAAAGCTGATATTGCTGGACCATTAGAGATGTGATGATAATATTGGAGAATCATGTGGTTTATAGTCAGTATTCTAATATGTCAAAGAAAATTATCCCTCTACAATGATAAGACTATACAGACTGTTTTAAAAGATGAGTTTCTTGGCTGTTAGCTACGATTATATCAGTTCAGTAAAGTTATATCCTTGTTACTTCATCATGACCAGAATCTTTGCTTAACAGATGTGTATGTGTAAGAAAATAGGAAACCAAATATTACTTAAACTGTTTGTTAAACAATATATATCAAAACACAAGGATTGTGGAGTATAATGAATTTAAAGCTTTACAATGGTGAAATAGGCTAGAACTGTAATGTGTACTCAAAAATTAATTCAAAGTTGAGTTTAGTTCAGTTCAGCACTCAGTAGTGTCCAACTATATGCAACCTCATGGACTGCAGCAGGGCAGGCTTCCCTGTCGATCTCAAACTTCTGGAGCTTACTCAAACTCGTGTTCATAGAGTCAGTGATATCATCCAACCATCTCATTCTCTGTTGTCCTCTTCTCTTCCTGCCCTCAATCTTCCCAGCATAAGGGTCTTTTCAAATGAGTCAGTTCTTTGCAGCAGGTGCCAGAGTATTGGAGTTTCAGCATCAAAATCAGTCCTTCCAATGAATATTTAGGACTGATGTCCTTTAGGATGAACTGGTTGGATCTCTTTGTAGTCCAAGGGAATCTCAAGAGTATTCTCCAATACCACAATTCAAAAGCATCATTTCTTCAATGCTCAGCTTTCTTTATAGTCCAACTCTTATATCCATACATGACTACTGGAAAAACCACAGCTTTGACTAGACGGATCTTTGTTGGCAAAGTAATGGCTCAGCATTTTAATATGCTGTCTAGGTTGGTCATACTTTTCTTCCAAGGAGCAAGTGGCTTTTAATTTCATGGCTGCAATTACCATCTGCGGTGACTTTGGAACCCCCCCAAATAAAGTCTGTCACTGTTTCCACTGTTTCCCCATCTATTTGCCATGAAGTGATGAGACTGGATGCCATGATCTTAGTTTTCTGAATGTTGAGTTTTAAGCCAGCTTTTTCACTCTCCTCTTTCATGTTCTTCAAGAGGCTCTTTAGTTCTTCTTCACTTTCTGCCATAAGGTTGGTGTCATCTGCATAACTGAGGTTATTGACATTTCTCCCAACAATCTTGATTCCAGGTTGTGCTTCATCTAGCTCAGCATTTTGCATGATTTACTCTGCATATAAGTTAAATATGCAGGGTGAAAATATACAGCCTTGACGTACTCCTTTCCTGATTTGGAAATGGTCTCCATGTTCTTGCTTTTTGACCTACATACACATTTCTCAGGACACAGGTCAGGAGGTCTGGTATTGCCATCTCTTTCAGAATTTTCAGAGTTTGTTGTATTCCACAAGTCAAAGGCTTTGACGTAGTCAATAAAGCAAAGGTAGATGTTTTTCTGGAACTCTTGCTGTTTTGACAATCCAGTGGACATGGACAATTTAACCTCTGGTTCTTCTGCCTTTTCTAAATCAAGCTTGAACATCTGGAAGTTCATGCTTTTATATACTGTTGAAACCTGGCTTGAAGATTTTTGAGCATTACTTTACTAGCGTGTGAGATGAATGCAGTTGTGCAATTGTTTGAACAGTCTTTGGCATTGCCTTTCTTTGAGATTGGAATGAAACTGAACTTTTCCAGTCCTGTGGCCACTGCTGAGTTTTTGCTGACATATGGAGTGCAGTACTTTCACAGCATCATCTTTTAGGATTTGAAATAGCTCAACTGGAATTCCATCACCTCCACTAGCATTGTTCATAGCGATGCTTCCTAAGGCCCACTTGAGGTTGCATTCCAGAATGTCTGACTCTAGGTGAGTGATCACACCATCATGGTCATCTAGGTCATAAAGATCTTTTTTATATAGTTCTTCTGTGTATTGTTGCTCAGAGGTTAAAGCATCTGCCTGCAATGCTGGAGACCTGGGTTCGATCCCTGGGTCAGGAAGATCTCCCCTGGAGAAGGAAATGGCAACCCACCCCAGTACTCTTGCCTGGAGAATCCCATGGACAGAGGAGCTTGGTGGGCTACAGTCCACGGGGTCGCAAAGAGTCGGACACAACTGAGCGAATTCACTTTCACTTTCTGTGTATTGTTACCACCTCTTCTTAATATCTTCTTCTTCTGTTAGGTCCATACCATTTCTGTCCTTTATTGTGCCCATCTTTGCATGAAATGTTCCCTTGGTATCTCTACTTTTATTGAAGAGATTTCTCTCTAGTCTTTCCCTTTCTATTGTTTTCCTCTATTTCTTTGTATGGATCACTGAAGAAGGCTTCCTTTTCTCCTTGTTATGCTCTGGAACACTGCATTCAAATGCCTACATCTTTCCTTTTCTCCTTTGCCTTTTGCATCTTTTCTTTTGTCAGCTATTTTAATGCCTCCTAGGACAACTATTTTGCCTTTTTGCATTTCTTTGTCTTGGTGATGGTCTTAATCACTGCCTCTTGTACAATGTCAAGAATCTCCATCCATAGTTTCAGGCACTCTATCTATCAGATCTAATCCCTTGAGGCTATTTCTTACTTCCACTGTATAATCGTAAGGGATTTGATTTAGGTCATACCTGAATAGTCTAGTGGTTTTCCCCACTTTCTTCAGTTTAAGTCTGAACTTGGCAATAAGGAGCTCACAGTCTGTGCCACAGTCAGCTCCCAGTCTTTTTTTTTTTCTCACTGTGTAGACCTTCTCCATATAAGACTGAAAGGAGATCTCTTGCTGCAAAGAATATAATAAATCTGATTTTTGTATTGAGCATCTGATAATGTCCATGTGTAAAGTCTTCTCTTGTGTTGTTGGAAGAGGGTATTTGCAGTGTGTTGTCTTGGAAAAACTCTGTTAGTCTTTGACCTGCTTTGTTTTTTCTTCAAGGCCAAATTTGCCTGTTACTCCAAGTATCTCTTTACTGCCTACTTTTGCATTCCAGTCCCCTCTAATGAAAAGGACATCTTTTTTGGGTGTTAGTTCCAGAAGGTCTTGTAGGTCTTCATAAAACCATTCAGCTTCAGCTTTCTTTAGCATTACTGGTCGGTGCATGGGCTTGGATAAAAGTTGAGTGAATAGGTTAAAATTTTATGTTTCCAAATATGCCCAGTTATAATCTCATACTTCCATGAACAGAGCAATGAATTACTTCTTCTGGTCATCATGCTTTAGTGCTAATTGACTTATCAGCTCAACTTCTGTGCCAGGTGACATATAGCTGAGATATGGACACAGAGGAATGTGTCAGAAGGAAGACAATTTTTCTGGAAAGGACTACACAGTTTTATCTAGTAAGAAGTATTAAGGGGCTAGTTTCTTTGGGGCTTGGGGGGAGTGTAGGTATAGAAGAGAGTAACATAAAAGAGAATAAAAAGTATGAAAACAACAGGTAAGATAATACAACTAGAAGTAATGTTTCTCTTACAGTTTTTCCACTCTTGATACTTAAACCAAAATGGAAACAATAAATAATTTCTAGGCCTCTACTTGAAAGGACTACACCATTCAAAATATAATGCTGTCCCCAAAAGGGAAATGAGATTTGAACACAGGTCTGGTACTAGGATGAGGAGAGTCAAGGCACATCATCTAAAGCATAGGAAAATGTATATAGTAGCATAAAAAAATCATAATTTCATTTAACAATACAGTAGATATCACATGGTAGTACTGAAAAAATTAACCAGGAAATGATGCAAAACTGGGAAGAGGGAGCCATCATTAAGGCCTGGATTCAAGAGGTACAGAGCCAATATACAGGGGTCTGGAGGGAGCATCTGTCTGATTTGTCCTGTATTCCCAGGCATGTACGACACTGGATTCAGTTCAGTTCAGTTCAGTTCAGTTGCTCAGTCCTGTCCGACTCTTTGCGACCCCATGGACTGCAACACACCAGGCCTCCCTGTCCATCACCAACTCCCGGGGTTTACCAAAACTCATGTCCATTGAGTCGGTGAGGCCATCCAACCATCTCATCCTCTGTTGTCCCCTGCTCCTCTGGCCCTCAATCTTTCCCAGCATCAGGGTCTTTTCAAATGAGTCAGCTCTTCGCATCAGGTGGCCAAAGTATTGGAGTTTGAGCTTCAACATCGATCCTTCCAATGAACACCCAGGACTGATCTCCTTTAGGATGGACTGGTTGGATCTCCTTGCAGTCCAAGGGATTCTCAAGAGTCTTCTCCAACACCACAGTTTAAAAGCATCAGTTCTGAGCTTAATCTTGATTACCCACTACAGCTCAGGGACAGAGGAAGTCAGAAAAGAGCTCAGAAAAGGGAGAGAGAAACAAGAAGACCTCCTCTTCTTTTTAACTGCAGCAGTTGAAGGTGAAAGAGCTGTGTGGATGCCTCTAAAGGTCTTTTCTCCACATGTATGCGAGTTTGGGACATAATATCCCCAAAGAAGACTCAGAGTAGGAGGAAGAAGAGGAGGAAAGGCAGTTTCTCAGGGATGGCTGACATTCCGGGATGTAGCCATAGACTTCACTCAAGAGGAGTGGGAATGCCTGGACCTCGGTCAGCGGGAATTGTACAGGGACGTGATGGTAGAGAACTATAGGAACCTGGCCTGCTTGGGTCTTGTGGTCTCTAAGCCAGATTTGGTCACCTTTCTGGAGCAAATGAAGGATCTCAGGAATATAAGGAGAATGGAGACAATAGGCATATACCCAGTGGTCATGTATGGATGTGAGAGTTGGACTGTGAAGAAGGCTGAGCGCCAAGGAATTGATGCTTTTGAACTGTGGTGTTGGAGAAGACTCTTGAGAGTCCCTTGGACTGCAAGGAGATCCAACCGGTCCATTCTGAAGGAGATCAGCCCTGGGATTCCTTTGGAAGGAATGATGCTAAAGCTGAAACTCCAGTGCTTTGGCCACCTCATGCGAAGAGTTGACTCATTGGCAAAGACTCTGATGCTGGGAAGGATTGGGGGCAGGAGGAGAAGGGGACGACCGAGGATGAGATGGCTGGATGGCATCACTGACAGGATGGATGTGAGTCTGAGTGAACTCCGAGAGCTGGTGATGGACAGAGAGGCCTGGCGTGCTGCAATTCATGGGGTCGCAAAGAGTCGGACATGATTGAGCAACTGAACTGAACTGAACTGATATACAGAATCTAGGAAGATAGTACGAAAGAATTTATTTGCAGGGAAGCAATGGAGAAACCTGTATGCAGGTCAGGAAGCAACAGTTAGAACTGGACATGGAACAACAGACTGGTTCCAAATAGGAAAAGGAGTATGTCAAGGCTGTATATTGTCACCTTGCTTATTTAACTTCTATGTAATGTACATCATGAGAAACGCTGGGCTGGAGGAAGCACAAGCTGAAATCAAGATTTACAGGAGAAATATCAATAACTTCAGATATGCAGATGACAACACTTTTATGGCAGAAAGTGAAGAACTAAAGTGCCTCTTGATGAAAGTGAGAGGAGAGTGAAAAAGATGGCTGAAAGTCAACATTCAGAAAATTAAGATCATAGCATTCAGTCCCATCACTTCATGGGAAATAGATGGGGAAACAGTGGAAACAGTGGCTGACTTTATTTTTTTGGACTCCAAAATCACTGCAGATGGTGCTTGCAGCCATGAAATTAAAAGATGCTTACTCCTTGGAAGGAAAGTTATGACCAACCTAGACAGCATATTAAAAAGCAGAGACATTACTTTGCCAACAAAGATCCATCTAGTCAAGGCTCTGGTTTTTCAGGTAGTCATGTATGGATGTGAGAGTTGGACTGTGAGGAAAGCTGAGCGCTGAAAAATTGATGCTTTTGAATTGTGGTGTTGGAGAAGACGCTTGAGAGTCCCTTGGACTGCAAGGAGATCCTAGCAGTCCATTCTAAAACATATCAGTCCTGGGTGTTCACTGGAAGGACTGATGTTGAAGCTGAAACTCCAATCCTTTGGCCACCTCATGCAAAGAGTTGACTCACTGGCAAAGACTCTGATGCTGGGAGGGATTGGGGGCGGGAGGAGAAGGGGACGACAGAAGATGAGATGGCTGGATGGCATCACCGACTCGATGGACATGAGTTTGAGTGAACTCTGGGAGTTCGTGATGGATAGGGAGGCCTGGCATGCTCTGGGTCATTGGGTTGCAAAAAGTAGTACCTGACTGAGTGACTGTACTGAACTGACTGATGCTTTGATGCCTGAGAGCTGCCATCTGAAACCTATTTCTGAAGTTCCTTTTGGAAAATGGTCTGACCCAAATCAGCCAACTATGGATGTTTTCAGTAGGAAACAATGTCTTTGTTAAGCCCTTTACAAATTCCAGAGTTAGAGAAGGTATTTTTTTACTGCTTCCTGGTAGCTCAGATGGTAGAGAACCTGCCTACAATGCAGGAGACCAGGGTTTGATCCTTTGATCAGAAAGATCCCCTGGAGATGGAAATAGCTACTCACTCCACTATTCTTGCCTGAAGACTTCCATGGATAGATGAGCCTGGCTGGCTACAGTCCACGGTGTTGCAAAAGTCAGACACGACTGATGGACGAAGCACACAATTGTCAACTCTATACACTCTTTCTATAAAAGATCATTCCTATAGATTTATTTTTATTAATCATGGAGATGCTGTTGGCATACATATAGTAACCTTAAAAAATGTATGATTTCTGTAAGGTAATCCATGATTTCACATATATCTCTGCAATTCCAGCCATTAGTTACATTAAACATCAGGTTTCATATCACTTGGATTCTACAATAACAATCACTGTCACAGAAAAAAAAAAAAATAAAAGCATCAGTTCTGCATTCAGCTTTCTTTATAGTCCAACTCTCACATCCATACATGACTACTGGAAAAACCATAGCCTTGACTAGATGGAACTTTGTTGGCAAAGTAATATCTTTGCTTTTTAATATGCTATCTAGTTTGGTCATAACTTTCCTTCTAAGGAGTAAGTGTCTTTTAATTTCATGGCTGCAGTCACCATCTGCAGTGATTTTGGAGTCCCCCAAAATAAAGTCAGCCACTGTTTCCCCATCTATTTGCCATGAAGTGATGGGACCAGATGCCATGATCTTAGTTTTCTGAATGTTGAACATTGGATTACTCTTACTAAAAGAGATTTTTCATTCTCTCTTCTCATAGTATATAGAAGAGGGCAACTGAAACTCAAGGGACCCCTTCTCATGACAGCCCTAAGATTCTCAACCTATCTGGCAAGTTCTATAGTACTAATCAGAGGGCTGGCCCCATAGATCCACCCAATAAATACTCTCTAATGGACAGGAGGCCCGGCGTGCTGGAATTCATGTGGTCACAAAGAGTCAGACACGACTGAGCGACTGAACTGAACTGAATTATACAGTGAAGCATAAAAAACATTTAAGTTGGAGATCTCAGCAAATGGCGACTCTGATATCTCCTAGCAGTATGAATTTGGGTCAGTTATGTATTAATTTTGTTTTCCTTATCTGTATAACGGGATTACTAAGTTCAACAAAAGATTAACTGAACTATAAGCATAACTGAGGTAACATGTAAAGTGTCTGATAATTGTTAAAAGCTGAAATGTTGACTATAAATTTGAAAGGTGACCATATTGCTATAGACAGGAGGCTGACACCTTTCACTGCAGGAAGTTGTGTGGTATTTAGAAATTGGGTCTTACTGCTCAAGGCAGTTAGATCTGGAAGATCACTGAAATTCTGTTTCTGAGAAGCAACCATCTAGTCACATCCTTTCTAGGTCGTAAGCACTGATACAAAATATAATACAAAAAGATTAACAGAAAACTTAACCACACTCTTTGCTTATTGTGCATATGCTTACATCCTGGCTGTGTATTAGTTGGGGTCAGTGGGTGATGGTATTATTAGGCTGGCAAAATTAAAAACAAAAACAAAAAGCAGTGAGCATTTTATTTAGTCAAATGTATTTGACTTAACAGGAAAACACATCTTATTCAGGGATTCTTTCTACTATATTTGTATCAAATTGTCTTTTCTTAATACAATGGTGATAAAAGATAGTAATTATTCAAATTACCTTTCATAGGAAAATGAAAAGTTTTCACTCTATATCAATTTCCCAGTTTTTTCTATTGTTAATTAATTTTTAAGTTAATTAAATTTGAAAGTCCGGAAGTTCCTGACTGTAGCACAGACCAATTAATAGTTTTTATTTTTATTATTAGCATTGCCATTATCATGAACAGAGCTAAGAGGAAACTTTCTGAAAACAATATCTGATTGTTCATTGAAAAATGCCAAGTTTTAAAATCCTTATTTGCCTTTCTCAGTATCAAAACCTAACCCCCGCCCCCTCAACCTACCACCCCTAGCTCTGAGGAGGAAAAGATGTGAGAGGAAAGAATAAGCAGGAGTCAGACGTTTTTGTGCTCCTGTGGGATCCTACTGACTGAAATATTTAAAAGTGTGGAAGTGGCACAGAGGAAGCCCACTTACTGCTAAGAGGAAAGGTTGTGACTGGGCTTGCACCATTCTCTGCAAGCCAGCTCAGAAGGCTTCTCTGCCCTGACCTAGCTCTAGGCAAATGGCTATCAGACTGTTTGGGGTAAGCAATATAAAGAAGATAAAACACCAACAGCAGTTTGAATATCAAAACTGCTACTTGAGTTGCCACACTACCAGCAGAATAATGCAGTCACATTTTAGAGGATTTTCATGGGTTGAAATTTTAACAGATATAGTAGAAAAACTGAAGGAAATAACTCTATAAAAGTTTAAAGTCCATGCACAGTGGTAGATTTTAAATCCATTGTGAAGTCTTGGTTTTGACTATCTCTGATTAACTTTCAAAGACATTTCTATTATAAATTAATAAACAAACTTTTATAAGGACTGGAGATAGTTTCTGACTTGAGAACTTAATCATGAAGTTGTTAATCTTTAAATGATTTGCAAATATAAAAAGTTACTATTTTTGCTACTACTTTCTAAAATTTACCAGCAATATTTGTCATATTCTTATCATTATCTCTTCATTGAATTTGACTTGAAAAGTAATTTTTATTTACAAATGTCAACTCTGAGTGTTATAGTGAGTTGCATCAGACCTGTTATTCAGACATATTCACATTAAGTTAAGAGAAACAAAGAGAACCTAGAAACTCTGAGATGTCACCAGATTAATCTGTTATCAGAGCCAAGAACATATATGTAGAAGTTTGGTTTGCTCAAACTATTTCAAGCCCCACTCATAATCCTAGACACTTATTTAATCTGAACATATATTTATAAAAGAATTTGCTTAAAAACCTCATGTCAATAAGTGACAGGAATAGTTGCAATAATACAAACAGACTCGACAATAGCAATGATAACATATATTCCCTACAGAACAAATACCCTCTTCAACATGGTGGCGTTTATGTTCTTCGATTAAGATTTGATATTTTACCACCCAGGAGAGCATCCCACTCTTTGACCTCTTCTTCTGAGTTAAGAATTATTAATTGCTCATGCTCTGATTCTGTTTATCTATTAGAAAAAACAGAAAGGAGTTTCATCTTTTTCCCATTCTTATGTATCCTTTGTGACTGGCTAAGCTATATTAGGTATATATATTCAGTTCAGTTCAGTCACTCAGTCGTATCGGACTCTTTGCAACCCCATGAATCGTAGCACACCAGGCCTCCATGTCCATCACCAACTCCCGGAGTTCACTCAGACTCACGTCCATCCAGTCAGTGATGCCATCCAGCCATCTCATCCTCGGTCGTCCCCTTCTTCCCTTGCCCTCAATCCCTCCCAGCATTAGAGTCTTTTCCAATGAATCAACTCTTCGCATGAGGTGGCCAAAGTACTGGAGTTTCAGCTTTAGCATCATTCCTTCCAAAGAAATCCCTGGGATGATCTCCTTCAGAATGGACTGGTTGGATCTCCTTGCAGTCCAAGGGACTCTCAAGAGTCTTCTCCAACACCACAGTTCCAAAGCATCAATTCTTCAGTGCTCAGCCTTCTTCACAGTCCAACTATCACCTCCATACATGACTACTGGAAAAACCATAGCCTTGACTGGACGGACCTTATATATATTAGGATAAGTATATATGCCAAGAGAACTCACTGGTCATAACAAACACCTCCTTCCAACAACACAAGAGAAGATGACACATGGACATCACTAGATGGTCAACACTGAAATCAGACTGATTATATTCTTTGCAGCCAAAGATGGAGAAGTTCTATGCAGTCAGTAGAAACAAGACCAGNCCAAGAGAACTCACTGGTCATAACAAACACCTCCTTCCAACAACACAAGAGAAGATGACACATGGACATCACTAGATGGTCAACACTGAAATCAGACTGATTATATTCTTTGCAGCCAAAGATGGAGAAGTTCTATGCAGTCAGTAGAAACAAGACCAGGAGCTGACTATGGCACAGACCATGAACTCCTTATTGCCAAATTCAGACATAAATTGAAGAAAGTGGGGAAACCACTAGACCGTTTGGGTATGACCAAAATCAAATCTCTAACGATTATACAGTGGAAGTGAAAAATGGATTCAAGGGATTATATCTGATAGAGTGCCTGAAGAACTATGGACGGAAGTTCGTGACATTGTACAGGAGTCAGGGATCAAGACCATCTTGAAGGAAAAGAAATGCAAAAAGGCAAAATGGTTGTCTGAGGAGGCCTTACAAATAGCTGTGAAAAGAAAAGCAGAAGGCAAAGGAGAAAAGGAAATATATACCCATTTGAATGCAGAGTTCCAAAGAATAGCAAGGAGAGATAAGAAAGCCTTCTTCAGTGATAGGTGGAAAGAAATAGAGGAAAATGAGAGAATGGGAATACAAAGGGAACATTTCATGCCAAGATGGGCTCGATAAAGGACAGAAATGGTATGGACCTAACAGAAGCAGAAGATATTAAGAAGAGGTGGCAAGAATACACAGAAGAACTGTACAAAAAAGATCTTCATGACCCAGATAACCACGATGGTGGGATCACTCACCTAGAGCCAGACATCCTGGAATGTGAAGTCAAGTGGGCCTTAGGAAGCATCACTATGAACAAAGCTAGTGGAAGTGATGGAATTCCAGGTGAGCTGTTTCAAATCCTAAAAGATGGTGCTGTGAAAGTGCTGCACTCAATATGTCAGCAAATCTGGAAAACTCAGCAGTGGCCACAGAACTGGAAAAGGTCAGTTTTCATTCCAATCTCAAAGAAAGGCAAAGCCAAAGAATGCTGTAACTACTCACAATTGCACTCATCTCACATGCTAGTAAAGTATTGTTCAAAATTCTCCAAATCAGGCTTCAGCAATACGTGAACCATGAACTTCCAGATGTTCAAGCTGGATTTAGAAAAGGCAGAGAAAATAGATAAAATTGCCAACATCCGTTGGATCATCGAAAAAGCAAGAGAGTTCCAGAAAAACATCTATTTCTGCTTTATTGACTATGCCAAAGAAAGCCTTTGACTGTGTGGACCACAACAAATTGTGGAAAATTCTGAAAACGATGGGAATACCAGACCATCTGACCTGCCTCTTAAGAAATCTGTATGCAGGTCAGGAAGCAACAGTTAGAACTGGACATGGAACAACAGATTGGTTCCAAATAGAGAAAGGAGTAGGTCAAGGCGGTATATTGTCATTCGGCTTATTTAACTTATATTCAGAGTAAATAATGCAAAACGCCCTGCTGGAGGAAGCACAAGCTGAAATCAAGATTGCTGGGAGAAATATCAATAACCTCAGATAGGCAGATGACACCACCCTTATGGCAGAAAGCGAAAAAGAACTAAAGAGCCACTTGATGAAAGTGAAAGAGGAGAGTGAAAATGTTGGCATAAAAGTCAACATTCAGAACCCTAAGATCATGGCATCTGGTCCCATCACTTCATGGCAAATAGATGGGGAAACAGTGAGAGAGTTTGTTTTCTTTGGCTCCAAAATCACTGCAGATGGTGACTACAGCCATGAAATTAAAAGATGCTTACTCCTTGGAAGAGAAGTTACGACCAAACTAGACATCATATTAAAAAGCAGAGACATTACTTTGCCAACAAAGGTCTGTCTAGTCAAAGCTATGGTTTTCCCTGTAGTTATATACGGATGTGAGAGTTGGACTATAAAGAAAGCTGAGAGCCAAAGAACTGATGGTTTTGAACTGTGATATTGGAGAAGACTCTTGAGAGTCCTTTGCATTGCAAGGAAATCCAACCAGCCATCCTATAGGAATCAATCCTGAATATTCATTGGAAGGACTGATGCTGAAGCTGAAACTCCAATACTGTGGCCACCTGACTCATTTGAAAAGACTCTGATGCTTGGAAAGATTGAAGGCAGGAGGAGAAGGGGACAGCAGAGTATGAAATGGTTGGATGGCATCACCGACTCAATGGACATGAATTTGAGTAAACTATGGGAGTTGGTGATGAATAGGGAGTCCTGGCGTGCTGCAGTCCATGGGGTCACAAAGAATTGGACGCGACTGAGCCACTGAACTGAACCAATATTAAAGTGGTTACAATGTGTAACAGAACACCATTCATATATGCACCTGTCTTCCTCAGGTTTATTCTGACAGTGGGTGTGTGTGTGTGTGTGTGTGTGTGTTTGAAAGGAAGATAATAAATACAGTCATGTATATTTTGACATAATATTGAATATCATAAAGCAAAATTTAATATTTTTCTTTTTAAAGCCAGAAATAAAGACCATTCATCAATGAATCTATTAAAGTTAAATTGACTAGAGAAATGTGTTTATTTTCTTTAACTTTTATTTTGTATCCTGATGTTGAAAATTATTCTTAAATTTTCCCCGATCCTCATTTTGTGTTTGTAATTTTTTGATTGACTAAATTTAGTTTTTGTTGTTGTTGTTGTTGTTGAGGTATAACTCTGTAATTTTTAAAGATAGCCTTACCAGTCAGAGTGGATCTTCAGGTGTATATGTGTGGAACCTGGGAAAAAGTGGCACATACATCTTTAATATCTCTCCTGCCTTTAGACTTATGGCAAAATCCTTTAAACATAGTATTATGGTTTTATAACATCATTGTGAAATTGAAAAATTACAATTTTAAAATAATTTTTGTCAAAACTAGATCATTATAATCTAAAGAATATATTTGAACTCATGCTACATCAAAACTCAGGACAGACATGGCTATTCAGGTGTTGTTCGTTGATCAAGTCATGCAGGGTAAGATTTTTGCTTCTAGACTTTCAGACAAGATGTTTTGAGAATGAATATATAGTTTACTTTAAGTTAATTTCCTTTGAAATCAATATATGTTATTGATATTAAAGGGATATGTAGACTGCATTAATGTACTGTATTTGAATGGACCATTGTAAGAATGAGCAATATATTTGTATGTAAGGATGTGTGTGTGTATACACACTCATTTTTAATATCTAATAAAAAATAATTCATGGGTCTATATTCAAGCTGGGTACACATATTCATATTTTATGATCAAGCACAGTTCTGACATCACTGACACTTTGCACTGGAATAGGACAAGCTGGTGTCACCAAACAGGAAAATTAATTCATTCAATCCTTAGTATACTCATGGAAGCCATACAATTCATTATAAGCATATTGCCAGTAGAAAGACAAACAACATGTTTGTTCTGTTAGATCTAAATCATAGCAGGGAGCTGGGCTGGTGGAAATATAGTGCATCCAGCCTTAAGCATTCTGAGTTGTATTCATGAATGACTTACAATATGCCTGGGTTCCACTCCAGTTCCTTATAATTTACACTGGGTTATTATACATTGTGCTTCTTCCCAAATCAGCTGTATCCATAAGAGACTCATGCATTATGGAGCCAGGGGAACACTCAGGACCAGCCGAAGAATGCTCTGTCCACTGGGGAAATGGCAAAATAAAAACCACTCCCTATATAAATGCACAAAAAACATCAGGTATTTCTGAAACCCCACCCAAGAAAAGTCCAATATCTGGTCTCAAGAAGTGTGTGACTGGCAGTTTGGAGTAGATAATTTTAGCTGTCATCAAGTTGGGGAGCCTGGCTGGTTAAATCTTGTGCTAGTCTATTGCTTTTCCAAACATTCCTCAGAGTATCTAACACACAAACATACTTTATTGAGCAACAACAATGGTTGCTTTTTTCCACCCACCCTACTACTTTATTCAGACTAATACAAGAATGAAGACCAATAAAAGGGAAAAAGTAAAACCCTAGGTGTTTAAAGTTCTTTGCTCAGACAAGATTATTTTTTTAAGTTTTGATTTGTAGCACGCCTTCATGGATACCCTACTTTTAAATTTCAGTATAGCATTAGTAGTACTTTCTACTTTAAAAACAGATAGCCAATGAGAATTTGCTGTAGGACTCAGGGAACTCAAACCGAGGCTCTGTAACAACCTAGAGGAGTAGGATGGGGAGAGAGATGGGAAGGAGGGGATATAGGCACCCGGCGCACTTAAGCGCGCCCGAGGGCTACCCCAGGTCTGAGCTCAGGGGCAGCGGCCTAGAGTGCCAGGCTGCTACAGGCGCAGGAACAGCTGAGAGGAGCTACCCTGCGTTCGAGGTCAGGGGCGGCAGCCAGGAGGAGACACCCCACATCCGAGGTCAGGGGCAGCGGCCGAGAGGAGCTACCCCATGTCCAAGGTCAGTGGCGGCCAGGGGGAGACACCCCGTGTCCGAGGTCAGGGTGGTGGCCAGGAGGAGCTACCCCGCATCCGAGGCCAGTAGGGGCTGGGAGGAGACACCCCGCGTCTGACGTCTGAGGTCTGGGGCCGCAGCTGGGAGGAGCCACCCACGCCCGAGGGCAGGGCCCGCGGCTGAGAGGAGCAACCCGAGGAGTGGTGGCTGGGCAGGCACAAGAGGGCCTAGAGGAGCTATCTGACGCAGAAGGTGAGGAACAGTGGTGGTAAGGAAATACCCCTCGTCCAAGGTAAGGAGCAGCAGCTGTGCTTTGCTGGAGCAGCTGTGAACAGATACCTCATGCCCAAGGTAAGAGAAACCCAAGTAAGATGGTAGGTGTGCAAGAGGGCATCAGAGGGCAGACACACTGAAACCATACTCAGATCTCTGTTCGTCTCCAAGGCAAACCATTCAATATCACAGTTATCCAAGTCTATGCCCCAACCAGTAACACTAAAGAAACTGAAGTTGAACGGTTTTAAGAAGACCTACAAGATCTTTCAGAACTAACACCCAAAAAAGATGTCCTTTTCATTATAGGGGACTAGAAGGCAAAAGTAAGAAGTCAAGAAACACCTGGAGTAACAGGCAAATTTGGCCTTGGAATGCGGAATGAAGCAGGATGAAGACTAATAGAGTTTTGGCAAGAAAATGCACTGGTCATAGCAAACACCCTCTCCCAACAACACAAGAGAAGACTCTACACATGGACACCACCAGATGGTCGACACTGAAATCAGATTGATTATATTCTTTACAGCCAAAGATGGAGAAGCTCTATACAGTCAACAAAGACAAGACAGAGCTGACTGTGGCTCAGATCATGAACTTCTTATTGCCAAATTCAACTTTAATTTGAAGAAAGTAGGGAAAACCACAAGACCATTCAGGTATGACCTAAATCAAATCCCTTATGATTATACAGTGGAAGTGAGAAATAGATTTAAGGGTCTAGATCTGATAGATAGAGTGCCTGATGAACTATGGAATGAGGTTCGTCACATTGTACAGGAGACAGGGATCAAGACCATCCCCATGGCAAAGAAATGCAAAAAAGCAAAATGGCTGTCTGGGGAGGCCTTACAAATAGCTGTGAAAAGAAGAGAGGCAAAAAGCAAAGGAGAAAAGGAAATATATAAGCATCTCAATGGAGAGTTCCAAAGAATAGCAAGAAGAGATAAGAAAACCTTCCTCAGCAATCAATGCAAAGAAATAGAGGAAAAGAACAAAAGGGGAAAGACTAGAGATCTCTTCAAGAAAGTTAGAGATACCAAGGGAACATTTCATGCAAAGATGGGCTCAATAAAGGACAGAAATGGTCTGGACCTAACAGAAGCAGAAGATATTAAGAAGAGGTGGCAAGAATACATGGAAGAACTGTACAAAAAAGATCTTCACGACCCAATAATCATGATGATGTGATGACTAATCTAGAGCCAGACATCTTGGAATGTGAAGTAAAGTGGGCCTTAGAAAGCATCACTACAAACAAAGCTTGTGGAGGTCATGGAATTCCAGTTGAGCTGTTTCAGATCCTGAAAGATGATGCTGTGAAAGTGCTGCACTCAATATGCCAGCAAATTTGGAAAACTCAGCAGTGGCCACAGGACTGGAAAAGGTCAGTTTTCATTCCAATTCCAAAGAAAGGCAATGCCAAAGAATGCTCAAACTACCGCACAATTGCACTCATCTCACATGCTAGTAAAGTAATGCTCAAAATTCTCCAAGCCAGACTTCAGCAATACGTGAACCGTGAACTCAAGCGCGAGCAGCAGCATGGCGGGGCCCCGACGCCCGCAGCCCGGCTGCTACCGCCGCACCGCCGCGGCCGTGAACCTCCTGCTGGGCGTCTTCCACGTTCTCCTGCCCTGCGGCCGCCCGGGAGGGGCTCAGGGACAAGGTCAGCCTGGAGCCGCTCCGCGGGCTCCCCTCTCCACCCCGCCCCCCTCTTTCTTTTGGGGGAACCGCTGAGATCTGTGAGAGGGCGAGGGGAGGAACGGGAAAGGGGGAAGGAGAGCGGCTGCAATTCCGGGCTGGTGCCCTCCGCTCCCCGCGGCGTCCGCTCCCGCGCCCCGGCCACCCGAAAGCTGGGCAGTCGCGGGGCTCGGGGACCGCGGCGCGGACCGCTAGCCGCGCGCGCCCCGGAGCCTTTGTGCGCGGGCCCCGGGCGCCCCGGGCGCAGCCCCCGCTTTGTGTGGCGCGCGCTGGGGCCCCGCCGCGGCCCGGTTTCCTGCAGCTTTGTTCCCGGAGCCCGGCCGCCAGGGCCGCGTCCCGCACTCGCCCGCCGCAGCTGCTGCGGGATGCGGAGCGCGGGGTCCCGCGGGGTGGCCTGCCTTCCCCCCAGCGCGAGAGCCCGCGAGCCCGCACGCCGTCTTATCACAGTCCGAGGGGCTGCCGGCTCGCACCGGGTGCATTGTGTTCTGATCCGCGGCTGGCTTCTCGGGTGGCCTCCGCTTCTGGAAGGGAAGGGAGGCTTGTTTTGGTGAGGCGGGTGCACGGAGGAGACGATCGGGAAACAGGAAGCGTTTCTTTTCCGTGCATTAAAACCGCGGTGTGTCTTTTGGTGTTGGTGCAGCGATCGAGCCCATGCCGAACGTGGTGGAGCTGTGGCAGGCGGAGGAAGGGGAACTCCTGCTGCCCACTCAGGTG
>SJXQ01010287.1:325050-338118 GCA_006408695.1 Aepyceros melampus
GGGGCGGGGGGGAGGGGGAAGGCTCCGAGGCCGCGGCCCCCCCGCGGCGGCGGCGCTCGAGCCACTTTGCAAGACAAATAAACGGTCGGGCCGAGCCTGAACACCTGGCCACGGTGGCCTGCGCGGCCTCCTCCCGCGCCATGTGACAGGGCGTGAGTCACGCCGGCCCCAAGTTCAGGAGGTGGGAGCCGAGGCCACCTCAGCAGGGCCGCGGCCGCGGCGCCGGTGCCCAGGGACGGGGCGGGCCCCTCGGACGGCTGTGGTCCAGCGTGGGCGAGGGGCCCGTGCCCCGAACTCTCGGTGAGCCTGCTGTGTGCCTGAGGACCACCGGAAGATGCAGTGTTGATTGCAGAAATGCTTTGTTTGGATGAAGATGGGACTTTAAAGGATGGTGATCTTGGATCTTTTCCAAGTGCCTTTAATTTGTGTTAAAATACAGCCTCTTATTAAGAACTCGTATTTAATGCCCCCAGTCCACCCCGTGCGATATAATAATGGCACGTGGATTGGTTGGACATTTGGCATCATCCAGGGTTTACCACTGCCATAGAGTAAGGCAAAGCCTTTGTGTTTAAGGTTTTTTAACTTTAGGAGAAATTGAGAAGTTGTCATTGACTGCAGATGTACATATTTAAATACAATATTGTTGACTGTCTTTGAGCATGCACAGCATGGGAGATGCATGTTTTGGGTAGGTGGGGGAGTGGTTTGAATCCTCAGGGAATAGTCAGTTTGTGTGCGGTAGTTTTGAGGATGTTCATTACTTCTTCCATTGGTGGTAGCACTTAATTCTATGTTGTCTCTTGTGGCTGTTTAGAAAACAGGATGTGTAGCTGGAAATTGACTGGTGAGGCTGTGCAGTTTTACATTTCGGAGTGCTGCTAGATATTTGGAATATTCGTTTTAGTACAGGGCTAATGAATAACAGCTTCAAGGTGGAGAGGTAATTTTCTTAGAGGAAAAATTTCCTGACCCTTCGCTGAAGGCCAGGGTGCTACATAAGACCAGTCCTTGGAGAAAAAGTCCTGTCGGGATAGGGATCAAACAGTTTGTCCTTCTCTCAAAAGTTTATTTCTAAATGGATCCCCCCCCCCGCCCCCATTGTAAATGGCAAATGTGTAGTGTTAAAAAAATGCAATAAGATAAAAAGAACAAAACAGAAATCAATCAGTTCCTGATGAGAGAACCATGCTTAGCATTTGACATATTTACTTTTAACAAATAAAGTATGGTCATATTTGTGTATATCAGAGTTTTCAACAGAGGTGTTAGTAACATTTGGGGCTGGAGAATTCTTTATTGTGGGGGGGCTGGCATGCTGTTGTGCAGTTAGAGCATCTGCCCCTATCCACTAGATGCTAGTGGCTCTAACTTCTCTCTCCCCCTTGTCCCTCCCCCACTCCGAGATTTGTGACAGCTAAAAATGTCTCCAGACATTGCCAAATGTCTCTCGGGAGCAGAATTGCCTGGGTTGAGTAGCACTGGCGTGTATCTATACTATTTGCATTTTTACTCAATTGTACCCTCTACCTCTTAACTGGTTAGTGTTGAAAGCCAACCCAGACTGAAAGGAAAGTAAATTATAGACTTTCATTTGTTACAGCAGTAGTTGAAGACTCAGTCACTGTCCTCAGAGGTGGAAATGTCAGTCTCTGATATGATGAATGATTTTGTTTATAGGCTCTAAAGTCATTTTGTTTAATTCTTAATTTCTGGTTTTGTTTATATGTATAATATAGTTTGTTTTGGTAAAGTAGTGTTCGAATTTTAGAAGCTGTCCCTCTGGAATGTTCACTGTGGAAGCATTTATACCTAAGCTATTTTAATCAAAGCTGTAATGAAAGTGAAACTGATGTTCAGAGTCATTTTCTAAATATTTCATCTCTGTGCATGTGTGTTTTTTTTGAAGTTGTTTTACCATGCATGTACCTGGGTAGGGGTAAGGATAGATGTGGGTCTGTTTATATTTATCTGTCTAAGCTGCCTGTCTATCTAAATGGCACGTGTACGTGTGTGTGTACGTGTGTGTGTGTGTACGTGTGTGTGTGTGTGTGTGTGTGTGTGTGTCAGTAGAAGTGTAAACTGCAGAGAACTCTGAAGAGAGTTATTTTTAGGGAATTCTTTTCAAAGTAGTTTGAATTTTTTCAGAAAAAGTTCCCTCGTGTGTTATGGAGTCAGTTCAAAGTAGACTATTTATAGGTGTTATTTAAATTTGAAGGTTTTCTGCTTAATGAATTTGTAAGTTGGGTTGCTTTCAGGAAGACCTAAAGATGGCTTCGGAAGCAAAGATTTGTCAGTGATTGGTGAAATAGGAGTGTCCGAAGATGTGGTTTTACAAAATTGAATACTAACACTGGCCGACACTTGTTATTTGCACAGTTATCTCTTTTGGAAATGTTTTTTTGTCAATTGGGCCTTTTTTCTTTTTTCCTTCTTCCAGTGGTTCTCTTAAAGGACCAAGAACTTGAATAATGCATCATTAGTGAAACCAGATATAACTGAGTTGTTATAAACTGCCAGGCTCCAGGGTTTGACTCGGGGCTCCATTCTTCCCACCTCTCTGTCCTGTTTCTTCATCCACAAAACGGGGTTAATAGTGGTGCTGATCTCAGGATTTTGTGTTGATTAAATGCCTTGAACTTAGTGAGTGCTTAATACTGGTTTCCTATTATTGTGGCAGTATTCTCATCTGACCCCTATATTTGGTCAGTGGAGAGTGTGGAACAGCTTTCCTGATTTGAAGGGGCTGAGCCAGTGCAGATAACTGAGCAGTAGTACCTGCCTAGCAATTGCATAGTGGCTCAGACTATTGCAGGAGTCTGCCTGCAGTGCAGGAGACCCGGGTTCTATCCCTGGATGGGGAAGATCCCCTGGAGAAGGGAATGGTAACCCACTCCAGTATTCTTGCCTGGAGAATCCCATGGACAGAGGAGCCTGGCGGGCTACAGTCCATGGGGTTGAAGAGTCAGACACAACTGAGCAGCTCACACTTATTATGTGCCCAGCAATTGCACACATAAGTTATATTACTCATATCTTTTTGTTATATACTCTGGTTTTGTAAAATATTTTGGTCTAAGGACATTAAAACTTAATCTCTGTTGATAACGAGAAGGGAGAAGAAACAACGTTATTTTACGGTTAGATTTACAGAATTTTCCCTCTCTGATTGTGCTTCATCCAGGCTTTGACCATGCCAACTCCCAAGCAAATGCTTTCGTCAAATATTTTATTGCCAAGAAGTAGTTGCATGTGTGCAAGACACTGCTTTGTGCCCCTTCTTACTCTTCCTCCAAGATCAGAAACTTCTGGGATTCCCTGTGAACCGTTTGACCTACTCTGGGCCTGAGGCCTTCTGTGATCTGACCTTGTCCATGGCCTCGCTCAGTCCTCGGGGACACTCATCTGCCCTGTGGCTAGTCAGGCCAAACACGGGTCTGTTGAATGAAAGCACGAATTCTATTGCCTTGCCGTTTATCCAAGGCCGGTCCTTCCTGACCTCTACCTTGGCATTGGCACCGTCTACATTTCTCTTACCTCTTGAGTCCTTTGAGTGTATGGATTTGATTTCTTTCTCTTGTGTATGCCTTGTTGCACTAATAGGGTTTCCCCTAAGAGAGTTTGGGCATCTACGCTTGGTGGCCCCATTGCAGCAATGATGTTGTGTCTACAGTGGGCTTTCGGGGGTTCTTCCTGCTGAAAGGGGAGCAGTGGTCAGAGTCTTGTCTAGTTCTCTGTTTAGGAGGTTAGTCTTTCTCAAAGATGGCCGATGGACTATCTTAGGCATTGAGTTCTTCTTATTAATAATCACATGGCTTTTCCTGTGGTCATGTATGGATGTGAGAGTTGGACTGTAAAGAAGGGTAAGCGCCGAAGAATTGATGCTTTTGAACTGTGGTGTTGGAGAAGACTCTTGAGAGTCCCTTGGACTGCAAGGAGATCCAACCAGTCCATTCTGAAGGAGATCAGCCCTGGGATTTCTTTGGAAGGAATGATGCTGAAGCTGAAGCTCCAGTACTTTGGCCACCTCATCCGAAGTGTTGACTCATTGGAAAAGACTCTGATGCTGGGAGGGATTGAGGGCAGGAGGAGAAGGGGATGACCAAGGATGAGATGGCTGGATGGCATCACGGACTCGATGGATGTGAGTCTGAGTGAACTCCAGGAGTTGGTGATGGACAGGGAGGCCTGGTGTGCTGCGATTCATGGGGTTGCAAAGAGTCGGACACGACTGAGTGACTGAACTGAACTGAACTGAACTGAACTGTTAGTTCTACGAGCAAGAAGGGCCAACTAGAATTTAATTTAGGCTCTGCAGCCTTTGCTGGGGTGAGAAGCCTCACTCATAAGATCTGAGTCATGAGCATGGCTCCTGAGGAGGAGCAGCTGTTACCTGGTCCAGAAGCGTGTTGGTCTGGGATGGCATGGGATGGGATGGCATGGGAAGGGATGGGAAGGGATGGGATGGCATGGGAAGGGATGGGATGGCATGGGATGGGATGGGATGACATGGGAAGGGATGGGATGGGATGGCATGGGAAGGGATGGGATGGGATGGCATGGGAAAGGATGGGATGGCATGGGATGGCATGGAAAGGGATGGGATGGCATGGGATGGCATGGAAAGGGATGGGATGGGGAGGCCATGCTCTTCTGGCCTGGTTGGTCCATCTTGCAAACAGCTGACCTGGGTTCAGATACAGTGTACAGTGTTGAATAAGAAATGTTTCTGCCTTTAAAAATCCCACAGCTTGTTTAGATACCCAGTGACCTGGGTTCAGATACAGGTACAGTGTTGAATAAGAAATGTTTCTGCCTTTAAAAATCCCACAGCTTGTTTATTTTACCCTCTTGAGCCTGAGCTTGTAGATAACGGAAATCGGTGGGAAGTGAACAGGAAATGGCAGAGTGAGTATCTCAGGTATTAAGGAAATAGCCTCTTGCTCCAAGCCAGGAAGCACCGCCTCGTATTTGGAAAGCTTTTTGTCATAGAGGTTTTTTTTTGGTTGCATCAGATTCCACTGTTAACATCAAAAAATACTAACTAACATGGGATAAATACTGCTGGCATTGTTTAAAAACCTTCAAGTTGTTGAGTTCAGTTGCTCAGTCCTGTCCGACTCTTTGTGACCCCATGGACTGCAGCACGCCAGGCCTCCCTGTCCATCACCAACTCCCGGAGCTTGCTCAAACTCATGTCCATTGAGTCAGTGATGCCATCCAGCCATCTCATCCTCTGTCGTCCCCTTCTCCTCCTGCCTTCACTCTTTCCCGGCATCAGGGTCGTTTCAAATGAGTCAGCTCTTTGCATCAGGTGGCCAAAGTACTGGAGTTTCAGCTTGAGCATCAGTCCTTCCAATGAACATTCAGGACTGATATTCTTTAGGATGGACTGGTTGGATCTCCTTGCAGTCCAAGGGACTCTCAAGAGTCTTCTCCAACAAAACAGTTCAATAGCATCAGTTCTTTTGTGCTCAGCTTTCTTTATGGTCCAACTCTCACATCCATACATGACTGCTGGAAAAACCAGTTTTGATTAGACAGATCTTTGTAGGCAAAGTAATGTCTCTGCTTTTTAATATACCGTCAGGTTTGTCATAGCTTTTCTTCAAAGGGGCAAGCATCTTTTAATTTTATGGCTGCAGTCTCCATCTGCAGTGATTTTGGAGTTCAAGAAAATTAAGTCTGTCATTGTTTCCCCATCTGTTTGCCATGATGGAACTGGATGCCATGATCTTAGGTTTTTGAATGTTGAGTTTTAAGCCAGGTTTTTTACTCTCTTCTTATTTCATTAAGAAGCTCTTTAGTTCTTCTTCACTTTCTGCCATAAGGGTGGTATCATGTGAATATCTGAGGTTATTGATATTTTTCCCAGCCATCTTGGTTCTAGTTTGTGCTTCATCCAGCCTGGCATTCACACGATGTACTCTACATATAAATTAAATAAGCAGAGTGACAATATACTCCTTTCCCTATTTGGAACCCGTCCATTGTTCCATGTCCAGTTCTAACAGTTGCTTCTTGACCTGCATACAGATTTCTCAGGAGGCAGGTCAGGTGGTCTGATATTCCCATCTCTCTTAAGAATTTCCCACAGTCTGTTGTGATTCACACAGACAGAGGCTTTGGTGTAGTCAATAAAGCAGGAGACTAACAAAGCAAGAACTGTCTGTCTTTTTCTGTGATCCAGCGGATGTGGGCAATTTGATCTCTGGTTCCTCTGCCTTTTCTAAATCCAGCTTGAACATCTGGAAGATCACAGCTGATGTACTGTTGAAGCCTGGTTTGGAGAATTTTGAGCATTACTTTACTACCATGTGAGATGAGTGCCATTGTGCAGTAGTTTGAACATTCTTTGGCATTGCCTTTCTTTGGGATTGGAATGAAAACTGACCTTTTCCAGTCCTGTGGTCACTGCTGAGTTTTCCAAATTTGCTGGCATATTGAGTGCAGCACTTTCACAGCATCATCTTTTAGGATTTGAAATAGCTCAACTGGAACTCCATCACTTCCACTTTGTTCGTAGTGATGCTTCTTAAGGCCCACTTGACTTCACATTCCAGGATATCTGGCTCTAGGTGAGTGATCACACCATCATGATTATCTGGGTCATGAAGATCTTTTTTGTACAGTTCTTCTGTGTATTCTTGCCACCTCTTCTTTTTTTTTTTTTTTTTGGCCACCTCTTCTTAATATCTTCTGCTTCTGTTAGGTCCATACCATTTCTTTTATTGTGCCCATCTTTGCATGAAATGTTCCCTTGGTGTCTCTATAATTTTCTTGAAGAGATCTCTAGTCTTTCCCATTCTATAACACCCTCGGATATTAACTCATGGTAAGACTCCAGAAGCTATGAAGTGTTGAGAGCCGATTTCACATGAGGAAATTGAGACCTCACAGTGGGTAAGTAATTTGTCCAAGGTGATAAGCACGCAGAGTCGTGGAATTTGAATGCTGGAGATGTTCAGTGTGAGATCGGGCTTTTGGCCCCCTTGCTCCCGTATGAGGTTTAGCACCGTCTGACCGGAAAAATACTGTGGCACTGATAAAGTGCCCCTGTCTGAGAGAAATAATTGGATGTTCAGTTTCAAATTTTAAAATTTTGCTTAATTGAGTTTTAAAAAATAGTTACGTCTGCTGCTATTACCATTTTTAATTGGAAAAAATTTTTATTGAGCTATAATTGACATAAAATCTTCCATGAGTTTTAGGTTTACACTGTAATGATTCTATATTTGGAGCTACTGAAAAATGATCACCACAGTCTAGTTAACTTTTATTTATTTTTTAGTTTTTGCCCATGCCATATGGATCTTACTTCACCAACTAGGGATTGCGCTCGTACCCTCTGTATTGGAAGCTTGGAGTCCTGACCACTGGATCACCAGGGAAGTCTTCAATAAGTCTAGTTAAAACCTATCACCATACCTAGTAACAAAAAGTTTTTTCTTGTGATGAGAACGTTTAAGAGTTCCTCTCTCTGCCAATTTCAAATATGCTGTACAATATTATTTACTGTGGTCACCAGGCTCTACATTATATCCTGGTGACAAATTACTCATTTTATAAATGAAGTCTGCACCTTTTGACAGCCTTCCTTCATTTTGCCCAACCCCCATTCCCCTGCTCCTGGGAACCACCAATCTATTCCCCGTATCTGTGAACTTGGTGTTCTGGTTTTTTGTTTTGTTTTGTTAAAGATTCCACAGATAAGTGAGAGCCTATGGAATTTGGTCTTTCTTGGACTTATTTCCCCTTGCATAATGCCCTCAGTCTGCTCATGTTGTTACGAATGGCAAGGTTTCATTTTTTTAATATGGCTGAGTAACATTCCGGTGTGTATACATACCACGTGTTCTTCATCCCTCCATCCATCCGTGGACACAGATTGCAACTTAGGTTGCGTCTTTGTGTTCGCTACTATAAATAATGCTTCAGTGAACTTGGATGTGTGTATAAGCTATATCTTTTCCAGTTAGTGTTTTAGTTTCTTTGGATGACTCTCAGACATGGAATTGCTGGATCATATGGTGAAGAAGAAGATCGCTCAGTTGTGTCCGACTGTTTGCGACCCCGTGGACTGTAGCCTACCAGGCTCCTCTGTCCATGGGATTTTCCCAGGCAGTTGTACTGGAGTGGGTTGCCATTTCCTTCTCCAGGGACCTTCCTGACCCAGGGATTGAACCCTGGTCTCCCACATTGTAGACAGACACTTAACCGTCTGAGCCACCAGGGAAGTCCCAGGATCATATGGTAGTTCTGGTTTTAATTTTTTGTGGAACCTCCATATTGTTTTCCATAGTGGCCGCACCACGTTACATCCCACCAGCAATGCCTGAGGGTTCCCTTTTCTCCACAGCTTCTCCAACCTTTGTGATCTTTTGTCTTTTTGATACTAGCCTTCTGACAGGTATGGGGCAATACATACTAGTATTTAGGAAACAGACTGTACTTAGCCTTGCAGACATTTATGGCCCACATACTGTGGGCTGAGTACTGTTTGAGGTGCTGGGGCTGTCACGGGGAATAAGGAAAGAAAACCACTGCCCGCACTGAGCTGCCCGTTTAATGGAGGCATATGGATCATAGATGAGAAATAGAAAAAATTGTAAGTTATGTAGTCTGTTAGAAGGGCATCAGTGATAATGTGTTGGCAGACTGGAGGAAGGTTTAGACAATAGGAATTACAGTTTTAATTTAATAGGCCAGGGTAGGCACATGACTGCAGTCCCACTCCTGGGCTAGTATCAAGAGAAAAACATGATCTGAAAGGATGCGTGCTCCCCAGTGTTCTTTGCAGCACTGTTTACAGTAGCCAAGACATGGACGCAGCCTCAGTGTCCAGCAGCCGAGGAAAGCATCAGGAAGATATGCTCCCTGTGTGCAGTGTACTGTTACTCAGCAGCAAAAAGAATGAAACAGTGCCGTGTGCTGCAGCATGGATCGACCTAGAAAGTGTCACTGAGTGAAGTTAGAGAAGAATATCACGTGATATCCCTTATATGTGGAATCTAGAAAGAAATGATAAAATTAACTGCTTTACAAAACAGTCATTTACAGACTTAGAGAATGAACTTATGCTTGCCAGGGGGTAGGATGAGGGGAAGGGATAGTTAGGGAGCTTGGGATGGACAGGTCAGTTCAGTTCAGTTGCTCAGTCATGCTCTTTGCGACCCCATGGACTGCAGCATGCCAGGCTTCCCTGTCCATCACCAACTCCCGGAGCTTACTCAAACTTGTGTCCATGGAGTCGGTGAGCCACCCAACCATCTCATCGTCTGTTATCCCCTTCTCCTTCCACCTTCAATCTTTCCCAGCATCAAGGTCTTTTCTAGTGAGTCAGTTCTTCACATTAGGTGGCCAAAGTACTGGAGTTTCATCTTCAGCATCAGTCCTTCCAATAAATATTCAGGACTGATTTCCTTTAGGATGGACTGGTTGAATCTCCTTGCAGTCCAAGGGACTCTCAAGAGTCTTCTCCAACAAAACAGTTCAAAAGTATCTATTCTTCGGTGTTCAACTTTCTTTATAGTCCAACTCTCACATCCATACATGTCTACTGGAAAAACCATAGCTTTGCGACTGGATGGACCTTTGTTGGCAAAGTGATGTCTCTGCTTTTTAATACACTGTCTAAGTTGACCATAGCTTTTCTTCCAAGGAGTAAGTGTCCTTTAATTTTATGGCTGCTGTCACCATCTGCAGTGATTTTGGAGCCCCCTCAAGTCTGTCATTGTTTCCCTATCTGTTTGCCATGCAATAATGGGACTGGATGCCATGATCTTAATTTTCTGAATGTTGGGTTTTAAGCCAACTTTTTCACTCTACTCTTTTTACTTTCAGAAATCAAGACGCTCTTTAGTTCTTCACTTTCTGTTATAAGGGTGGTATCATCTGCATATCTGAGGTTATTGATATTTCTCCCGGCAATCTTGATTTCGGCTTATGCTTCATCCAGTCCATATTTTGCGTGATGTACTCTGCATATAAGTTAAATAAGCAGATGACAATATGCAGCCTTAAGGTACTTCTTTCCTGATTTGGAGCCAGTCTGTTCCATGTCCAGTTCTAACAGTTGCTACTTGACCTGCATACAGATTTCTCAAGAGGCAGGTCAGGTGGTCTGGTATTCCCATATCTTGAAGAATTTTCCATAGTCTGTTGTGATCCACACAGTCGAAGGCTTTGGTGTAGTCAATAAAGCAGGAAACTAACAAAAAGCAAGAACTGTCTTGCTTTTTCTGTGATCCGGTGGATGCTGGCAATTTGATCTCTGGTTCCTCTGCCTTTTCTAAATCCAGCTTGAACATCTGGAAGTTCACAGCTGACGTACTGTTGAAGCCTGGCTTGGAGAATTTGAGCATTACTTTGCTAGCGTGTGCTGCCGTTAACTGCTGCTAAGTTGCTTCAGTCGTGTCTGACTCTGCGACACCATAGACGGCAGCCCACCAGCCTCCCCCTTCCCTGGAATTCTCCAGGCAAGAACACTGGAGTGGGTTGCCATTTCCTTCTCCAATCATGAGAGTGAAAAGTGAAAGTGAAGTCTCTCAGTTGTTTCTGACTCTTAATGACCCCATGGGCTACAGCCTACCAGGCTCCTCCATCCATGGGAGTTTCCAGGCAAGAGTACTGGAGTGGGGTGCCATTGCCTTCTCTGTGCTAGCGTGCACAGAGTGCAATTATGAGTGCAATTATGCCATAGTTTGAGCATTCTTTGGCATTGCCTTTCTTTGGGATTGAAGTGAAAACTGACCTTTTCCAGTCCTGTGGCCACTGCTGAGTTTTCCAGATTTTCTGGCATATTGAAGGCAGCACTTTTCACAGCATCATCTTTTAGGATTTGAAATAACTCAGCTGGAATTCCATCACCTCCGGTAACTTTGTTTGTAGTGATGCTTCCTAAGGCCCACTTGACTTCATACTGTGGTATGTCTGGCTCTAGGTGAGTGACCACACGATTTTGAATATCTAGATCATAAGAACTTTTTTGTATAGTTCTGTGTATTCTTGTCACCTCCTCTTAACTCTTCTGCTGTTTCTGTCCTTCATTGTGCCCATCTTTGCGTGAAATGTTCTGTTGGTATCGCTAATTTTCTTGAGATCTCTGGTCTTTCTCATTCTGTTGTTTTCTTCTATTTCTTTGCAGTGGTCCACTTAGAGCCCTGCATTAACACACTGTCACAGGGGGTATGTTTTATGCTTGTGTTTTGAATGGGAGCCAGAGCCCTGCTGAAGTGTGGCTGTAGAGATCGGGGTGAGTGTGTCAAAGTCAAGTGTTGGTTGCTCAATTCCCAGTTCAGGAGCTTGGAGCCGGGTTCTTGAGCAGAGATTAACTTGGTGACTTTGACTGCTGGGTCTCTAAGTAATGACTGATGTTGAGGAAGATGGGCCCACACAGTGACTGACACACAGGATGGGTTGAATGCAGCAGTCCTTTTATTTGTTAAAATTTTATTAGTATTTTTTTATTGGAGTATAATTGCTTTACAATACTGTGTTAGTTTCTGCTGTACAATGAAGTGAATCAGCTGTGTGTGTATGTGTGTGTGTGTGTGTGTGTGTGTGTTCATACTCAGTTGCTCAGTCATGTCTGACTGTCTGCAACCCCGTGGACTGTAGCCCACCAGCCTCTTCTGGAGCCAGTTGCCATTTCCTATTCCAGGGGATTTCTTGATCCAGGGACGGAACCCGTGTCTCCAGTGCTGAAGAATCAGCTATATGTATTCATGCATCCCTTCCCTCTTGAGCCTCCCACCCTCCCACCTCTCTAGGTCATCTCAGAGCACCAAGCTGAGCTTCTGTGTATACAGCAGCTTCCCCCTAGCAATCGGATTTACACATGGTAGTATACGTATTCGTCAGCCCTTTGTTCCTAGTCCCTCCCTGCCACGTGGCCACATGTCCGTTACTATGCCTGCGTCTCTGCTCCTGCTCTGCTTATTTGGTTCGTCTGCACCATTGTTTTAGATCCCACATATATGTGTTAACATAGATATCTTTTCTCCTTCTGTCTGATTTTGTATGCAGACTCAGTGGCAATCTTTAATTTTTTTTTTATTGAGGTATAACTAATGTCAGTATTAGATAAATTGAAGTGATTCTTCTGTTCCCATCTTGTCTCTCTCCTGCACCAACTCCTAGTTTCTTCTCTATATCAGTGTGTGTGTGTTTTTTTTTTGTATTCCCTAGTTGTAATTTTTTTAGATTCCACATGCAAGTGATATCATACAGTATTTGTCTTTCTCTGTCTCATCTTCATTTTTTACGGCTGAGTAGTATTCCATCTGTGTGTGTGTGTGTGTGTGTGTGTGTGTGTGTGTGTGTGTCTGTGTATCACATCTTCATCCGTTCATCTGTTGATGGGTATTTGGGCTGTGTCCATATCTTAGCTCTTGGGAATAGAGGTGCTGCGAACACTGGGGTGCATGTATCTTTTTCGAGTCAGTGTTTTTGTTTTTCTCAGATGTGTACTCAAGAGTGGAACTGCTGGGTATATGGTAGTTCTGTTTCTAGTTTTTTGAGAAACTTCTGTAATACTCTCTGTAACGCCCATTCCCACCAGCGGTAGAGGAGGGTTTCCTTTTCTCCACGTCCCGGAAAGGCAGCAGCCTTCCATAGCCTGGAAAGCCTGTTGCAGTGGTCATGTAGGCCTGGGCGCTGATGGCTCGGGCTCATATGCAGGCAGAAGGGGTAGAGAAGCACAGGTCTGCTGAGGGGACAGATCCTCTGCTTGGCGGTGACAGGTTTGCCCAGGGCTCAGGGGGTGTGATGGCTTCCTGGACATGTGTGGGCCCTTGGCAGGCACCCCTGATGTTGCGAGTCTGGTGTGGCTGTTTCCAGGGAGATGGTGTGTAGACCCTGGAGCCGTTTGATGGTGGGGCTGCAGCTAAGTTAACTGGTCCTGCCCGTCCTGTGGGGTCTGACCTAGCTTGTTTGAGCCTCAGCTTTCATAGGAAGGTGGGCATTGGTCTAAATGTGTTTCAGTGAGAGTTTGGGGCTACAGACAGGGATTTGAGCCCTGTGGCTCCAGGAGCAGGTTAACAGTCAGAGGGTGTTAGTGCATGGAGG
>SJXQ01010287.1:338577-410665 GCA_006408695.1 Aepyceros melampus
GCATGGTAGGGCGCGGGGATTTTGGAAGTGGATCGGAGTGCAGTGTTTATGCCATTTATAGCATGGTCAGCTTCTTTATGTTGGAGTCGACGTATATCGGGTGTTCATATAGGGGATTCTGAGCTATTCAGTACACTTTTTGTATTTGGGGATTTTAATTATCATTAAACTTTGTCTTGTGTGGTTAAACTTGAACATCAGAAAAAGGCTCTTGGAAGAAGAGTGGTGTCCTGCCACCTTTGAGACCGTGCTTTGGTGGCAGTTTTAAACAGGTAGACTCTCGGCTTGCAGCCCACATCTGAGGGATCACTTGGCAGGGCCTGGCTGTCAGTGGCGTGTACAGCCTCATTCTTTTAGTCTCATTCTTTTTTCCAGTAAGTATTTATTGAGTGTGTGCTGTGTGGCAGGCACTGTTTTAGACAAGTTCATCACCCTTGTGGGATTTGAAGTTTTTATTTTTGTTTTTTT
This sequence comes from Aepyceros melampus, assembly GCA_006408695.1. Taxonomy (NCBI): domain Eukaryota; kingdom Metazoa; phylum Chordata; class Mammalia; order Artiodactyla; family Bovidae; genus Aepyceros; species Aepyceros melampus. The sequence continues at coordinate 339,046 of SJXQ01010287.1, forward strand.
GGGAGATGGAGTGTTTCCCTGAAACAGCTGTTAAAGCATATTCTTTCTCAATAGGGTGATTCTGAAGACGACACAGAGGAGCAGTCTCAAGAACAGAGGTAAGGAAAGGATGGGAGCGAATCCGGGTAAATCTCCCTGCCTGCTTTGGATGCTGTTGAATGTCTTGGAATATGTGTTTGTGTATTTAATAATACCTGTGAGAAACCTTTCTTTTTGACATTTGGGGTATCTGGACTCTCTAATAGTACGGTTTTGTTTTCAAATGAACTTGCACGGAAAGCTCTGGAGATATCCCCCATCCCAACTTCACGCTCCTGTGATGTCCTTGCACGCTCCGTGCTGTACACGCTCTATTCTGTCTACACACACCTGTTGGCCATCACAGTGCAGGGAGCCGAACATAACACTTTGACTAAGACCTGCTTGTGTGCAGTAGGGAAGTCAGACATTACTGTAAATAAAGCAAAATAGTTATGTTTATAATAAGAACTATCAGTAATTCAGCTGCCATGGGAGAGATGAGTGAGGTGGGTCACGTGGACAGGTGGTCGGAGGTGATGCTGGAGCTGAAGTGTGGGAATGCGTGGGAGCAGCCACGTGCTGGGCGAAAGGAAGGGAGGGTGCCAGGGCCCGCGGTGGGAGGCACTGGGGCTGGTGCAGGGGCCTGGAGACGGCCAGTGCGGTTCTGTAGGATAAGGGGTGAGGCGGGACCTGAGAGGAGACCACAGGGACGAGATGCAGCTTTATTTTTCTAAGTGTGAGGTGAGTGGTAAAAGTGGCAGGCAAATCAAAAGATGTAAACTCCAATTTTTAAGAGAATGCTTTGGTCCCAGGGCTCGCTTGGTCCACTGTTGTCAAACTGGGATATCCGGTGCCTTGGAAGGAGCTCAGTGCTCTCTAAGTGGTGCCTGGGCAAGGGGATATGTTTCAGAGAATCAGCTTCTGGATTCCCAGCATCCATGTACTGTCTGGAAACTGATCGAAGATCGCCAAGTCATCATTTCCCACCTCTTCTCTCGCAATCTCACTCCTCTGCTTTGCCGAAGAAAGGCATGCCTTCGACAGGGGCCTCGCCTTCCTTTGTGCTTCACCTTGGGCAAAGGGACAGTTTAAAATACTGTTACTGGTTAGGAGAAAATGATTTAACTCTGATTGGATCACAGGGTCATCGGTAACTCGAGTGGTTTTCCTGTCTTTCTATAAAGTTGAAGGAGGACCCAATCAAATTGGCAGTTGTTAGACTATCAAAAGTTCTTTTTCTTTTTATTACTATCTTTACTTTCTATAAAATTGAAGGAGGACTCAAATCAAATTGGCAGTTGTTTAGACTATCAAAAGTTCTTTTTATTAATTTTTACTGGCGTATAGTTGCTTTATACTGTTGTGTTAGAACACTGTAGAGAGCATTGCTGTACAGTGTTCTTTTTTTTAATTTAAATTAAAATTTTTACTTTACAATACTGTATTGGTTTTGCTATACGTTGACATGAATGTACAATGTTCTGTATAGCAGAGTGAATCAGCTAAGCAAATACATACATACCCTTCTTTTGGATTTCCTTCCCGTGTAGGTCACCACAGAGCACTGAGTAGAGTTCCCTGTGCTCCAAGCTTGGTCCTCATTAGTTACCGGTTTGATACATACGCGCGTGCACGCGAAGTCACCTCAGTCGTATCCAACTCTGGGCACTCTGGACTGTAGCCCGCTGGGCTCCTCTGTCCATGGGATTCTCTAGGCAGGAATGCTGGAGTGGGCTGCCGTGCCCTCCTCCAGATCGTATGCACAGTAGTGATATATGTCAATCCTAATCTCTGTTCTTCCTACTCCCCCTTCTTTCCCTGGTATCCATACGATCTGTATGTCTGTGTCTGCTTTGCGGATAAGCTCATCCATGTCATTTTTCTAGCTTCCACATGAACCACACTGTACAGTATTTTTCTGACTCCTTTGCTCTGTGTGACAGTCTGTGTCCATCCTCCTGTCTGCACATTGCGCAGAGCCGTGCCTTTCTGTGGCTGAGTAATACTCCATGGTACGTGTGTCTACCACATCTTCTGTGTCCGTTCTTCTGTTGATGGACGTTTAGGTTGCTTCCATGTCCTGTCCATTGTAAACAGCACTGCAGTGGATATTGGGGTGCATGTATCTTTCTGAATTACGGTTTTCTCTGGATGTATGCCTAGGAGTGGGATTGCTGGGTCATATGGTAGTTCTAGTTATTCAAAACTAAAACTGTTAGTGTTCTCCACAATGACTGTACTAATTTACATTCCCACCAACAGTGTGAGAGAGCTTCCTTTTCTCCACACCCTCTCTAGCATTTATTGCTTGTAGATTTTTTGATAATGGCCATTCTGACGGGTATGAGGTGATGCCTCATTATAACTTTGATTTGCATTTCTCTGATAATTAGTGATGTTGAGCATATTTTCACGTGTTCGTGGGCCATCTGTATGTGTGCTTTGGAGAACTGTTTAGATCTTAAACCCACATTTTGATTGGGGTTTTTGTTTTTTTAGTATTGAGCTGCATGAGCTGTTTGTATATTCTGGAGATTTATCCCTTGTCAGGTGCTTTGTTTGCAAATATTTTCTCCTAAAAGTTACTTTTAATGATAGACTTTTGGCTAAAATGCTGAGAGAGGTTAGAGCATGTAGGGACAGTGCTGTAACAAAGGTTCTTCCATTCACATCTATATGAACACACTTTCTCAGTGCTTGCATTAAAAAAAAAGGACAAGGAAAATAAGAACAAATTGATGCTAATTAAACTTGTCTCATTCTAACAGAAATATTCACATAAATCAATTAGGAGGAAAAGAGTTTATTCATCTCATTAAAGGGTGCAGTTTCAGTAAAATTATGTTCAATTGCCTATGAAAATTTATAAAATTTCTTGGTTTGATCAGTTGTGTGCTAATAAAATTATAATGATAATTCAGAAGAAAAATATCAACACTTAGATCCTATGGTCATAAGATATTTTACAAAATCCTAAAACCTCAATTTGAGCCCATAGTTTTGTTGAAAGAGGCTTTGACCATAAAGCTATTTTAGGTTAAAATCCTTTTGAGAGGATATCCAGCAAAACAGGAAGGTCCATCTGTGTGTTTTGATGATGATGAAAGTTATTGCAGTGGTATTTAGATTCCTTTGAATATAATTTTAGAAGTGTGAGTCTGATTAAAATTGCCAGTATTTACAATATGTCAGAAATTACATTTTTTGCAAACATTCAGATTCACAGTATGTATAACATTTTAGATGTTTGAGATTACTTAAATATATGGGTCAAAGCGTGAAGTTTGCCACCGTCTGGTTTGAGGGTCTGGGAGCAAGAACAGCTGAGCACCGGCGGTGGTTCCAGCTTGGGTGGCAGCGGTGGGGACGGAGGGCGTGGACAGCTCTGCGGTGCACTTGGGTTGACTCCGTTGTGGAGATGGAGAGAAGCCTGGAGCAGCGATGATGTGATGGGAAAGGGTAGTGCAGGGCAGGCAGGAACTCTGCTTGGCTGCCTCCTAGGAATCTCAGACTTGATGGGGCAGGAGGCAGTGTGAGCTTGGGAGCGAGTGTGAGCTGCTGGGAGCTAGGGGGTGAGTGTGAGCTCGGGTGTGGGCTAGGGAGGCCAGGCTGCATCTCCAGGGGCCTTGTCCTTTGTGCCTCTGCCCTGGATTTCTGCTTTCACAGATGCTTCTTATGAATAAGAACTAGTTTCTTCTCACCAGCTTCCCACCACACTTAAAGATATGGAGTCGATTTTGCCCTCTTCCTCTTCTGACGTGGATAGTTGGCGTGCGGGTGTAGGGGGCTTTCAGACTTACGGACAGCAGCTCAGTAGAGGCCTTTTGCACTGTGATTGCTTACTACCCACAGGCAGTTAACGGGAGTATATGACTATGCGCTCCTGCTTTATTTGTAAGATAGCACTTAACCTGTGCTACCTGTGGTGTGCTCTGTTTTCTTCTCCATTTTAAAAAACTGTAGCAAAATCCGTGGAACCCGCACCACTTCAGCCAGTCTGCAGCGTGCGCTTCCGTGGCGTTGAGGGCATTCGCCTGCCGCGTGGCGCTTGGCACCACAGAGCTTGCTTCAGTCTCTCTCATTGAAAAAGCACCGGCTGCCACTGCCGAGCTGATTTTGGAACTCCTTCATCATGATTCCCTGTTGGCTCAACCCTGATCGGTATGTTTTAATCTTCTCAAGGACCAGTATTCCAGCGTTCTGCTGTTACTTTATCCCTGCTTGCTTTCCTTTTAGCTGGACTTCCAAGCCTCTTGGGTTCTTCTGTTGTTGATGCTGTTGAGTGTTTTTCCTTTTTTGTCAAGGCAAGATCATGATGAAGGTTGGATGCTGCAACCGGAAAACCTTCTCTGTGTCCATTTTCTGAAAATGTTACTTCTGGAGTTTCCGCCATGAATTCTCTGTAAGGCTAACATCCTGTGATGGGTCAGTCACCTAAGTACTTACTGTTCATTTACCTTCTACTGTGCAGTTGGAACTTTTTTTAAAATGAAGATTTTTTAGTACTTTCAAAGCTCACAGATTCTCTTGCTCCTTTTTTTTTTAAATTAAAAAAGGTTTTTTTGGCTGCGTCATGCAGTATGAGGGATCTTAGTTCCCCAGTCAGAGATGGAACCTGTGTCCCCATGCCGTGGAAGCACGGAGTCTTAACCACTGAACTCCCAGAGAAGTCCCTCTTGCCACTTTTAAATTAAGCCTTTTGCTTTAGAATAAATGTAGGTTTATGGGAAGCTATAAAGATGGTACAGAGAGTTCCTGTCTACCCTTGGCGCAGTTTACCCCAGTGGTAATCCCTTATGTGACTGTGGTCCATTGATCACAACTCAGAAACCAATGTGGTGTGTTACTGTGAACTAAACTCCACGCTTGATTCAGATTTCCCTGGTTTTCCCCTAACGTTCTCTGTCCTCGGATCCTATCCAGGAACCCACATGACTTTTAGTTGTCGTGTCTTAAGGTTCTTTTCATTGTGACAATTGGTCAGAGTTCCCTTGTTTTCGAAACCTTGGCAGTTTTGAGGAGTTCATCCTTCAATGTGGGGTTGTCTGAGGTTTTTTCCTCGTGGTTAGATTGAGGTTATGGGGGAGGAAGACCTCAGTTACAAATTGCCGTTCTTGTCATATAGCAAGGGTGTTGGCTGTCAGCGTGACACCCCTTCAGTGCTGACCTCGACCACCTGGCTGAGTTACTGTTCTCTGTCGACTGGAAACTTCTTCTTTGCTTACCTCTTTCCATATTGCCCTCTTTGGAGGCAAGTCATTAAGTAGAATAAGCTCCACTTACATAAATTGTTTAGAATTCCTCCATATGGGAGCTATGTCTGTTCTCTCTTATTGATTTATTCAGTCATTTATTTATGTCATGGATGTTTATTGAATACTTTGGATGATAGTCCAATAGTAGGGTGGTGTTGCTATTTTGACTTTTTATCTTATTTTATTTTTTGGCTGTGCCGGGTCTTCATTGCCGCTCGGGTGTCTCTCTAGCTGCGGTGACTGGGGGCTGCCCTCTCGTTGCGTTGTGGCGGCTGCTCTTGCTGGAGGGCGTGGGCCCTGGTGTGCTCAGGCTTCAGTAGCTGCGGCACGCGAGCTCAGTATTTGTGGCTCCTGGGCTCTAGAGCACAGGCTTAGTGATTGTGGCACACGGGTTTCGTTGCTCTGTGGCGTGTGGGATCTTCCCAGATCAGGGATCGAACCTGCGTCTCCTGCATTGGCAGGCAGATTCTTTACCCCTGAGCCACCAGGGAAGCCCTGCTCTGCTATTTTAACACCCTTTATTCTTAACCTTATTTATAAAGTCATTAGTATGTCCTTATACATTTTTCAAACATTTTTGTGATTTTCATTTTAATTACTACCCGCTGTGCCAGCGTTAATGACATCGAAGTGAACTGGAAGTCAGTGGAGGCGGCACATGTGAATTCCACAGAATGAATGCTCTCTCTCTGAGAACCTGTGTAGAGGAACAGCTGCTAACTTGGGCAGTAGATTTGACCACAAAACAGTCTCAGTATGTTCTCGGAAAAGTGGCGGTGGCTCTGACCTCTGGCACTGGAGAGAGTGCAGACAGAGAAGGGGGCTCTGTTTCCCTCCAGACTAGCCAGGGCGGGGTCCTCGCCGACTACTGTAGATTCTGGGGCGTGGGGTTTCTAGAGCAGCTTGCCTGTGATCTCAGACAGAGTTTGGGAAAGCTTTTAGGGTAATTGGCCTCATTGAAGATTTTGTTTATATTATCTTGACTTCATCTTCTGTGAATGCTATGTAATTGTACTTGGTTGTAAGCCAGAAGAGCAATATTTGAAAAACTTTCTCCCCTCGCTCTTCTCCATCCCCATTTTTCTCCTGGGTGTTCTCAGATATCAGCAGTAATCTGCTCCTCTGCTGGGAAGGATTGCTGTTGGGGATTCAGTGGCGGGAGAAAAGGGGAGCTGGCTGGCTTCAGCCCTTAGAACTGGCTGCTTTCTGGAAGCATCTCTGAAAAGCCTTTTTGGGGTCAGTTTGTTAGAATGTGAAAAATTTAAGCGTTGGCAAAGTATAAATAGTATGTTATTTCCGCTTTTAAAATGGTTATGTCAAATGGCTCTGGGGTGTCCGGGGAAGGTGGTGGTTGTTTTCAATGTACTTTTGTCTGGTAGCAGCGGCAACATGTGTGCTCCTGAAACCGTCTCCATCAGTTAGAGGCCGATCCTAAGAGTCAGAACATAAAGAAAATCTCGTTAACCTTTCAGCAACATTCTGAAAGATGTAATTGCAGACAGTAATGGCTTAATCTTCAGGGAAGCTTCCTTTTGGCAGTGACTGGGCCTCAGAGCCCCCACGGGGAACGAAACTACTTTCCACTCTTCTTTGTTTTCAACCCTGGAGTTCCTTAGCTGCTGATAGGTCCTGCATTTTTAGCCTGAGCTTGCCTCTGCCTTCCTCTCCCGGGTTTTCATGGAGGAGGGGCTTGAACCTCCTGCCCCAGGTGGCGCTGCGCAGTCCCAGGGGAGCACTCCTCGACCCGGGAGCCGCCCCCGGAGCCCGCCCCCTCCACTGCCCCGCACCGCGCGGCTGCATCTATAAGCCAGAATCAGGGTTTCCTTCGCCTCCTGTCTGCTCCTTGTCCCCAGGGGGTTGCTATGTCTGGCTGCACCTTTTTCACACCGTCTCCTGCCTCGGTTTTACAGCTACCCTAGCCTGTTCTCCATGTCCCTACCCAAGTCATGTATCTAAAACTTGGGTGCGTCCTTGCCTGCCATTGCTCTTACAAGCGGCCTTCTGGGGACCCCTTGCCTTCTGAGCCTGGCACAGAGGCCTTTTGTGATGCCGCTCTCCTCTGCACACTTTACCCCCCCACCCTTCTTGCTTCCTCTCATGCACGTGGCCCCTTTCCCTTTGCAGGAACTCTTGTCTCTTCCCCCGCAAGGCCCTAACCCGACTCTGTCCGTCCTGTTCTGCAGGGACCAGGGCAGTCCTGCCGGCTCGGGTGGTTACTCCTGTGTTTAAAGCCCCCTTCATCAGGATGCCCACCTACCTGTCTGAGTCTCAGTCAGCGGATCCCCCAGCACCTAACCACTGGCTAACAGCTAGGAGAGGATCTGCTAAATGAAGGGACAAACCCTCCTATCTTTAAGTCTCTGAAATTGATCGCTTGTCATACTTCACGTGCCTTTCCTGTCCAAGCACACAGACCATATTTGTCACTGAAACCACGGAACTGGTATTCCTACTAAGGGTTGTGGTTTTTAAATTGGATTGTTGTATTTTTAATGAGAATGGGTGATTAGCTCTGTCCCTGTGCCCTGCGGTGCCTTCTGCAGGGTCGTGGGGCCCGAGGGGGTGCAGAGTGAACATGTTCAATCATGGTTTTCCTGGGTGTGACAGTGTGAGGTGAATTTCCTTAGACGGTAATAGGGCTCATAATTGGGTGCTGGCCTTAGGATTACAAGCTTTTAAATAGGGTTCTTTGTACATATTAAATTTGTTAAGCCACAAAACCCTTTTCAGCTGTTTTAGGTGGTGAAATTTCTAGCAAAGCTTTTTTGATACTTATATAATTTTTAGGCCTCAACATGAAATCACTTGGGAAAATGGTATAATAGAATAGGATCAGAATCTTATACTGATTTTGACTGAAAGTTTTGTTTTTCTTGAATATGTATTTTTTACACACTCTGGTGTGATTCAGTTCAGTTCAGTCACTCAGTCGTGTCTGACCCTTTGCAACCCCTTGGACTGCAGCACAACAGGCTTTCTTGTCCTTCACTGTCTCCCAGAGCTTGCTCAAACTCATGTCCATTGAGTCGATGGTGCCATGCAACCATCTCATCTTCTGTCATCCCCTTCTCCTCCTGCCTTCAATCTTTCCCAGCATCAGGGTCTTTTCCAATGAGTTAGCTCTTCGCATCCGGTGCCCAAAATATGGAGTTTCAGTGTCAGCATCAGTCCTTCCAATGAATATTCAGGACTGATTTCCTTTAGGATGGACTGGTTGTATCTTCTTGCACCCCATGAACAGTATGAAAAGGCAAAAAGATACGACACTGGTGTGATTAGACTTGTGCTAATTTGTATCTTTAATTAAAAAGGATATTTGAGTCAGCTTTCATGATTCCAGGTGTATTTTGAAGGGTTAGTTTAGAACAGACAAAACACATCACTAATGTTGATATTCCCTAAACAAAAAAAGGGAAATTGGAGATCCCGAAACAAAAAAGGGGAATTGGAGAGCTTGGATGTGTTTCACAAGAACTTCTGTGCCCATTAACTTAGACTCGGTCGGGTCACTTTAGGAGAAGTGGCTTAACTCGGTACTGAAGGCCCAGCCTCACCAGCCTCCTTCCCTAGGCCATGCCCCGGCCTGCCTGGTTACTTACTACGTTTCTGTAAAGATGCTGGAGACCTGTTGTGACATCAAGCCTCTTATTGCTTAGGGTGGCAGCACCTGGATTTCAAGGTTCAAAGAAATATAATTTCCCAAGGCAGTATTCTCTGTCTGGGAACACCAATAATGAAGTAACGAGGTCTCCTGGGAGCTTGTTACTCTCGTTTTAAGTGAATTGTCATCAAATTATTAGTTTGTTGTAAGAGTCTTCCACATAGGAAATAGGACTCCAGAGTAATAGTGGTCCCTCCTCCCCGGTAAATGTGACAAAAGAACATTGCCACTTTACAAATAATTACTGCAGTAGTCTGGACAGTGTTTCATAGAGCTGCTCAATAAAGATGGTTTTGGAACCATTGCTTTAGGATTTACCGTTGCATCTACTTTGTAAATGATGTGAGAAAAAGTCTCATTTGTGAACTGTAGTCCTTCCCAATGTTTTCCCCCAAAGCAGTGGGGATGTAGTTTTGAAAAGTCTGCTGTGGGTATGAAAAGTCTTTTAAATTAAACAACTTATTGAGAATTTTCAGTCATTTAAAAACGACTCACTGATTATTCCTTTTTTTTTTTCCTTCCAAAATCTAATAAAACCCATGTTTCAGGAACACAGATAGCCTGTGTACTTTCTGGCATTATCTCTCCTCTGCTACTCAGATGCTTACCCCGGTCTGAGAAGCGTGGGTTTAGTGCCGTTCCTGCTTTTTCCCCTTACTCCAAGTCCTATTGTTTGTACCCCTTTTGTTCAAGTAGACATGGCTCTGCCTTCAGAGCATGTGGCTGTTGGGCTAAAACTACACTTCTCCAGTAGGAAAGACGATTTGCCATTGGTGGAATGTCCAGAAGTGCCCCCTGCTGCGCTTGAAGCAGTTCCTAAGGAACAGCAAAGACACAGTCTGTGACCTCCCAAGTTGACCTTTGTGAAACTGTGCACATTAATCCACGTTGATGTCATGCCTGGTACAACAGTGACTTTCAGGATTGTCCTACCCTGTGAAATTTCATTCCTTTATTTAGCTGCCACTAAATTGTTGATAATGGGTGAAGTCCAGTTTGAATAACAGTGCAAGCAATGTTCCAGGTGATAATTACAGCAGGTGTGTGTGTACATATTGTGAATTTTTGGTGGAGTAATTCTTCTGGGAACGTGATTCATCTTTCTCTCTTAAAATCAGGCCATGTCAATCCAGTTAATCCATTCAAAATCAGATTTAAGTCATTGCCCTTGTATTTATGGTTTGCAGAGTCCTTTCTCATGATTGTTCTTAGAAAATCAGTTGGATGTGTGCTAGTTTTCCCATTTTATAGATGAGGAACAAGTTCATAAAGCCCAACAGTTGAAGATCACAGAGCTGTGTGGTGGCAGGCCCATAAGTGGAAGTGCCCTCTTTCTAGATATATCTGTCTGTCTTGTCTCTAAAGAGGAATCAGTTAGATGACACTTTTCCCAGTTAGATGTACTGGTGCCCGGGATTGATGGGTGAAAGTTCAACTTTCTAGTAAGCTTTGGTAGTGTAGGGTACCTGGCAAACTCCCTGAAACAAAGGAGCATGGCACTTGTAAGACAGACCCAGAGCTGGGTCTTCAGTCAGCCCTCACAGGCTGCTAGATAGCTTCTTCAAGAGAAGGCGATGGCACCCCACTCCAGTACTCTTGCCTGGAAAATCCCATGGACGGAGGAGCCTGGTGGGCTGCAGTCCATGGGGTCACTAAGATTCGGACACGACTGAGCGACTTCACTTTCACTTTTCACTGTCATGCATTGGAGAGGGCAGTGGCAACCCACTCCAGTGTTCTTGCCTGGAGAATCCCAGGGACGGCGAAGCCTGGTGGGCTGCCGTCTCTGGGGTCACACAGAGTCGGACACGACTGAAGCGACTCAGCAGCAGCAGCAGATAGCTTCTTCAGTTTACATGTTTCCAGGTGCTGCTCACCCACTGACTGTCAGCTGCGTAGCTTTTGGAATAGTCTGGAAAGTGCATATCTGGAATTTTAGTACTTGGTGGAACACATGCCCGTGTAATACATGCTCAGAGGTTCCCTCTGTCCTGGATGGACGTGTTATCCTGTTAGCTTGCTTTGTGATTTTCAGCTTCAAGTAACAGAAAGTCTGACTCAACAAGCTCAAACAATGAAGGGGTTATGTCACCTAACAAGAAACCAGGAGGCAGGGTGGTGCTGGTTGGATTTGCTGAGCAGTGGGCGTTGGCCGGCGGCAGCCAGGCCCTTCCCACCTGTCCCACCGCGCCCGGGTGGTGCTCACTGCCTGGGTGAGCATCCGGGGGCAGGTGAAGAACCTTCCTCCTGGGCCCCTTTCTCAGGAGCACCCCTCAGCGACTTCCCCTTACGCCTCACACTTCAAAATGGGTCCATCTCAGCCTGAACGCCTCCCGGGCCTCGGTCGTGGTGGGGCTGCTAGGCTTGGGAGGGGTGCTCCCTGCCTGGCGCAGGCTTTGTCTTTGAGGTGGGTGGCTGAAAGGGGAGGGAGGGCAGGCTGGCTGCAGGGGTGCCAGCAGCTCGTCGCTTGCGCCCAATGCGGAGTGAGAGGCCCGGGCAGCGTTTCTGGACGTGCAGTCCTGGAACCAGCAGAATCAGCACCACCTGGGAACCAGTTTGGCCGGCTCCCAGACCCCACCCAGTCCGGCTTCTGAATCAGAAGCTCCGGGGCGGGATCTGCGAGCTGTTTTCACAGCCCTCCGGGTGATTCTGGCGCGGGGAGGTCCAGCCGAGGCCTCCAGAGAAGGCACATTTCAAGACACATCTTGGGTCGAAGGTGGAATGATGGGCGGCGGAGGCGGCCTCGGTAGTGAAGCCCGGAGGCCGCCTGCGCTCAGCGCGCGCACGGGCCGCCCCGGGCTGGGCGCAAACCTCGGGTACCTGCACGCCCTTCCTGCGCGCGCGCGGATGCGGTTCTCCTAACCGAGCTCTGTCCTGGTGATGGGCAGGGCGGGTCCCCCACCCGGGCCCACCGTGTCCCCGCAGGCCGTCGAGGTCGGCTTCCTGGGAGGAGGGAGGAACTTTCTCGGGGATAATTCATTCATTATAAGGGAAGTGAGTCTGGCAGAAAAACCTTGGCCCAGTAACAGAAAGTCTCAGTTATGGGAGGGGAGTGGCCACGGGCGGTACCGGGTGGTGTGAGCGCTGTCCCTGGCCCAGCTCCCTCTAGGCACGTGGCTGTGTGTGTGTGTGTGTGTGTGTGTGTGAGCGAGCGGAGCACGAGTCTGTAGGGGGTTTGTTGGGGCAGGAGGATATCAAGTAAAAACTGAGAGAAATGTTCAAAATACCCTGAGGACCTGGGGTGGGCGGGCGCCGCCCACTCTGGGGGGCACCTGGCCATCCCGCCTCGCACCCGAGCCCCGTCAGGGTGCCGGCCTGGCTCGGGCGCCGGGACGGGACCCTCGGGTGCGGGGAGCTGCAGAGAAGGGCGCGGGCTGGGGCCGGGGCCTGGGGCGGCGGAGCCTTGGGAGGCGGGAGGCCTCCGCCAGCCAGACCAGACAGGGATTCCTCGGGGCGCTCGTGGCGCGGTGGGGGCGTTTGCCAGCGGAAGGGGCAGGAGGCGGAAGCCCGACTGAAGTGTGCTGTGTTCGCTTCCTAGGGCGGCCATAGAAAAGGACTTACCAGTAGCTTGAAACAACAGAAGTTTATTTTCAGTCCTGGAGACCGGAGTCAGAGCAGCGCCCCTCTGCCTCCGGAACCCGCAGGGACTCCCTCCTTCCCCCTCTTAGCTTCTGCTGCTTGGCGTGACTTTCGCCACTCTGGCTTGCAGCTGCATTCCTCCGGCTCCCTGTGCTGTCAGAACAGCAGCATGCTGAGTCAGGGGGCCGCCCTACCCCAGGATGACCTGATCTTAACTAGTCATGTCTTCAGCGGCCCTGTTTCCAGTAAGGCCTCGTTCTGAGGTCCTGGCGGCTAGGACGTCAGCGTGTCATCTTAGGGGGACACAGTTCAGCTTGTTATGTACAGAGGCTCATCTGTGAGCCTTTTGGGAGCCCACTTTCCATGCCCTCCCCCGACTCTGGGGCTCCTAGGAAGTAACTGGTGTTGGGCTGGGCGTTTGCATTCTGAGAGCTGCACTTAAGAGTTACGCAGCTGTATCTGGAAGAGCACATCTGTGGGAATTCTTTTTTTTTTTTAACACCAAATTGTGGACACCAGTAGAAGTGTTTTTTTATGATTTTTTTTAACTCGGTGGAAATAAGTGGGAAGGTGAAAGAATATTTCAGTATACACCGAAGCTTAGCAAATAGACAAAACCTTGCAATCAAACCACAGTCCTTAGGTTAGAATTCAGAAAAACACGACTGCTGAAACTGCTGCCAGGCCGTGTGTGCTGTGTTGGGGTGTGTGGACGTATCTTAAACAGGTTTCATTCCCAGTGTAAACCCAGCGAGTGAATCCATGTGGGTTGACCCACATGCTGAAGCAGATTCTTATGAGCCATTCATCAGTTTGAAGGGAGAATCCATTTGTTGTTCCCTGGAAATGCGTGAATCAGTATCAGTCTTTTTCTGCTTCCTATACTTGGACTGCAATTATCCAGGTGTCTGAAATTGCCAACAGTGAGGCATTGGTGCTGGGGCTGTAGATTTTAATACTTCATCTAGCAGTCTCCTTTCAGGTGGATGGATGTTCCATTCAAATTGCCTGTTGGTTTGACTTTCATGTAACTTTAATTAGTAGATTAATGCTTTGGGAACATCTGATCTGTGATCTTGAAATTGGTTACGGTTGGTGTAATTCATGGGTAATTAGGTGCCTTCGTGGTGACTCCTCTAGTCATCAGAGAGCCAGGGTAATTTGAGGTTGAAATGTGAGAATGAGGTGGAGAAAGCTCTTGCGCTCTATCCCTTAATCTTTTAATCCATTTAACCTGGTTTGTAAATTCAGGCTTCGTTTTAATTTGAAATATATTTAGGTAGCTTGAAGAGGTTTCATTAATTCACCACATTTAGACCATAATTAAGGGAGGGAGGTTATTCCTAATTGCCTAAACTCCTTAAAGTTACCGTGGGTACAGCAAGAATCCATTAAAAATGTGTTGCTCCCTGTTGGCAACAGAAATTCCAGGTTGAAAAAGTGAGCTGACCACCAAAGGAAACAGGCATGACAAAAACAGAACCCAGTTGGGAAGTATGTTTGTGGCACGTGGTGCAGAGTTCGTGGACACACACCTATGTGTAACCTGGTCTCTTGCTGAGTTTAAGGAGCATTTCTCACTTAAATGCACACTATTTGCATTTTCTTTTTATTTCTGCTTTTGAATTGAGGGTTAAAGGGGAAACTGGAGAAGGAGAGAGATGCTTCAGGAGACCTGCACACCTGTAATATTGACTAATAAAAGAGGGAATAGTGAGGTGAAAGTGAAGTCGCTCAGTTGTGTCCAACTCTTGTGACACCATGGACTGCAGCCTATCAGGCTCCTCCGTCCATGGGATTTTCCAGGCCAAGAGTGCTGGAGTGGACTGCCATTTCCTTCTCCAGGGATCTTCCCAACCCAGGAATCGAACCCTGGTCTCCTGCGTTGCAGGCAGACGCTTTACCGTCTGAGCCACCGGGGGGAAGTAAATGGAATAAGAAACTGGGACAAGGAAAAAAACAAACAAACAGCTAGATAGAGGGTCTGGATTGCTTGCAGTTTTGGGTCTGTGCCTTCTTTGCAACTTGGAATTTTGATCAGGTAGATGGTGGTTATAGGTGTTAATGGTATGAAATTAAATCTCCAGCCTTTTGTATTGTTTTCTTAGTGACCTATGTCAGTTTTCTGTCCGTCTATAAGTAAAATCCTCGGGTGGTTGGTAAAAATCACTTTTTTCCTGTTTAGCAACAACTTTAAATATGTTGTCACACTAGTCATTTTATTTCAATTTGTATAGTTTGCATTTTTTAAAAAACATAGTAAAAGCTCTCCATACACATTTAATATAGTTTGTGTTGCTTTTTAGTAGTACAGATGGTTTCTGACTTAGGATAGTTCAGTTTACAATTTTTTCACTTTACAGTGTTGCGAAAGTGATACACATTCAGTAGGAATTGTATTTGGAGTTTTGAATTTTTGTCTTTTTCTAGGCTAGTGATAGGAGGTGGGATCCAATTTCATGATGCTGGGTGGGGTGGCTGTAGCTCCCATCAGCGCCACCATCACAAGGGGAAGCAGCTGATACACTGACAGCCATTCTGCTCCCCGCTTTTAGTACAGTGTCCATCAATTATATGAGATACTCAATCAAATAGGCTTTGTTGGTACATGACTTTGCTTAACGGTGGGCTAACGTAAGTGTTCTGAGCACCTTTAAAGTAGGCTGGGCTAAGCAATCTCTGGTGTTTGGTGGGTTAGGTGTATTAAATGCATTTTTAACTTAGAGTGAGTTTGTCTGGATGTGACCTCATGGTGAATTGAACTTCTGTGCTTCTATGGAGTAGTTTTTTTTTTTTTTTTTAAGGTTTCTTTTTGGTTTCCCGAATAAGGATTCTCAGTATCTGAAAATTACTTGGGCTACTATGGTATATAAGTTTTCTAGACTAAAATAGCTTTTGGAGTATTTGTTCTGTATGTTTAGTTCTGGATGTGTTTGGTGACACTCAGTGAATGTTACTTCTACTGTAAAATAGAAACCTGATTAAGACTTTAGCATACTTACTATTGTAAGTAAATCTTTAGCTTTTATTTCTCATGAAAAGACCTGAAAAGTTAAGTTAGTTCTGGCCTTCAGGGAGGAGGGCTGGGAGGGGAGGTTGACGTGACCATCTGACGTTGTGTATGCCACTGCACACAGGGTTGTCAGCTTGGCCTGCTGCCCTTGGAGCTGTGTCCTCCAGAGGGGGTGTCTCATTCAACTTTGTACAGAAGCACCATATGGGCAAGTCCTGAACTTGGCTCTGCTTGCTACAGTTTTTATTATACTGAGCATTATTCCTTTTGTAGCCTTAAAAATTCACTTACATATTGATTAAAATGTTAATTCTTTAAGCATGCTTTCGCATACTGGTTTCTTGTGCACTTGCTAACCTGTTGCACTTTTCAGAGTAAAGCACATAGCTTTGTGTTCTCATTCGATCCATATAACCTTGTAAAGGAGATCCCGTCTGGAAAATGGGGTAAGGACACCAAGAGTCTGTGTGTAGAGAACGGACATTTGTTGAACATTGAACATTTCTGATGGTTTTCGTAGTATCAGCTTGTTTAATTCATAGACCAAGAAGGAGTGGCTGTCTCTCCATTCGCTGTGACTCGGAGGCTGAGTTCTCCCATAGCCGAGGGGAGTGGAGCTGAGATGGGAGTCCAGCTGTCAAACCACCAGACTTTGGGTTTCTCCCATCTATAGGTGTGATGTCAATGATTAATAGAAGAATTAGAAAATTCTCACTTGCTCTCGTTTCTGTCTTCCTTCTATAGTTTCCTTCTATTCTAAGATGAGAAGAACAAGAAAAACAAGATGGAATGGTGCCATTTATTTACACGTGTTGAAATGTTGTTAATCCATGTGAGCTGGGAAAATGCAGCATTGAGTGATGGGAACTTTGACCTAAGGATTAAAAGAACAGTGAAAAAATACGTAGTTTAGCCCAAAGGAAATGATCTAATGTCCACTGTGATGGTGACTTACAAATTATCCTGTTGGTTGGATTGTAGGTAGTTCTTAATAATTAAATGTGTAGTAGCAGTTTTCTCTTGAGTTCACCCTGGATTAAAAATAGAGGGAGCTTGCTGAAGATCTGCGTTTTTATCCACTCTTATCCAAGTCTTTACATTTTAAAACTTTAATGATGTTTCAGCTGGAGATGTTTTCAACAACTATTTTGAAGGCATTAATAAATGACTATTAATAAGATTAATGGTAGTTAATAAATGACCAACCAGTCCATCCTAAAGGAGATCAGTCTCGGGTGTTCACTGGAAGGACTGAGGCTGAGGCTGAAACTCCACAACATTGGCCACTTCCTGCAAAGAGTTGACTCGTTGGAAAAGACCCTGATGCTGGGAGGGATTGGGGGCAGGAGGAGAAGGGGGCGACAGGATGAGATGGCTGGATGGCATCACTGACTTGATGGACATGAGTCTGAGTGAACTCTGGGAGTTGGTGACGGACAGGGAGGCCTGGCGTGCTGAGATTCATGGGGTCGCAAAGAGTCGGACTAGACTGAGCAACTGAACTGCATAGACATTAATAGATGTGCTCAAAACTTTGCTTAAATCATTGTTTGAGTTTTAAGGTTATGCATAAAATAGCTCAAATTTGCTACATTTACCTGGGGAAAATGACTATTCTGCTGTACTCAGTGGTTAAAAGATAACGTGCCAGTAATAGGAAGCTGGTATTTCATATTTCTGGAAAGCCCTGAAATGTGCTGGTTAAACTAGGACGTTATGAACGCAGGATCTGCTCTCAAGGATTGTCATCATTTTAAGGGAAGGAACGCATGACTTTGAGGACATGTGGATTAATGTGTGTTTATGCCCTAGGTTGTCAGCTTGGTTCTTTTTATTTACATCTTCCCTGGGCTTCGTATGATGTTGAATTAGGGCTGGTGGGGGAGGAACAGAGAAAGTGTGACGTGGGTAGGTTGAGGAGTTGTGGGTGGGAGTGGAGAGGCCAGGATGGTAAGCCAGGAGCCAGGGTCACGGCCCTGCCCTTCTGTCAGCGCCCTGGTGGTTGTGGGCAGAGCTGTATAGTAAGATGTGCAGCTCAGGCAGAAACAGGAATGAGGACGTTTTCCCAACCCTCCAGGTAGGGTTGAAGCTGTGCTTGGAGCCAGCCCATCTGGGTTTGGATCTGACTTGTTATCTGATTTATTAGCAAGTTGCCAGAACTCTGCTTGCCTCAGTTTCCTCTTCTCTCAAATATGGGTTATGAATAATCCCTCCTGCAGAGTTTGTTGTAAAAAGTAAGTACGGTGTGGTATTTGGAACAGTCCCGTGTGTGTAAGAGCTCCAGTCTCACCTGCTCCGAGATGGAGAAGGTCGTCCTCGGTTCAGTTGTGGCTGCCTCTGGTATCAAGGGACCCTGCTCTGACTGCGTCTGCCCCTTCTCCAGGGGACCATGCTTTTTAAAGGAATTTGAGAAGTCAGCACTAGAGCAGCTAAGGCCCCAGGCTCAGAGTTTGAACCCTGTTTGTGTAGCTTTACCAGCTGTGAGATCTTTAGCCTCAGTTTTCTTATCTGTGAAACTGGGACAGTCACAGGATCAAGTGAAGGTTAAAGGGGTTCTGTGTAAAAGAATTTCTTCAGCATGGAATATACAGCATGTATCAACGTGTGTACATGCTAAAAGACATTATGCTATGTGTCTTAATAAACAGCAGACTGTTTTACAAAGACATACTTAAAATGATATTCTTCTTTCTATGGTGAGAAAAAATTAGGAACAACCTAATTTATATTGGGAAGGAATTAGAAAGTGTATGTGTTCCACAGTACATTCGTATAGGTTGCAGTGAAATGTTTGCAGGAGAAAGAAGTTCATGATAGTGAATTTTTTTTTTTTCCCCTCCACCCCCCCGTGAATTTTTAATAGAAAAAAATTACAGATGTTAACTGGACTTACTGTGCTGCTTATTTTGCAATATATACAAATATCAAGGCAGTATGTTTGTGCACTTGAAACTAATAATAATGTTGTATGTCAGCTGTACTTCAGTAATGGAGTTGTTTGTCTTGGAGGGTGATGTTGCCTCAGTGGGTCTGTGCCAGACACTGTGATCAGCTTCCTTGTGTGTTACCCTGCTTTGTTCTTCTGACAGCTCCCAGAGGCAGGACTACCTGTGTGGTGCTGTACAGAAGCACTGTAGTCTGGAGGAATACACTAGAAGTTGTTACAGTGTTTTCCTTTGGTGGTGAAATGTTATTTCTGGTTTTGCATATTACACCATTCAGTTCAGTCAGTTCAGTCGCGCAGTCGTGTCCGACTCTTTGCGACCCCATGAATCGCAGCATGCCAGGCCTCCCTGTCCATCACCAACTCCCGGAGTTCACTCAGACTCACGTCCATTGAGTCTGTGATGCCATCCAGCCATCTCATCCTCGGTCGTCCCTTTCTCCTCCTGCCCCCAATCCCTCCCAGCATCAGGGTCTTTTCCAATGAGTCAACTCTTCGCATAAGGTGCCCAAAGTACTGGAGCTTCAGTTTTAGCATCATTCCTTCCAAAGAAATCCCAGGGTTGATCTCCTTCAGAATGGACTGGTTGGATCTCCTTGCAGTCCAAGGGACTCTCAAGAGTCTTCTCCAACACCACAGTTCAAAAGCATCAATTCTTCGGCGCTCAGCCTTCTTCACAGTCCAACTCTCACATCCATACATGACCACAGGAAAAACCATAGCCTTGACTAGACGGACCTTAGTCGGCAAAGTAATGTCTCTGCTTTTGAATATACTATCTAGGTTGGTCATAACTTTTCTTCCAAGGAGTAAGCGCCTTTTAATTTCATGGCTGCAGTCACCATCTGCAGTGATTTTGGAGCCCAAAAAAACAAAGTCTGACACTGTTTCTACTGTTTCCCCATCTATTTCCCATGAAGTGATGGGGCCAGATGCCATGATCTTCGTTTTCTGAATGTTGAGCTTCAAGCCAACTTTTCCACTCTCCTCTTTCACTTTCAACAAGAGGCTTTTTAGCTCCTCCTCACTTTCTGCCATAAGGGTGGTGTCATCTGCATATCTGAGATTATTGATATTTCTCCCAGCAATCTTGATTCCAGCTTGTGTTTCTTCCAGTCCAGCATTTCTCATGATGTACTCTGCATATAAGTTAAATAAGCAGGGTGACAATATACAGCCTTGACGTACTCCTTTTCCTATTTGGAACCAGTCTGTTGTTCCATGTCCAGTTCTAACTGTTGCTTCCTGACCTGCATACAGATTTCTCAAGAGGCAGGTCAAGTGGTCTGGTATTCCCATCTCTTTCAGAATTTTCCACAGTTTACTGTGATCCACACAGTCAAAGGCTTTGGCATAATCAATAAAGCAGAAATAGATGTTTTTCTGGAACTCTCTTGCTTTTTCCATGATCCAGCGGATGTTGGCAATTTGATCTCTGGTTCCTCTGCCTTTTCTAAAACCAGCTTGAACATCAGGGAGTTCACGGTTCACATATTGCTGAAGTCTGGCTTGGAGAATTTTGAGCATTACTTTACTAGCATGTGAGATGAGTGCAATTGTGCGGTAGTTGGAGCATTCTTTGGCATTGCCTTTCTTTGGAATTGGGATGAAAACTGACCTTTTCCAGTCCTGTGGCCACTGCTGAGTTTTCCAGATTTGCTGGCAAATTGAGTGCAGCACTTTCACAGCATCATCTTTCAGGATTTGAAACAGCTCAACGGGAATTCCATCACCTCCACTAGCTTTGTTCGTCGTGATGCTTTCTAAGGCCCACTTGACTTCACATTCCAAGATGTCTGGCTCTAGATTAGTCAACACATCATCATGATTATCTGGGTCATGAAGATCTTTTTTGTACAGTTCTTCCGTGTATTCTTGCCACCTCTTCTTAATATCTTCTGCTTCTGTCAGGTCCAGACCATTTCTGTCCTTTATCGAGCCCATCCTTGCATGAAATGTTCTCTTGGTATCTCTAATTTTCTTGAAGAGATCTCTAGTCTTTCCCATTCTGTTCTTTTCCTCTATTTCTTTACATTGATTGCTGAAGAAGGCTTTCTTATCTCTTCTTGCTATTCTTGCTATTCTATACACCATTAAGGTACATTAAAAAATAAGGCACCTTGGCTTAGGGAAACTCACAGTGAAGAAGGGAAACAACCGATCGCAGCTGAGCACGGCCGCCGGGAGAGCCCCTCCCGGAAGGTGGTTCCCTCCAGTAGTAGACCTTGCTTGAGGCTGGTCACCTGCAGAGCTTTTGATTACAGAGCTGGGTTTCAGGGGGCGGGAGAGAGCTCATGGCCTCAGGGGAGGGCACTGCTCTGAACCCTGGCTCTCGTCTGACAGGGCTCTGCCAGCTGTCTACCCTTTCCTTGCTCCATCCTGGGGAGGTGTGAGGGGCACCAGGGTAGGGGTAGCAGTTCTTTATCAGACAAGTGTGACGTGCTTCGGCCTGTTAAGGGCTGTGGATGTGCCTTAGGTTAGGGAGTGGCCCGCCCTGGCCAGAGAAGCTGAATCCCTTCCCTTGAGGACCAGCAGGGCCCGGGGCTCTGGGGTGGGGTAGCTGGGGTCAGAAAGCTTGGAGAGAAGACCATTTGGAGTCAGGGTGTCAACATAGTTCCTGTTCTTTAATGAACAGGAATTCTTTAGAATGGTATCAAATAATCCTTGGCTGGAAGCTGAGCCTAAAGTACAGTTTTAAAAAACTGTAAATCGCTTAGAAAACATTTAAATCACTGAATGCTTTACCTAAGCAGAATTTTCGGTAGAAATCAGGTAGACGAATGATAGACACAGGCTGCCTTGTTACCCCGGGGTTGGGGAGGCTCCCTGAGGCACAAGGGTATTTTTCTTCCAAGAGCGCCGCATCTCATCATTCAGCTGGGGCGCCTCTCACGGCCACCCCGCCTCTAGCCCCCGAGGCAGCGTGCAGTCAGCCTGAGTCAGCCCCCTCTGCACGGATGTGTGTGTGCAGGGACCATGGCCGTGCCACACTTGGCCCCTCACTTTTGCGCGGGGCTGATTTCAGATTGGACGTTATGAGGACGGTTTTGAAGAGAACACTTTTGGGGACTTGGAGGAACATCCTCCCCCCGTCCTGAGAGCACCGCTGAGGCTGTGATGCCGGGCAGAAAGATTGCACGAGCCCCACGATGTCCCCGAGGTGCTGAACCAGACAGACTGCCAGGGACTGTGTGCTCTGGGACGGTGGGTCTTACAAGTCACGTGAGAGAAGCGCTCCTGTTTACCTTGTTTCGAAGCATGTGGCTTCATGCTGCTGAAGCTGAAAACATCCTATTACACCTGTGTTTTAGGCGTCTCGTCTCCAGCCCCTGAGATGAACAGATCACAAACCCGAGACTCTGTCCCAGTTTGAAGCTTTTCGCTCCATCGCATCGTCTGCCTAGAGAGTTAATTTGATTAGATTAGGCCTTATATTTTGTTATCCATATTTTTAAAGATGTGTTTTTGAAGTCTGCATCTCAGGGCATTTTCCACGCCATCGTTGAAACACGTCTACTGGCGCCACTGTTTCCTGTTCTGTAAAAGAAAGTCAACTTGGGCTTTGAACTCACAGCCTTCGTGTCTGACTCTTTGCGACCTCATGGACAGTTGCCTGCACCAGGCTCCTTCGTCCATGGGATTTTCCAGGCAAGAGTACTGGAGTGGGTTGCCATTTCTTTTTCCAGGGAATCTTCCCGACCCAGGGATCAAACCCAGGTCTCCCTCATTGATAGACAGACACTTTACTGTCTGAGCCACCAGGGAAACCTTGAAAGTGAAGTTGCTCAGTTGTGTCCAATTCTTTGTGACCCCATGGACTGCAGCCTACCAGGCTTCTCAGTCCATGGGATTTTCCAGGCAAAAGTACTGGAGTGGGTTGCCATTTCCTTTTCCAGGGGATCTTCCCAACCCAGGGATCAAACCCGGGTCTCCCACATTGTAGGCAGCCGCTTTACCCTCTGAGCCACCAGGGAAGCCCTGAAATTAGAAAGTGATGACAGACATCAGCGCCTGGATCATTATCAAAGACTGCTCTTACCTGCTTTTTACCATTTCATCTGTGTTCCCAGAGATGCCTCTCAAACTGCAGGAATTTCTTCTCTTGACACATTTCAAACGTAAAAGAAAGGTGGAAACCTTGTAGAGTAGACACCCAACGCCGTATTTCCTAGATGCAGCTTCTGTTGGCATCCTTAAAACTTTTGATAGCAGAGGCCAGTGGTTAAGCATTTCGAAGTTGCTGGCTAAATTAAGAAAAACACTGTGTTGCCTTCCTTGCCTTTTCACGTTTTCAGATTAAGGCAAAGCTCCTTTTCTGTCTGCCTGCCGTTCTCCGAGCCTGTGTAAGTTTGAGGGGGCGGCTGGGAGAGGAGAGTGGAGGCCGGAGGGAGAACATCTTGCTTTATCCACACGCCCTGCCCAGTGGGTTCTGGGCAGAGACAAGGGTCCCCCGTGGGCCTGTGCGGAAGCCTTTTCCCTCCAGCCCTTTATCATCTTTTGCCCAAAGAAGGTGAGGGAGATGGTGAGGGGCCCTGCTCTGCTTGGAACTGTTCCTCAAAGTCCACTCTGGACAGAGAAGCAAGGTTGCAGCCGCAGAGCTGGGCCCAGGCCAACTCTCCCGCCCCTCCCTCTCGTTTCCGGCTCGCTGGTTCATTTAAAATCGTGGAACATGTGTGTTAGTGAATTGGTTCATAAAAATGTTTTTTGCATGATTCTGGAAGAGAGGCTGCCCATTCTTTAGTATGGGTTTTGCACAGCGTACATGGGCATTGCACTGTGAGAGAGAGAAACGTGTGTGTATTTTTGAGGTGGGTGAGGAGGTAGAGGGTGAATACAGTTCTTTTAAACTCTGTCTTCACAAGATGCAAATTATTTCCTGCCTTAGTATGTATGCAGAGTGCAAACAAGGAAGAGTTGGAATGCCATGGTCCTCTGGGGCCCTAGGGTCTTCTCACTCAGTCCTTCAGGGGGAGGCTGGGGCTCCCGCTTGCCCTCATGCTTTCCTCTTTCAATCACTTTGGAAACTAATAGAAACTGGAAATCAAGAAGTTGCCGTTTGGAAGTTTACATAGCATATGCAAGAGAGTCTTTCCAAACTTTGCAGTTGTATCAGCTTGGAGCTTTTGCCAGCCCATCTTGGGTGAGGGGGAGGGGAAGCCCTATGGAGTTGAGAGAAATGTCCGGGTCCTGCACAGCCAGGCCTGTTCTGTGTTGTAGTGTGGCAGCCTGTTCCTGTTGTCTTTCTCTTGGAATGCAGTTTTAGTAGAGAACTTGGGCTGCCTCTGACTTTCCAAAACCTATATCTGGCTTATCTTAGGCTTTGTTTTTTCTTCTGTGAGTATTGATATTTAGGGCTGGGCCAGGCCTAAATGCACTGTTTCATGGCTCTGAGACTACGCCTTATGCCTTGTGAGCGCTGGTCCCTTTCCCAGGGTTGGTGATGCAGAGATGCAGACTCTGGAGTTCCTGTAGGCCCCTGGAGGTGTGGCAGCCGCCAGCGCTTGCCGTCCCCTCAGCTCCTACTACCAGGCCCAGGCACGTCCTCTGGAGCCTCAGGCCTGCTGGGAGTTGTCCGACCTCCTGCCAGTGAACAAGTCAGTCCTGCTATAGCATCCTGTACGCTTGATTGGTTATTCAGCCTCGGCTTGACCGCTCCTCGTGATGGGGAGTGCGCCTCCTCCGAGGCTGGCTTCCTGTGGTTGATGGTTTCATTGCTGGGCTGTCCTGAGTTGGGTTCCCATCCACTGGCTTGGCTTCCACCAGCTGCGTCCACACAGTGCGAGGCAGCCCTGTCTGCTGGAGGACAGAGTTCTTCACAGGTTTGAGAGACAGTTGTCAAATCTCATGTCTTGATTGAAGGAACATCTCCAGGCTAAATTATTCCTCATTGTTTTTCAGCTCTGATGTTATCTTGATCAGAACTTTTTTTTGAGAGTTTGGCCAGTCCTGGATAAGGGAATTCAGTTGAGATCTGAACCGTACCACATGGAGAGAACTCATTTTTGTCTGGACGCTCTTTGTTTTAATGAAGCCTAAGAATTTCATTAGCACATCTGCACAGTCCCTTCCCTCTTAGACGGTGTTGATCTGACGGCCAGATGAAAACAGGAACAAATGCAAAGCAAAACAAAAGCCTTTAAGCCTTTCTTTTTCTTGTATCGTTTTTCTTCTTTTTGCCAGTTCTCTTTCTTAGTATATACTCAGGTAGTCAACTGCCCTTTTTAAAAACATAACACTTTAAATGTAAGTATTTGCATTGGGTCTTCTAAAGTTTCATCCTGTTGATTTGGACCTGTGCTAGCCTGTTGAGCCAAAAGAAAATTATACACACACACACACACCACACAGAGGCAATTTTTCCCCCTAGTTGTGAAAATTGACCAACTGACCATGTGACTTAGTCTCCTCTCTCTCCCCAGACCTCATTTAATATGACAGGATAGAAATTTAAAAGGTAGAAAAAGCCCACAGTATACAAGTGTTTGGGGGAGGAGTTACCAGTTGATAAGAAATTTCTAAAACATCCTAGAAGATTGAAAATAGATGAAGATGGTGACGGATGAAGCAGACCAAGGAAAGCCCACAGCCTGGCTCTGAAGGGATCCACCACGTATACTGTGGTTCTTCAGAACAGTAAGGAGAAAAGGATGGTTCTTGAAGGCTTCTCTTGGGAGGCGTTGGAGACCAGTGGGGAGCAGGTCGGGTCGCTAGTGCAGACACCACAGGGGGACTTCTGGTCAACCCGTGCAGGATGGCTCATGAGGGCGTGGGACCTAGAACGCCCACCTCACGAGGCTGTGGAAAGTATTCTGTAGTGTGTGCAGAACGTCCACCGTATTTTCCTGGGGCGTGGTGAGCGCTGCCCGGGGGTGTGCAGATGTCACTGCTGTTCTTACTATCACTGCGTCTGCTCAGCTCCCTAGGGAAGTGGTGTATTAGGGCCAGGATCAGCTTCATGAGACAAACTCAGTGGCATGAACAGGGTAGCAGTGGGGTAAACAGGACAGACGTTCGCCTTGAGGCTGCTTATCTGAGAGCCCAGTGGGCAGGTCAGGGCTGATATGATGGTTCCGTGCTCGGAGTCCTGTTCGTGTCTGTCCCATGGAGAAGGAAGGTGCTGTAGTAGCTTTTGGCTACCCCTCCTCCAGGTCACTTCCTGGAGGTAGTCCCCAAATTTCAACACACATCTCATTTCCAGAACTTAGCCACGTGACTGTATCTCAGTTACAGGATAGGCTGGGGAAAGGAGTCTTCTACAGCCATGTGCCAAGTTAAGCATTTCTTTTAAGGAGGAAGGAAAAAACATGCTGTTGGTAGCCAGCATCTTCCTTGTCAATTTTTACTTGTCAATAAAAGCAAGAGGGTTCCAGAAAAACATCTATTTCTACTTTATTGACTATGCCAAAGCCTTTGACTGTGTGGATCACAATAAACTAAACAGTATATGAACTGTGAACTTCCAGATGTTCAAGCTGGTTTTAGAAAAGGCAGAGGAACCAGAGATCTGATTGCCAACATCTGTTGGATCATTGAAAATGCAAGAGAATTCCAGAAAAACATCTATTTTTGCTTTACTGACCATGCCAAAGCCTTTGACTGTGTGTATCACAACAAATTGTGGGAAATTCTTAAAGAGATGGGAATACCAGACCACCTGACCTGCCTCTTGAGAAATCTGTGAACTGGACATGGAACAACAGACTGGTTCCAAATAGGAAAAGGAGTACGTCAAGGCTGTATATTGTCACCCTGCTTATTTAACTTCTGTGCAGAGTACATCATGAGAAACGCTGGACTGGAAGAAGCACAAGCTGGAATCAAGATTGCCGGGAGAAATATCAATAACCTCAGATATGCAGATGACACCACCCTTATGGCAGAAAGTGAAGAAGAACTAAAAAGCCTGTTGATGAAAGTGAAAGAGGAGAGTAAAAAAGTTGGCTTAAAGCTCAACATTCAGAAAATGAAGATCATAGGATCTGGTCCCATCACTTCATGGGAAGTAGATGGGGAAACAGTGGAACAGTGTCAGAGTTTATTTTTTTGGGCTCCAAAATCACTGCAGATGGTGACTGAAGTCATGAAATTAAAAGACGCTTTCTCCTTGGAAGAAAAGTTATGACCAACCTAGATAGCATATTGAAAAGCAGAGACATTACTTTGCCAACAAAAGTCCATCTAGTCAAGGCTATGGTTTTTCCTGTGGTCATGTATGAGAGTTGGACTGTGAAGAAAGCTGAGTGCTGAAGAATTGATGCTTTTGAACTGTGGTGTTGGAAAAGACTCTTGAGAGTCCCTTGGACTGCAAGGAGATCCAACCAGTCCATCCTAAAGGAGATCAATCCTGGGTGTTCATTGGAAGGACTGAGGGTGAAGCTGTAACTCCAATACTTTGGCCACCTCGTGCGAAGATTGACTTATTGAAAAGACCCTGATGCTGGGAGGGATTGGGGGCAGGAGGAGAAGGGGACGACCGAGGATGAGATGGCTGGATGGCATCACCGACTCGATGGACATGAGTTTGTGTGAACTCTGGGAGTTGGTGATGGACAGGGAGGCCTGGCGTGCTGTGATTCATGGGGTCGCAAAGAGTCGGACACGACTGAGCGACTGAACTGAACCCGATCCTAAGCTTCTGGAATATAAGATTGGTTTTCCCTCTTTGGGATGTCACACAAAGGTTCATTGACATATTAACTTATAAGTTGGTTGATTTATGAGTTATGTATTAAACCAGGCATTAAACTACAGAAGCTTTTAATATGGCTGAAATTCATTTAAATGCGCTCCACTGAAAAAGTTCACTTGAGCATTACTTTTGAAGGGAACTGCTGATAAGGAGCACATTGGAAACGACTGAGATGGTCTTGTGAAGCTGATATCAGTTACACTGTCCTCCTGGTGTGGAGACAGTTTGCACAGACTGCTTGGACTGACAGGCGCTTACAGTGGGCAGTATTTGTTAACGTCTTGTGATTTGATCCCTCTGCCCTGGGAGTGCTTTGAGTCTCCATTATCACTCCTGGGAAATCCGCGTCTTACATTTTTCACATTATTCCCGTGTGTTAGGAGGATGACCATGGGGTCCATGACCCTTTTCCTAGAGATGAAATTTCTAGAAAGCCAGTTAATACAAAGTCTCATCTTGTAGGATGATGTTCTTCTTTTTTTTTTTTTTTCCAGCCTTCCTGGCTATGTTTATTTCTCTTGACCCAAATACTTGAGATTTATTTTTAGTTGGAAAAACTCAGAGATGCCTCAAGGTTAATCTTAAACTATATACACTGTATATTGAAGCTAAAGACCTAATTCCATTTTCTTACACTTAACTCGAAGAGTACTTTTTCACTTAGGAAATTTCTCAAGAACTGTTAACACTTAGCAAATGTTCATGTGATGTTTTCCATTGCTATAACTTTCTTGTTCAGTTCACTTTTTCCCTTAAGCTTTTTAGAATGCAAGAGAATTTTCACATTTCAGGGATTTGGTTATTATTCCTTCTTGCTCTTGGAGCATAACATAGCTTTTAAACATAAGCCGGGACAGGACTTAACCATATTAACTAGAGTAGAATGGAGTAGGCTAAGTGGCGCAAATGGATAGCTATTTAAAACACTGCAAAATGAGTAGATTCTGTCTCAGTGACTGTCATTTTCAAATTCAGTCATTTATACTAAATTCTATTTAAAGCAAGTACTAGGATATAGCTTTGAAAGAATTGTTAGGATATATATGGGATAAACCTAAGTACTGGAGAAGGCAATGGCACCCCACTCCAGTACTCTTGCCTAGAAAATCCCATGGGCGGAGGAGCCTGCTAGGCTGCGGTCCATGGGGTCGCTAAGAGTCGGACACGACTGAGCGACTTCACTTTTACTTCTCACTTTCATGCATTGGAGAAGGAAATGGCAACCCACTCCAGTGTTCTTGCCTGGAGAATCCCAGGGACGTGGGAGCCTGGTGGGCTACCGTCTATGGGGTCGCACAGAGTCGGACATGACTGAAGTGACTTAGCATTAGCATTAGCATAGCAAACCTAAGTACTAAATCGTTAAGAAAGAGTGTTAGGTGTGTATTAAATTCATGCTTTAATTCAGTTTCGTGGCCAGAGCCAGGACAAGGATCGAGGGAACCTAGGTCCTGCCCCTTGCTAGTAACCTAGGTCCTGCCCCTTGCTAGTAACCTAGGTCCTGCCCCTTGCTAGTAACCTAGGTCCTGCCCCTTGCTAGTAACCTAGGTCCTGCCCCTTGCTAGTAACCTAGGTCCTGCCCCTTGCTAGTGACCTAGGTCCTGCCCCTTGCTAGTGACCTAGGTCCTGCCCCTTGCTAGTGATGTGACTTGGGGCAAGTCATTTGACTGCTGAGTTTACTTCACCACAAGCAAAATAAGGCTAATTGTGTACCTTGCCAGCCTCACTGTAAGAATTTGATACTATGCTGGTTATGGAAGTGCTTTGAAAATGATTGGGATCATGAGTGTAAGGTTATGTTAATGGAAGAATCACAGCTGAGACTAGAAGCAAATCTTTAATAAGGAAGAGAAAACAGAAAACTCACTGCTTTTCAGTAATATATATATATATATATAGAAGTCTTTGCTTTTAAGTGAATAATGAAAGCTAAATGCATTGGTTGGTTGTATTTTATCCTAAGCAAGGAAAATATTGACTTGTTAGAATAATTATTTTGTGGCTTGGTTAATTTGAGTTGTAATACTAGCTTATATTATAAGTGATGATTTTTTTGTGTTTTCATTCATTCCATGAACTAGCAAAAAGTTCTTTTAACAAAGTTATCAGATTTTCTCCTGTCAAAAGACTTTTTCTACAAATGAATGAAATTCAGGGTATATGAAAAACAGAATTGTTGACTCTGAGCCCCTTCATTGCTTCACCCCGACGAGATGACTTTGTTGAGAATAGATGTGCTCGCTTAAATCTTAGCTCGTTTTCCAGCGTGAGCGGCGTTGCTGAACAGTAACAGAGCTTGGGGCTCCAGGGGGCCTGAGGCGGGGGCTGGGGCTGGCCAGGAGTGCACCATAGTGTGTAGGGCAAGTGTCTGGGGACCTTGGAGAGGGGATCAGCACAAACTACGTGTATTTTTGTCCATAAATAGTTGCAAGTAATACCTGTCTGTAATCAACTTCTCAACTCTAAATTCATTCTTTAATTATAATGTGAGTGTACACACATTTGTGTATCACTTGAATTAGAATTTGAAAGCATGTTATGTACTGAAAAGAAAAATGTTAAGTCATAACTCTCAGTATTCAGGCTCTCATTCTGTTTGGAAAAATGAGTTGTAAGCCTCTTGACACATCAGTGGTATAAGAGAGTACTATAAGTTTATTGCCCGCTAATATATTTCATGCCACTAAAATGAAGTGAACAATAAAATAATAAGGATTCAGAAAAATAGGGGTAAGAGAGAGACTCATCAGTGAGCAGGAGAGGACTTGAGAGGAATCAAATCAATTTGGGCATCAAATTGAAGCAAGACCCAGAATTCTGCCAGGGCACCTCCGGCCAGAGCAGAGGGGTTTTATTGGTGTGGCAAACATAAGTCACGTGGGTGTGTTATACCAGGTTTTGGTAGCCTAAGTCCTTTCTTATTTTTGGCTGTGCTGGGGTCTTCGTTGCTGTGGGCGATTCCCTAGTTGTGGCAGCTCTTCTCTAGTTGCGGTGTGTAGGCTTTTCGTTGTGGGGACCTCTTTTGTGGAGCAGGGCCTCAGTAGCTGTGGCTTCAGGGCTCTGGAGCGCAGACTCAGTAGTTAACGGCGCACAGGCTTAGTTGCATCGAGACCAGCAGGATCTTCATGGATCAGGGATCGAGCCTGTGTCTCCTGTCTTGGCAGGCAGATTCTTTACCACTGAGCCACCAGGGCAGGTTGAATTCTTGTGTGAGGAATTAAAACTTTTTCATGAAGCAAAAAGGATCAGAGAAAAAGTGAAGTAGAAGATGATAGCAAAGAAACATGTATGATTGGACTGTGAAGGGGAAAAACAAAGTTGTTTGGTGGTACTAATATTTAAAATCCAGGAAACCTTTCCAAAAATAAAACAAGACTTGGATTTGTGAATTGGAAGGGCCTGTCAAGTACCTGGGAAAATTAACCCAAAAAGATAAAATTGGAGATATATTCTAAAGAAAAAGTATTAGACTTCAAAGAAAAGAGGAAAAAAAAAATTCTCAAGGACTCCTTGCAAAAAGATTGAATAAGGCACAAGGGCAGTAAGGATTTGCTCATCATCTCATTCCTCAAAATGACACATAAAAAGCAAGGCCACAATGGAGCAGCATTTGCAAAAGATCTTAAAATGGTAATCGTGGATTTATATCCAGACAGGCTGTCCTTCAAGTATCAAAGCTAGAAAACCAGTTTTAAACATACACAACCTCAGGAAGTTTTGCATCTTTATTTGTGGAGGAGTTTGTGAGAGAATGAACTTCATTTAACCAAGAAGTGTCTGGGGAAGCTTTAGTAAGATGATTGAGGGTGAGTGTTTTGTACGTATTTGCAGATTTAAGACTGAAATGGAGGAGGAGACAGGATGGGAGAATAAAAGCCATCCCCATAACTGTAACTGGAAGCTCTTGGCAGTGGTTTCTGTCTCCCTGTGGGTTCCCAGAAGCAGATGCTGAGCTGAAGTTTGGTGTGAGGGATATTTATGAAGGATTAACGCCTGTGGAAGGGAGGGGGCAGAAGCAGGGTGGGGCAGAGGGAGGAGCCAGCTGCCCAGTGGGTCTGTGGAGTCTTGGCCGGCACTCCAAGGAGCTTCAGTGTGTTTATGGCCCATCAGAGTGGTCCAGGCTTGGGCTGAAATAATTGGGCCATTGTCCCCCATCTCCATCAGTCAGTGGGTGTTGCCTGCCCTTTGAAGGGCGTGTTTTGAAGGGTGGTCCAGACAGACCCTGCAGACCCTGGAAACTGTTTGCCCACCGCACTCTGGTGGTGCATCTCCGCGCCCACCATCCTTTTCTTTCGTAGAAGACTGTGGTCAAAGTGATCATTTAGAAAGATGAATTTCCTCTCGTTGCCATCGACCCCTGTTCTTTTGTGGTTTCCCTGAATCTTCTGAACATCCTCTTCATATCTGGGTATCTCTCTGTATTGTGAATTCTGACTTTCCCCAGAGAATGCAGAACAAAACCCCCAAACCGAAGAACCCCTCGCACTGTATTACCAACCTCTCTTGCTGTTAGGCTGCAGACGTTTGACCTGAGTGCTGCCAGCTAGAGTGTGAGCCCCTGGCAAGACTTGGATTTGAAACTGAAGTGTGAAAAACGCCGGCAGGACTGGAGATGCCCATTTGATGCTGGTGTGGCTTCAGAGGTGGCTTCTGATCTCAGCAGAGCTGGGTGTTTCTGGCTCCCTTACAGGACCGAGCCTGTAATGTGGTTCAGCCTAGATCCTAGGCCTGGGGTGACAGCTTCGTCCTCTGCTGCAGAAATGCCTGTGAAACATGTAGAATGGATTCTGTGATTGGCAGCTAAGAGCCTGACACACGCATACAGCGGATTGTAGGGAAGCCCCGTGGGGCAGGGGGTCAGCCAAAAGACACTGAGCACAGTCCAGGGGAAACTGGTGAAGGCCTGACCTAGGATGGACTTGATAGAACCTGAGTGGGTTTAAGAGAGTATAAAAGAAGCAATGAGTCACACTTAATGACGGTTAGATAAGAAATTGATGGGAAGAAATCAGATAGCATTCAGTATTGCCTCTCCGGATTGGATTTGGGTGTGATGGGGATGTGTGGGTGTGTGGAAGTGACAGGGAAGCAGACATAATTTTCAACTTTTACCTCGCCATGGGTTGTGTTAACTGTTTGCTTACAGTATTTTCATAATTTTAACAAAGAGAGCTCTGAGGTTTGAGCTGGAAGGATTAGAAAAGTTGAGGTGTGAAAGTATCAAATTTTAATCTATGTATTATGCCTCTCTTTAAGCATGTTATGTTAACATGTTTTTAAATCTGAGAAGTCAAATGAAAGAAGGCAATGAAGACTGGAATTGTATAGTGAGAAAATTATATCGATACGCCTCCCATTTGAATCCGAGATTCAGAACCTGTAAAGCACAGTTACTGAGTTTCCCCTGTGCATCAAACAATGTGCTAAGTTTTATAAGTGTTTTCTCATTTAATGCTTTCTTCTCACCTCTATATTGAAGATAATATTATTCACTAAATACATTCCCAGCACACACTGATTAAAGATGTCTCCTATAGGTTTCCTTGAATTAAAGATTTGATTAAATGTTTACTTTAAATGGCTTCTTTTAAATAACTTAAAAACTTTGTATAGAATTCTATCATGCTTTTAAAATTACTAATAATACATCGTAAAAATTAAAATTTATGATGTGTGAATGTTTGGATTAATCTACAAGTTAATTTTTGGGTTAATCTATAAATCAAGAATATACATCACACTTCCATAATAAACAAATTTTGATATTTAAGTATTAACTAGTTTAGTGGTTCTCAATCCCGACCACACTTTAGAATCACTTGGGGAGTTAAAAAAAAAAAAAAAAAACTACTGATGTTCCTGGCCCACGGTTAAGTAACTGAATCAGGATGTGGGCAGCGAGTCGAAACTGCTGCCCCAAGATTGCTTTTGTAACAGACCGGCGGCTGCCTTCATGGTGCCCTTGTTCTCCTCTTGCTCAGTGGAGAATGATCTGTCAGGAAAGGGACCACATGTTTACTTTGTAGAAGTCTACATTTTCATTTAAAGTTGACGGCATGTCTGATGATGTGACAGGATATGAAAACACTCAGCCTTGTATTGTAATTTTGATACCTGACTCTCCTTTATCAAAGAATATGTGTATGCAACAGCCCAGATTAGAATTAGATTTGGGGTGATTTTTTTCTTACTCTCTATCCTGTGCTTCTTAGAGCTGCAGCCTTCAGAGCCAGGAGGATACACGCCTGGTGAAGCCTTTTCCCCCGGATATACTGGCACCTGTCATGTAAAGGGAATCCATTTCAGAGTCTTCAGTCTTGAGTGTGACCAGCCTTAAAATTGACCTGCCTGAGAAAATGCCTGTGGCCCAGGTGGCCTGCTCCTTACAGAATTACCACCCCTCACGTACCTCTCACCGTCTGATGCCCAGCAAAGGGACCATTAAAAAACTGGTGTGCCTGCTGAGAGTGAATGACTCTAAGCACTGGGTGAAAGGTCCTCTGCAAATAAAGTCCCCATTCTTTACTTTCAGTAAAATTGAAAGGAGGCTCATTGACTGGTCAGCTGAGAAAATTTGAATATCACTGCCACGGGTGTGTAGTATTTTTCTTCGCTAGAAAAATCTTTTTCCATTTCCACCGCCCATTTATGTGCGCTCCTTTCCTCAGTGGGTGCGTCTGTAAGGACTAAACGCAATCTTAAATTGCATGCGGTGTCTTGTCTTACTCCAGTAATAAGCAATAGTCTTCTACATGGAATAAACTGACGGCAGAAGGAGTGCCATCCATGTCATTCAGATGTACATCTCCAATAAAATTTTACTTAGAATAATTTGTGGTATTTCTTTGGTCCATTTTGTCCTTACAATACTAATTGTATTTAACCTCGTTTAGAAGAAACTTTTAAGACTGGTTTTTATGATTAGATATGTAAATCTCAAATTATTTACAGGTTTTTGAGGTGTGAGGGACTTTAATGCATAAAAGTGTATTGAGATTCAGTAGTCTGGGGAGAAGGGAATGGGAAGATGAACTCAAGGAGAAAGGAAAATTATGTACAGTTGCCAACTCTTAGTTGATTCGTTTACTTTTTAGATATATCTTGCTAGAAGACAATAGAATTTAGACTGGAAGAGATGTATTTAAAAGTGATGTAATAGTTTTATTTAAAACAATATTCACAATAAGTAAGTTATCTTCTCTGCAACCACTTAAAATGACAATGTGAGATTTTAAATGTTAACTTCAAAATGTGTGGAGTACACAGCTTTTCCAAATCCTTTTGGGATTATGCAAACAAAAATGTAAAGGCCCATCCCCAGGGCAAGGATGAGGAGGAAGACATGTCATTTATTTACTTATTTTTTCCTTAGGTAAAATACCTGGAAAGATGACCCAATTCTGTATTTTTAAGTGTGTCAGGAACATTTTAACAAAAAAGGATAGTTGCCAAATATTAATACGTGTCCAAAAATGCTCACTCTTCTTTGTTTTTAAAGATCGCTTAACTTTTCCAGGCCCAGTCTTCTCTGAGCCTTTGTCGATAACATTCCTGATATCTCCCTGTCATCTGCCTTCCTGCTCAGAGAATGTCTTCCAGTTTAGATATGCAGGCGGTTTGCATTTATGAGCAGATGTTGCTGGAGTTTTAACTCAGCAGTTTGTCACACTCAGGTATGCCTTTATCTTTTGCTAATTTTCATTTTTATCTGCTGGTTCTGATTATCAAGGAGTCTCGACAGATTGGGAATGCCTGAAGCAGCAGCTGTGGTCCTGGAAAAAGTCAGGGTCCTCTGGGACCTCCTGCTGCAAGCTGGATATTCTGTGTCTGGTAATATGAGGGGAGTTGGTGTGTGCCTTTTCCTCATACCGTTACCCGAGCACGTTTGTGTGCCCATTAGCGAGAACTGGAGATTTCACTACCAGACGCTAATTCTTTCGGTTTTTGGTCTCGAGTAGGTAGGACTGGATCTCTATCTTTTTTGAATAGTTTGATAATTTGAAAAGATGCTATGATTAAAATATACTTAATAAAAAAGTAAATTGAAGATTGGAAAAGGACAGAATGCATTTGGTTACATTATGTGAGCAGATCTGGTATTGGGAGCACAGCACAGGTATTCTTGACCATGACTGTGTGAAGTCGCTCTGTCGTGTCCGAGTCTCTGTGACCCCATGGACTGTAGCCCAACAGGCTCCTGTGTCCATGGGATTCTCCAAGCAAGAGTGCTGGAGTGGGCTGCCGTTTTCTTCTCCAGGGAATCTTCTAGACCCAGAGATTGAATCCGGGTCTCACGCGTTGCAGGCAGACGCTTTACCGTCTGAGCCATCAGAGAAGCCCATTTTCTTGCTTATTCTCTGACTTTCAGTACTGAGTTTGCATAGTATTGCGGAAGCTGTTTATTATTATTTAATAATAAATGTAACACTTGTAAAGTTGGTCTCCATTCAAATATGCCTTCCTGCTTAATACTAGCTTCTCTTCCATCAAGTTCCCTTCTGATTGGTAGCCAGTGTCTTTGAGTTCACAACTGAAGAAGAGAAAATTGACATAGATGATATGTTTGATGCTTCAGAAGAGGGTGGTTCAAATGTCAGAGCATAATTCCCTTAACATTTAATTAAAATTATGTTTAGTGAAAATAATATTTAATGTTTAATGAAAATTAATACAGCCCTTAAATGTTTTAGCAAAAATTACTTCTATCATATCATGCTAGTATTTGTCAGGAATTATACTAAACATTTTCAACTTGTGACTTTGAGATTTGGGGCATGGTTAGAATTATAACAGAAT
This sequence comes from Aepyceros melampus, assembly GCA_006408695.1. Taxonomy (NCBI): domain Eukaryota; kingdom Metazoa; phylum Chordata; class Mammalia; order Artiodactyla; family Bovidae; genus Aepyceros; species Aepyceros melampus. Next base: position 375,004 of record SJXQ01010287.1, read on the forward strand.
TTATTAAATATGAAATGTTTATTTTTATAGCTTAGTGTTTTAAAGGTTAAAGTCCCTGATAAGTCTGTCTGTTTTTTTTTTTTTTTTCTTTCTCTCACTTTTGTGGACTTTAATTAGATTCCTTTGAGCTCTTTTTTTTTTTTTCCAGGTATCAGTTCTCCCTTGGATATGGCAAAGTATAAGCTTTGGAAGCGTAAACCTAGGTTTGAATCCTGGTTTAGCCCCTTGCCCTGGGCAAGCTTGGTCAAATAAATCCCTGCAAGCTTTGATTTCCTTCTTTTAAAAGGGGACTGCTGATACCTTTCCTGAGCATGCTGAGAGTGCAGACTGTATGCAGTGCGCTCAGCTGGAGGCGGTCGGCAAGAAGGTGCCCTGTTACTCTTGGACCTTGTTTGCTTTGGTCTTGGCATTTGTCTCAGCTAACGCGATCTCTGCTTCTTAAATGATGAGAAACGAGTCAAGAGTGTGTAGTGATGTCAGTTCAGTTTAGTCGCTCAGTCGTGTCCACACGTGTGGACTGCAGCACGCCAGGCTTCCCTGTCCATCACCAACTCCTGGAGCCTACTCACACTCACATCCATTGAGTTGGTGATGCCATCCAACCATCTCATCCTCTGTCGTCCACTTCTTTTGCTTTCAATCCCTCCCAGCATCAGGGTCTTTTCCAATGAGTCGGTTCTTTGCATCAGGTGGCCAGAGGACTGGAGTTTCAGCTTTACCATCACTGAATATTAATATTCAGGACTGATTTCCTGTAGGATTGACTGGTTGGATCTCTTTGCAGTCCAAGGGACTCTCAAGAGTCTTCTCCAACACCACAGTTCAAAAGCATCAATTCTTTGGTGCTCGGCTTTCTTTATAGTCCAACTCTCACATCCACACATGACTGCTGGAAAAACCATAGCTTTGACTAGATGGAACTTTGTTGGTAAAGTAATGTCTTTGCTTTTATATGCTGTCTAGGTTGGTCATAGCTTTTCTTCCAGGGAGCAAGCGTCTTTTAATTTCATGGCTGCAGTCACCATCTACAGTAATCTTGGAGCCCTGAAAAATGAAGTCTCTCACTGTTTCCATTGTTCCTCCCTCTATTTGTCATTAGGTGATGGGACCAGATGCCATGATCTTAGTTTTCTGAATGTTGAGCTTTAAGCCAACTTTTCACCCTCCTCTTTCACTTTCATCAAGAGGCTCTTTAGCTCTTCACTTTCTGCCGTAAGGGTGGTGTCATCTACATGTCTGAGGTTATTGATATTTCTCCCAGCAATCTTGGCATCAGTAGGAGGCCATGTTTCTGTTTTCAAAATGGAAATCATTTTTAATTTTAAAGGTTATAATAATAGCTGGGCTTCCCTAGTGGCTCAGCTAGTAAAAAATCCACCTGCAATTGAACCCGGGAGACCTGGGTTCAATCCCTGGGTTGGGAAGAGCCCCTGGAGAACGGAAAGGCTACCCACTCCAGTATTCTGAACTGGAGAATTCCACAGACTATATAGTCCATGGGGTCACAAAGAGTCGGACACGACTGAGTGACTTTCACTTCACTTCATTCAGTTCAGTTCAGTCACTCAGTTGTGTCTGACTGTTTGCGACCCCATGGACTGCAGCACACCAGGCCTCGTTGTCTATCACCAGCTGCCGGAGTCCACCCAAACCCATGTCCATTGAGCCAATAGCTGATTTTTAAGTGCTTGCTGCATGGTGTGTTTGTGCGAGCGTGCCCGTTCTTAATCGCATCCAACTCTTTGTGACCCCATGGACTGTAGCTGTCCAGGCTCTTCTGTCCATGGGATTCTCCAGACAAGAATACTGAAATGGGTTACCATTTCCTTCTCTAGGAGATCTTCCCGACCCAAGAATTGAACCTGTGTCTCCCACATTGGCAGGCAGATTCTTTACAACTGTGCCACCTGGGAAGCAACCCTGTTACATTTGGAATCTCATTTACTGCTTTGAAAAAGCTATAAGTTAGATGCTGTTAAAATAAATGGGTACTGCTGCTCTCCTCATTTAATAATAGGAAACCAAAGTTAAAGTTAGTACTAACTCAAGCTTACCCAGCTGGTGTTAATTTTTTCTTCCAAAATATTATGAAATATAAAGAAAATTAAAGCCACATAAAGTATGGAAATAACTACTGTATTTTTAAAAATAGCAACTATATATATAGATAGATATCTGAACTCAGCTGGAGGCGGTCGGCAAGAAGGTGCCCTGTTACTCTTGGACCTTGTTTGCTTTGGTCTTGGCATTTGTCTCAGCTAACGCGATCTCTGCTTCTTAAATGATGAGAAACAGTCAAGAGTGTGTAGTGATGTCAGTTCAGTTTAGTCGCTCAGTCGTGTCCACACGTGTGGACTGCAGCACGCCAGGCTTCCCTGTCCATCACCAACTCCTGGAGCCTACTCACACTCACATCCATTGAGTTGGTGATGCCATCCAACCATCTCATCCTCTGTCGTCCACTTCTTTTGCTTTCAATCCCTCCCAGCATCAGGGTCTTTTCCAATGAGTCGGTTCTTTGCATCAGGTGGCCAGAGGACTGGAGTTTCAGCTTTACCATCACTGAATATTAATATTCAGGACTGATTTCCTGTAGGATTGACTGGTTGGATCTCTTTGCAGTCCAAGGGACTCTCAAGAGTCTTCTCCAACACCACAGTTCAAAAGCATCAATTCTTTGGTGCTCGGCTTTCTTTATAGTCCAACTCTCACATCCACACATGACTGCTGGAAAAACCATAGCTTTGACTAGATGGAACTTTGTTGGTAAAGTAATGTCTTTGCTTTTATATGCTGTCTAGGTTGGTCATAGCTTTTCTTCCAGGGAGCAAGCGTCTTTTAATTTCATGGCTGCAGTCACCATCTACAGTAATCTTGGAGCCCTGAAAAATGAAGTCTCTCACTGTTTCCATTGTTCCTCCCTCTATTTGTCATTAGGTGATGGGACCAGATGCCATGATCTTAGTTTTCTGAATGTTGAGCTTTAAGCCAACTTCTTCACCCTCCTCTTTCACTTTCATCAAGAGGCTCTTTAGCTCTTCACTTTCTGCCGTAAGGGTGGTGTCATCTACATGTCTGAGGTTATTGATATTTCTCCCAGCAATCTTGGCATCAGTAGGAGGCCATGTTTCTGTTTTCAAAATGGAAATCATTTTTAATTTTAAAGGTTATAATAATAGCTGGGCTTCCCTAGTGGCTCAGCTAGTAAAAAATCCACCTGCAATTGAACCCGGGAGACCTGGGTTCAATCCCTGGGTTGGGAAGAGCCCCTGGAGAACGGAAAGGCTACCCACTCCAGTATTCTGAACTGGAGAATCCACAGACTATATAGTCCATGGGGTCACAAAGAGTCGGACACGACTGAGTGACTTTCACTTCACTTCATTCAGTTCAGTTCAGTCACTCAGTTGTGTCTGACTGTTTGCGACCCCATGGACTGCAGCACACCAGGCCTCGTTGTCTATCACCAGCTGCCGGAGTCCACCCAAACCCATGTCCATTGAGCCAATAGCTGATTTTTAAGTGCTTGCTGCATGGTGTGTTTGTGCGAGCGTGCCCGTTCTTAATCGCATCCAACTCTTTGTGACCCCATGGACTGTAGCTGTCCAGGCTCTTCTGTCCATGGGATTCTCCAGACAAGAATACTGAAATGGGTTACCATTTCCTTCTCTAGGAGATCTTCCCGACCCAAGAATTGAACCTGTGTCTCCCACATTGGCAGGCAGATTCTTTACAACTGTGCCACCTGGGAAGCAACCCTGTTACATTTGGAATCTCATTTACTGCTTTGAAAAAGCTATAAGTTAGATGCTGTTAAAATAAATGGGTACTGCTGCTCTCCTCATTTAATAATAGGAAACCAAAGTTAAAGTTAGTACTAACTCAAGCTTACCCAGCTGGTGTTAATTTTTTCTTCCAAAATATTATGAAATATAAAGAAAATTAAAGCCACATAAAGTATGGAAATAACTACTGTATTTTTAAAAATAGCAACTATATATATAGATAGATATCTGAATATATATATATATATAAAATATATATGTACTGAATCACTTTGCTATACACCAGAAACTAACACAACATTGAAAATCAGTTATAAGTGGAAATGGGTGGGAGAGGGTTGGGAATTGGGATTAGCAGATACTAAGTGGCGTATATGGAGAGGGCAGTGGCACCCCACTCCAGTGCTCTTACCTGGAAAACCCCATGGATGGAGGAGTCTGGTGGGCTGCAGTCCATGGGGTCGCTAAGAGTTGGATACGACTGAGCAAATTCACTTTCACTTTTTCACTTTTCTGCATTGGAGAAGGAAATGGCAACCCGCTCCAGTGTTCTGCCTGGAGAATCCCAGGGACGGGGGAGCCTGGTGGGCTGCCGTCTATGGGGTCGCACAGAGTCGGACACGACTGAAGCGACTTAGCCGCAGCAGCAAGTGGCATATATAGATACAGATAAATAACAAGGTTCTACTGTGTAGCACAGGGAACTGTATTCAATTTCCTGAGCTAGCCAGATGGGAAAGGATGTGAAAAAGAATATATATATATGTAAATATATGTGTGTGTGTAACTGAGTCACTTTGCTGTACAGCAGTAATTACATAATTCAGCTATACTTCAATAAAAAACAAATTTAAGGAAACATTTTTTAGAAAGTAGCTGTACTGGGCTGTGTGGTTCACACGATGCCTTGTAAATGCACCCTGTTCAGGTGTGCAGTTCCGGGGTTGATAGACTATTAGCGGTTGTGCAGTTAGCGCCACTATCTAATTTTAGAGCATCCTCATCACCCTGAAAAGAAACCTCACACCGTTCCCGTCACTTCCTGTCCCTCCACTCCAGCCCTGACGACCGCTCGCTAGTCTGCCCTCTGTCTCTGTAGACTTGGGTTCTGAGTATTTCTCACGAGTGGAATCATGTCCTATCCGGTCAGCCTTGTGAGGGGCTGCTTCCGTTTAGCGTGATGTTCGCGAGCTTTCCCAGGCTGTGGCGTCTGTCGGGACTGCTCTCCTCTGTGTGACCAAATAATGTGCCTTCGTGTGGATGCACCTTCTTTTGTCCATTCATTCATCAGCTGACGTACATTCAGATATTTCAAGCTCCTGACTCTTACGAATAATGCTGCTGTGAACGTTGGTGTATGTGGACATATGTTTTTAATTCTGTTAAGTATATAAGAGTGGATTTGCTGGTTCCTATGGTAACTCTATGTGTAACATTTTGAGGAGCTGCTAAGCTGTTTTCCAAAGCGTCTGCCTCGTTTTACATTCCTTCCAGTAGTGAACACGGGTTCTGATTTCTCTACATCTTCACCGGCACTTATGAGCTGACTTTTTGATTACAGCTGTGCTTAGTGGTGTGAAGTGGTGTCTCGTGGTTGGGATTTGTATTTCACTAAAGACTAGATAGCATATTCAAAAGCAGAGACATTACTTTGCTGACTAAGGTCCGTCTAGTCAAGGCTATGGCTTTTCCTGTGGTCATGTATGGATGTGAGAGTTGGACTGTGAAGAAGGCTGAGCACTGAAGAATTGATGCTTTTGAACTGCGGTGTTGGAGAAGACTCTTGAGAGTCCCTTGGACTGCAAGGAGATCCAACCAGTCCATTCTCAAGGAGATCAGCCCTGGGATTTCTTTGGAAGGAATGATGCTAAAGCTGAAACTCCAGTACTTTGGCCACCTCATGCGAAGAGCTGACTCATTGGAAAAGACTCTGATGCTGGGAGGGATTGGGGGCAGGAGGAGAAGGGGACGACAGAGGATTAGATGGCTGGATGGTATCACTGACTTGATGGAAGCAAGTCTGAGTGAACTCCGGGAGTTGGTGATGCACAGGGAGGCCTGGCATGCTGTGATTCATGGGGTTGCAAAGAATCGGGCACGACTGAGCAACTGAACTGAAAGACTAGTCATATTGAGCATCTTTTCATGCCCTTATTGGCTATTTGTTTATATTCTTTGGAGAAATGCCTGTTTAAATCCTATGCCCATTTTTTAATTGGATTCTTCATGTCTCTGTTGTTGAACTGTGTATTTTAATGTTTTAGTGTATCCTGCCAGAATGCTTTTCTATTAATAAAACACTTTTTTGTGTTTTTTGTTGTATTATTTTTATTATATATTTTAATGGGATTATTTGACATGTACTTTTGTAACCTGACTTTTCCCCTTTTTGCTACTTTTATTGAGATATCACTGTGTAAGTTTAAAATGTGCAATGTAGTGATTTGACTTACTGTGAAATGCTTACCACAGTAAATTCAGTTAGCATCCATCATCTCATTTACATGTAATAAAGAGAAAAAGCAAAAAATGGAAAAAAAAATCTTTTCCTTGGGATGAGAACTCAGGGTTTATTCTCCTAACAGCTTTCCTGTGTTCATATGGCAGTGCTAACAGTGGTCATCCCATTGTGCATATATGCAGAGTACTTATATGTCTCATAACTGGAAGCCTGTACCTCTTTAAAAAGGCTTTATTTATTCGGCTGTGTTGGGTCTTAGTTGTAGCGCATGGGATTGTCACTGTGGCTTGCAGGCTTCTCCGTAGCTGTGGCATGGTGGTTGGGCTTAATAGTTGCCCTGTGGCTTGTGAGGTCTTAGCTCCCTAATTGGAAGCTGGATTCCTGACCCCCGGACCACTAGGGAAGTCCCTGGAGGCTCGTGCCTTTTGACCACCTTCCTTCAGGTCCCCCTCCCTAAGCCCCTCCTTCTGGTAACCACGTGTCTGATCTTTTTTCCTACGAGTTTTTTTTTTTTTTTAAAGATTCCACATACAAGTGAGATACTACAGTATTTGCCTTTCTCTGTCTGACTTATTTCCCTTAGCATGATGCCCTCAGGGTCCGTTCATGCTGTTGCAAATGGCAGGATTTCCTTATCTTTTATGGCCGAGTGATATTCCATTGTTTACATGCACCATGACTTCTTTATTCATTCATTGGTGGACACTTAGGCTGTTTCAGCTTTTGGCTATTGAATAATGCTGCTGTGAACAAACGGTACAGACATCTTTTGAGTTAATGTAGCTTGGTTTTTAAGCTTAATATTGCTTCTAATGACTGCTTTGTAGTACATTGTATGAATGTTGCAAAATTTCAAATCTAACACTTTGTATAAGAGGTTTAAGAGGCGAAAAAAAAACTCAGCCACACTGTTTCTGTCACACTGCATCTGCGTCTTTGAACAATCCTTTCTTTCTTTAAAATGCATATTTATCTATATGGCTCCATAGGTCTTAGTTGTGTGACATGGGTTCTTTAGTTGCAGCATATGAAGTCTTTAATTGCGGCATGTGGGATCTAGTTCCCTGACGGAGGATTGAGCTTGGGCCCCTTGCATCTGTGGAATCTCAGCCACGGAACCACCAGGGAAGGCCCACCAATGTTTTCTTAACCTTTGTATTTCAATCTGTGGTTGTGGTTTAGTTGCTAAGTTGTGTCCGACTCTTGCGACGCCATGGACTGTAGCCCACTAGGCTTCTCTGGGATTTTCCAGGCAAGAATCCTGGAGTGGGTTGCCATTTCCTTCTCCTGGGGGTCTTCCAGACCCAGCGATCCAGCCGAGTCTCCTACATTGCAGGTGGATTCTTCACCAACTGAGCCACCATGGAAGCGCATTTCAATTTTAATGGAAGAGGCCCTAATTGGTATTATATACTTCTCATTTGCATTCATTTGTTAATGCGAGTAGTTGAAGTTTTTGTTTGATTCCCACGGTTGGACTTGTTTCCTGAGCCTGGAGGTCTGCTGTGCCTCCTCCAGGTTGATTTCTCCTTGGACACCCCTGCGTCTAGAAGTCTTTCCTGCCCCTCCCCCCACCTGCGCGCGCGCGTGCGCGCGCGCACACACACACACACACACACTCTCTCTCTCTCTCTCTCTCTCTCTCTCTCATTCTCCATTCCGATGAGTCCTTTCCAACACACACACACACACACACTCTCTCTCTCTCTCTCTCTCTCTCTCATTCTCCATTCCCATGAGTCCTTTCCAAGACCGAGGGAGGAGCCTAGGAATGTGTTCACAGGGTTACGCTTTTTATTAAATTTTCAAAAGTAAAATACATTGTCTATTTTTTTCCCATTAAACAACACCCTTCCCACCGCCCAAGCAATAAGTTTCAGGTCCCATGAAAGCAGGTCTGCGCCTGCCTGAGACCCATTTGGTGTTCAACACAGAGCTGAATTGAACTGAACCCATGAAGTGTAGCGCTCCTTAGCTTTTTTAGCATTTGGGTAAGGAACCTTTTGTTTGTCTGAGGCTTGGTTCCTGGTAGGTTCGTGGTCGCAGTGAAACAAGCACTCTCCGAAGGTTTTCAGTGGTTAAGATGATTGTGTGTGCAGTGTGTGTGTTTATGCAGGCGTGTGTTCCCAGACTCTGTTAGCCAGAAGCTGACAATCTGTTTCGGCCCATTGCTGATTTCCTGTGATAACCGGGTCGCATTACTCACTGCCCTTCTAGCCTCTTTCTAAACTCACTCTGTGAGTCACCTCTTTTGCCTTTTGCATGGAGTAGGAGTCTTTTGGAACCCTATTTTTATCTTGGGAATTTGCCCAACTTGAGTGGTGGTGTTTCAGGGTAATTTGTTTATTGCTAGTTTTCCATATTTTCCCAAACTTACCGTGTGTGGGTTTCTAACCAGGTGAGAAGAACCCAACACACACACACACACACACACTCTCTCTCTCTCTCTCTCTCTCTCTCTCTCATTCTCCATTCCGATGAGTCCTTTCCAACACACACACACACACACACTCTCTCTCTCTCTCTCTCTCTCTCTCATTCTCCATTCCCATGAGTCCTTTCCAAGACCGAGGGAGGAGCCTAGGAATGTGTTCACAGGGTTACGCTTTTTATTAAATTTTCAAAAGTAAAATACATTGTCTATTTTTTTCCCATTAAACAACACCCTTCCCACCGCCCAAGCAATAAGTTTCAGGTCCCATGAAAGCAGGTCTGCGCCTGCCTGAGACCCATTTGGTGTTCAACACAGAGCTGAATTGAACTGAACCCATGAAGTGTAGCGCTCCTTAGCTTTTTTAGCATTTGGGTAAGGAACCTTTTGTTTGTCTGAGGCTTGGTTCCTGGTAGGTTCGTGGTCGCAGTGAAACAAGCACTCTCCGAAGGTTTTCAGTGGTTAAGATGATTGTGTGTGCAGTGTGTGTGTTTATGCAGGCGTGTGTTCCCAGACTCTGTTAGCCAGAAGCTGACAATCTGTTTCGGCCCATTGCTGATTTCCTGTGATAACCGGGTCGCATTACTCACTGCCCTTCTAGCCTCTTTCTAAACTCACTCTGTGAGTCACCTCTTTTGCCTTTTGATGGAGTAGGAGTCTTTTGGAACCCTATTTTTATCTTGGGAATTTGCCCAACTTGAGTGGTGGTGTTTCAGGGTAATTTGTTTATTGCTAGTTTTCCATATTTTCCCAAACTTACCGTGTGTGGGTTTCTAACCAGGTGAGAAGAACCCAACAAACAGTGAGCGCCAAGACCTGGTCGGAGAATGGCGTGCACATGGAGGGCGGTAATTTGACCCCCCCACCAGGTCCGGGTTTGGAACTGAGGCAGGTCAGCAGAGGTTTGGCTTCTTGCCAGTTCTCCTGGACGTGTCTGCACTGTGGTTGTCGGATTGAGCCCTTACCGCAGACATGCCTCCTCGTCTCCTGAGCAGCTTCATCTTCGGCGAGCACTGCTGGATGCTGCTGAGTATTTCAGAAGGTGGTGTTTTTGGTCCAAGAGAAAGCTGTGTCAGCCAGGGCTGAGGCAGGATACCCCAGAGCAGACCCAAAGAGAAAACAGAATCAGAAGGGATTGAGCCCAATGTCGAGGTCTCTGAAAATAAGAAGCAGGCATAATTAGCTGAGAAACTATTAATGGAATAGAAAAACTGAAAACACAGTGAATAACTGAGTTTTTGTCTCAGCATTTACTCGCCCTGGAGAGAAGGGGTGTGTGTGTGTGTGTGTTTGTGTGTGTGTGTGTGTGTGTGTGCTGTTTCAGGGAAAGGGGAAAGACTGGTGAGGCTCGAGTATGGCTCTAGTATGCAAAGGGAGAATTTGGTAAGGTACTGAGAAATTTCCCATTGATTAAATCATGTGTGACAGTTTGAGAAAAGAGTGGCAGGCTTTGGTATAGTTAGTATGTATTTACTATGGGCTCAGTCGGTAAGGAGTCCACCTGCGATGTGGAAGACCTGGGTTTGATCCCTGGGTCAGGAAGATCCCTGGAGGAGGTCATGGCAACCCTCTCCAGTATTCTTGCCTGGAGAATCCCCATGGACAGAGGAACCTGGTGGGCTACAGTCCATGGGGCTGCAAAGAGTTGGATATGATTGAAAGATTAACACGTTTACTCTAAAACCTGATGTCCTAACTTGGTGCCCAGGCTCTATCTGAGGTCTCTCCATCACCCCCCGAAGATGGATCAGACCTAGTTTTCAGCTTTCTGCTGTGACACACGTGCTGTCATTTAGCTGTTTGCCAGCGGGGCCTCCTCTACTGTCTCTGCCCGTCGTCAGGACAGGGACTGTCTTGGACATCATGCTTGTTGGGGCCTTACAGACTTTGAGAGACTTGAGCCAGTGATTTATTTGCTGTGTTTTCAACTCTTGATCACCAACCACTCACACGCCCTGTGATCAGCGTGTAGTCTTCATGTGCAGAGCTTTGCTCCTGGCCCTCCTGCGGTGGGGGCGGGTGGGGTGGTGTGGCTGTGTGTGTGAGGAGCGTGTTACATGGGTGGTGTGAGCCAGCAGCCCCGGGGGTCCTCCTGGGTGCAGTGGCCAGCTGGAGAGATGGGGGAGAGGTGTACAGTGCTGCTGCTCTTTGCTTAGAGATTTGGTAGAGAAAGTTCTCTGGGATTCCATCAACAGTTCTGATGTCTTGTGTAAATATTGTCTGAGTCGCTTGCTTGAGGCTGAGCTCTCAGTGAAAGTTGCTGAAGTGACAAAATCTGCGATAGAAAATTAATGTTGGTGGCCCTGTATACAGATTTTTGAAGCTGAAGACTTTGTACTCAAGTCCAATCACTTTTTACTCATGCCACAGAAATTTGAAGTTTTACGTAAACTTCAGGTGACATTAACACCACAGAAGGAGAAAAGCTGGGATACGGGCAGGAGCAGACACTTTAAATCGGCCGTCTCTACCTACTAGTGAACACATTTAAAATATGGAAAATGAGAAATTTGAAACTTTAATTCTCGGGTGTGCATAGGAGGGAAATGACAGGCAAATGTAATTTTAAAGCAGATACGTGGCCTTCCCTGGTGGTCCAGTGTTTGAGTGTTCACCTGCTGGTTCCGTCCCTGCTCCAAGGGGATGCCACAGGCCAAGGACCACAGGGCCCGTGTCCCACACCTTCTGACCCTCTAGCCCTGGAGCCCGTGCTCCACAATGGGAGAGGCCCGTGACCACAACTGGAGAAAGACTCAGCGCAGCCAAAAATAAATAATATCTAAAAAAAAAAAACAACCAGTCAGTCCTAAAGGAAACCAGTCCTGAATATTCTTTGGAAGGACTGATGCTGAAGTTGAAACTCCAATACTTTGGCCACCTGATGTGAAGAGCTCCCTCATTGGAAAAGACCCTGATGCTGGGAAAGATTGAAGGTGGGAGGAGAAGGGGACGACAGAAGATGAGATGGTTGGATGGCATCACTGACTCGATGGACTTGAGTTTGAACAAGCTCCGGGAGTTGGTGAGGGACAGGGAGGCCTGGCGTGCTGCAGTCCATGGGTTGCAAAGAGTCGGACGCGACTGAGCAACTGAACTGAATCTCAAAAAACATCAGATACATGAATGCAATGCGTGTATGATCTGGCCAGTTTATCAGCAGGGATGCAGGGAGACGGGCCCTCTTCGCTGGTGGGGGTGCATCCTCCTTGGTCCCCATCGGAGCCGAGTGGCTCATCAGGCTTAGAGACAGACACTCCCTAAGTCTCCAGGAAGGCGGCCTGTTTGGTTCCTATCACACTGTCCTTTCATACAAGGCCTTTTGAAGAACCAGCACTGCCAAGTGTCTCTTCTGTGTAGGAAACAAGAGTCGATGCTGTGGGTGAATAGGGAAGTTTGACAGCCCTTGACCATGGGGAGTTTACACTGATGCATATGAAAACAGAACTGGTGGGGTAAAGCCCGGTGTGCGTAGGTCACATGGATGAAGCAGACAGCAGCACCGGCCCAGGGGTTCTTGTCAGGCCAGGAAGGGGCGCCCCCTTTGCTGGACAGCTGGATCAGCTTCCTCCTCTCTGGGCTGACTTGGGGGGGGGGAGTGGGGGTCTCTGGAGGCTTTGGGCATCATCCGTGGTCCGTCGTTCTAGCTGCTGATTTTACTTAAGATTTGGAAGGGAGATTTTTTTTTTCAATTGTAAAATGAACCCTAAAGGTGAATGCTTAGTTTTCACCCATTTTAAAAATAGACAACTAGCCTTTAATTAGTTCTCACATTTAAGGCAGGAGACCTTGGAGGCCTCAGGCTCCTGGAGTTGAGTGTTCTCTGCTGGCAGCTGAGGGCAGATGGAAGGAGCACTGGTGGGAGCCGGAGAAGGGCTCAACCCCGCAGACCTCTCCCTTCCCTTTGCTCTGGAGTTAGCTAATGGGAAGCCCTGTGGAACCTTCTGGGTGTGGTTGTGGCTTCTGCTTTTTCTCTTGAAGTCTTTGGATCCAGCACCTCCATGGCTTCCTGCAGGTGTAGAGCGGTTTCGGTGGGAGGAGGGGGTGGAGGTCCTTGCAGGCCACCCTGGGAAGCCAGTTCTGTGTGTGTGACTCAGGGGTGACGGTGGGGGGGGGTCCACGCTGGGAAGCAGCTGGGCCCAGGCTGCAGGCTCTCTTGGCTGTGTCGTCTCGGGCCTCGTTTCCTCATGCGTAGTCTGGGGGTCATGCCTGCTCTTCGGTGTGGAGAGAACGTGGATCAGGCTCCTGTGTACTGGGGATTCAGCAGATGGTGGCGGCGGCCGTGTTGAGGGTGATGGTTCCGGTGCCCTTGTTGGGGAAGGGGCTGGCTGATGCTTCAGGGAAGAGTCTGGGTCCTGGCCTTTCAGGCAGGTCTCTCTCAGTACCCACGTCCACCCTTGACATTCTGGTTAGGAATTAGGTGCTCTCCTTGATAACTGCTAGAAGCATGGTGCATTACTGGAAAAATATATTAAATTCAGATGGACTCTACTTCAGATACAGTAAATTCCTGAAGCTTGTTCCTTTTCAAAATTTATTTAGTAGTGATACAGTATGTTTACTATGTAATATAGAGTTTGCCATTGTGATCATTCAGCAGCCTTAAGCCCGTTCCCACTGTTGAGCAGCCGTCACCACCACCCATCCACGGGACTTTATACCCACGTCCACCCTTGACATTCTGGTTAGGAATTAGGTGCTCTCCTTGATAACTGCTAGAAGCATGGTGCATTACTGGAAAAATATATTAAATTCAGATGGACTCTACTTCAGATACAGTAAATTCCTGAAGCTTGTTCCTTTTCAAAATTTATTTAGTAGTGATACAGTATGTTTACTATGTAATATAGAGTTTGCCATTGTGATCATTCAGCAGCCTTAAGCCCGTTCCCACTGTTGAGCAGCCGTCACCACCACCCATCCACGGGACTTTCTGCTTCTTGCAGCCGTGCAGCTCTGCTTTCTACACACTAGCTCCCCATTCCCCGACCCCAGCCCTGACAGCCACCCTGTGCTGGGCATCACGATGAGTGTGACCACGCCAAGTGCCACAAGTTACGTGGGGTTGGTAGTGTTTATCCTTTCGGGCCTGGCTTCTCTCCTCAGGGTTCACCCGCGCTGAAGCCTGTGTGCTTTGTTTTGCTCTTGGTCTCCTTTTGTTCTTTCTTTCTTTTATTACAGAAGAAACGCAGGCTTATTTCAGTTTCTCAACAATATCTGTTGAGAAACTGAAATAAACCTGCGTTTCTTCTACCTCCCTGGGGCCTGGGGGCGGCCTCCGCAAGCCCCTGACTCCTGCTGGAACACTCTGCCTTCCGCCTGCCCCAGTCTCAGTCTCTGGCTTGTCTCCACCCACTTGATGAGGGTCTTTCACAGCAAGACCCTTCTGTTACTTTAAAGTTTTTGTACCCTCAGCCCCTCTCTGAATGCCTTTAACAGATGTTTTTTCAGAGATAGGAGAGTCTGCCCAGGTGGTTGGTCCCAGGTTTCCTGGTTAACAGCGAGCCCACTTCTGTTCTTCCACCCTTTGTAACAGGAGAGAAGGGGGCAGGGCACAACTTTTGGAAGAATGACATAGCCCAAGACACAGCATAAATCAGTTAGAATCAAATGGGACCAAGATGGCAGGCAAGACTAGACCTTCATCCTCAATCAGCAAGTGAAATGACCCACCCAGAGGTGCCATGGCAATTCCAAGGCACTGTTAAAAGACCAAGGAGTGGGCAGTGGCCAGATCCTGGAAATCGCCCCTTCCCTAAAATAGTTGGAATAGTCCTCCCACCCATTAGTTCAGTTCAGTTGCTCTTTGCGACCCCATGAACCGCAGCATGCCAGGCCTCCCTGTCCATCACCAACTCCCAGAGTTCACCCAAACCCATGTCCGTTGAGTCGGTGATGCCATCCAACCATCTCATCCTCTGTTGTTCCCTTCTCCTCCTGGCTTCAATCTTTCCCAGCATCAGGGTCTTTTCAAATGAGTCAACTCTTTGCATCAGGTGGCCAAAGTATTGGAGTTTCAGCTTTAGCATCAGTCCTTCCAATGAATATTCAGGACTGATCTCCTTTAGGATGGACTGGTTGGATCTCCTTGCAGTCCAAGGGACTCTCAAGAGTCATCTCCAACACCACAGTTCAAAAGCATCAATTCTTTGGTGCTCAGCTCTCTTTATAGTCCAACTCTCACATCCATACATAACTACTGGAAAAACCATAGCCTTGACTAGACGGACCTTTGTTGACAGTAATAATGTCTCTGCTTTGTTGGTCATAACTTTCCTTCCAAGAAGTAAGCATCTTTAAATTTCAAGACTTCAGTCACCATCTGCAGTGATTTTGCAGATATTATTTTCCAAAAAATAAAATCAGCCACTGTTTCCACTGTTTCTCCATCTATTTCCCATGAAGCGATGGGACCGGATGCCATGATCTTAGTTTTCTGAATATTGAGCTTTAAGCCAACTTTTTCACTCTCCTCTTTCACTTTCATCAACAGGCTCTTTAGTTCCTCTTCACTTTCTGCCATAAGGGTGGTGTCATCTGCATATCTGAGTTTATTGATATTTCTCCCGGCAATCTTGATTCCAGCTTGTGCTTCTTCCAGTCCAGCATTTCTCATGATGTACTCTGCATAGAAGTTAAATAAGCAGGGTGACAATATACAGCCTTGACGTCCTCCTTTTCCTATTTGGAACCAGTCTGTTGTTCCATGTCCAGTTCTAACTGTTGCTTCCTGACATGCATACAGGTTTCTCAAGAGGCAGGTCAGGTGGTCTGGTATTCCCATCTCTTTCAGAATTTTCCACAGTTTATTATACTCTGCATAGAAGTTAAATAAGCAGGGTGACAATATACAGCCTTGACTCCTCCTTTTCCTATTTGGAACCAGTCTGTTGTTCCATGTCCAGTTCTAACTGTTGCTTCCTGACATGCATACAGGTTTCTCAAGAGGCAGGTCAGGTGGTCTGGTATTCCCATCTCTTTCAGAATTTTCCACAGTTTATTGTGATCCACACAGTCAAAGGCTTTGGCATAGTCAATAAAGCAGAAATAGATCTTTCTCTGGAACTCTCTTTTCTGGAACTTTCCCACTCATTAGCATATGAAATCACCCAGCCTGTAAAAACTGACCACTGCCACGTTCCGTAGCTGCTGCACTCGCCTTCTGCGATGGCTCACACTCTGTAGAGTGTGCTTCTCTCTGAATCTGAATAAGATTTGCTTCTTACCTATCACTTTGTCTCTCCCTGATTTCTTTCTGTGATGAGCTTCGTTAGGTCCTGAAACCAGGTGCTGTGGGTTTTGACTGGGTTCGAGTCCCAGGCAGGGCTTTGGCTGGTTTGAGGCCTCACACACAGGTTGAAGTCCCAGTCCGTGGTAAGCGGCTTCCCCTTTCTCCGAAACGCGTTCCCTACTCCCCCACCACGAGGCCTCCCCCGTCCTGTCACTCCCACTTCCCACGGACCTCTTTCTGCCCTGGGTTTGCCTGAGGCCCTGCGTCTAGTTGCCTTTGGTGGTTTAGAAAAATCAGAGGAAATCCCCGAGGGCTCTGCCACGGCTCCGGGCTCTGGGTTTCCCCTTAGCCCCCTCTGGTACTTGGTGGTTAGACTTCAGGACTGAAGGATTGAGTAGGTTTTCGTGGCTTTGTCTGTTGACTTAACCATTGTGTAATATTTCTGAGATACTGTGTTTTCTTTAAATGAAGACTGTGTGACTGTGGCATTACCTGTATTTTTTGCCTTGGACATTTGTTGTCTCTTTAGCGTTTCATGTCAAAGTAAGACCTGAAGTAGTTTCCTGTGAATGTAATTCCCAAATACTATGCCAGTTGTTGGCAAACTACATTAATTAAAGCTGCCAGCATGATGCTGCCTGAGTAGACGTATGGTGGAATTTAGGGATTTCCTCCGTTTGTCTCCATTGCTGTGTGTTGAATGGGACTCCTTCTATGAGATGTGAGGTTAGGCGGTTTGCCTAAGACTGGAGAAGGGCACAGTAACCTCAGGAATGAGCTGGGAGAGAGGCATGATGGTAAGCAAAAAATTCAAAATTTGAAGGAAAAGCATCCCTTCCTTGTGTAGGAGAAAACCAGATCTAATGCAAGTCCAAAGGTAAGATTTGGTGTAAAAAGAAGAAGTCATTGAGGAAGAGGAACTGAGGTTTAGGAATGCAAAGTCTGACCTTTGCAGAGTCAGTTGGCTCCCTGCTCTGAAGGGTGCTCTGGGGAGAGCAGTCAGAAAGGAGGTTGGTTGCATACTTCTAATTACCCTCAAGTTTTATAGTTGAATTTCCAGGTGATCATTAGTTAACATACTATTACAAATAGCTCTTTGGGAAAAGATCTGCAGTTAGCTAGTGTTAACATTAAAATTTATGTCTGAATGGGTGCCACACCCAGCAAAGAAGCTGTCGCCGGGTCCTGCAGCCAACATTATGTGGAAAGTTTCATTTTTTACCCCTTGAGATACCCCAGGTTCCAGCCAATCAGAGGAGGTCTTAGGCAATCAGGAAGGAGGGGTCAGCCCTGCCCTTACTTCATGACAGAGGTTCTCCCTGCATTTCTCATTACAGAAGTCACGTCTGTTGTAACAGGATTAGGTAATTCAGAAGAGAACCACAGGGATAGAAATTGTCCTCTTCACTCTCCTGCACACCTTACTCTAGGCGTGGGGCTGTCTTTCTCTCCGTATGCTTCACTTCTGTTGGACTTTTTCAGGCTCTCCCGCAGAAAGTCTGGTGGGGAGCTTGGCCGCTGGCTGTGCCGGGTAAAGCTTCACATCCCGAGAATTCCCTCCCAGTGCTCGTGGCCCCACAGAGGGCTCTGCTGGACCTGCCTCGGGTCACATGCAGGTCCTGGGGAGGACACACCTCTCCCCGGCAGGAGAAATGGTCAGAAGCCAGGGCTGCTCACACGTGCCTTCTCCCAATACTCTAACTTTAAAAAACTGCCAAAAGCAGAAGCGGTAGCTAGGAACATGCGCACAGATACTTAATTTTTAATGGCTGACGTGGTTGGCAGGGAAAATGTGTTATGCGGGAATTATGTTTTTATGTATGTGTGTATGTCTTGTTTTGGAGACAGCATAAATAATAATGGGGTGTGTGTGTATGTGTGTGTGTGTGTGTGTGTGTGTATTGCCTGTCTCCAGGGACTTTTGTAAAGAGGAGAAGCTTTTCTGGTCGCACATGACGGGTGTGCAGGAGGCGTGGGGTTTGTTTCCCAGTGGGTTTTTGACTGGATTCCTGACCGTGGGCAAGTGGCCCTCTGGGGGTGCATTTCCTGGCCTGGCGCAGGATAGCTTCCGACCCGGGGTGTGTCAGGTCACTCTGACACAGACTTTCAGGGCTGGCTCTTCACCGCTGCGTGTTGTTCAGAGGGTTTGTGGCTGTGTTGGAGATCTGCAGCCCTGCCGTGCGTGTGTACTTGGTGATTTGCCAGGCTGTGACTCTTTGTACGGTTCCCCTGCTGGAGTTCCTGTGGGGAGATGTGATTGGCTTTGTGTCCTCTGGGTTTCTGGGCTTGTGCCGTGGGGGAGGCGGGGACTGTCCCCGCGGAGGGTGGCCCTTGTTAAGACCCGCTGTCCGGGAGGTGCCCACCCTCCGTTGGCTGCCTGGGGGCCCGGCACAGGGTCCCTGCCCGGACGGTGCCCACCGCTCTCCCCGCCTCAGCCTTTCCTGCCTTCATGGACATCCTGAAGTTATTGCTCTTTAGCTTCATCTCTTCGGCACCATGTTTTTGCAACTTGAGAGGCTTCTTTGAGTTTTGGTCCCATGTGTTTCAAGTGCTTGCTGAACCGCTGCATGAGTGGCTGGTCTGCCCTGCGGTCTGGGCTGGGCGTCCTTGGTGCTTGTGGCCGCCGCCTGCGTGCCCGGGACGGCCCTTCCCACGAGCTTGGTGTCTGAGAGGGACAGCAGTGTGGTGCCTGTGGGGTTTAGAACTGGGGGTGAAATAAGTAAGCCTCGCTCACTTTCAGATTTTGGCCTTAGATAATGTAAAACAGGTCGGAGTTTGCCTCTTCAGAGTGTATTATTTAGTTGTAAAGATGGAAATTTATTGAAAGAATCTAGGCTGTGAAAACAGAACAGAGAGTAAGTCAGGACTTGGGCTCCTAGCACTTGGCTTCGGTAGATTTGCGTGGGTTGGAAACCCTAAGTTTTATATTTAGTGTATCCTTTTCCAGGGACTGGAGAAAACCATGTGGCTGTTTTAAAATATTGAGAAAAGAGGGCTGGTTTTAAAAACAGAGTGTGCAGACTGGTTGCAGTAACGCTGATCCACCATCCCCCTGTGGAGGGGTAGGGGAAGCTTCTGGGTGGCAAAACAACCGGGCCATCACCAGTGAGAGCAAGTGACAGCTTAAAAGCAGGTAGGGAAGGGAAGACTGACTTCAGAGCGTGAGGATGAGGATGCCTCTCTCGCGCCCATTGCCCCCTGTGTTCCCCCTGTTTCTTCTTTGGAAACACTGGTCTTGTCTCTTGGCTCCCTTCCTAGGCCAGTCTCAGAGTGTTGGTATCAAACTTTGGTTGCAGCATAGGCCTCAGATCTAGAGTTTCTGAGCCCAGTAGAGTTCGGGGAGAAGAGGGCTTGCTGGGCTGGGGGTGGAGGGGCTGAGGGTGAGGGATGTAGGGGGTTGGGAGAGTGCGGCCGAGGCGGGCGGATCCTGTAGAAGTAGAACCGCGGTAGGGTCTCTTGTCTGACGTGTGCTGTGGGTCACGTGAGGTGCCGCACTTTAGCTCTTTCTGCGGGCAGACTCTAGTGTGGCCTAGGGGGTGAGGAGGCATGCCTTTGCCCGACTGTCCAGAGGGCTCGGACACCACTGTGGCCTGTTCCGTGATCATTCGTGATTTCTGGGATGTGTGTGTGCACGCTCAGTTGCTCAGTCGTGTCTGACCCTTTCTGGCGCAGTGGACTGTACCCCCCAGGCTCCTCTGTCCATGGGATTCTCCAGGCAGAATACTGGAGTGGCTTGCCATTTTCTGCTCCAGGGGATCTTTGCAACCCAGGGATTGAACCTGTGTCTCTTTCTTCTCCTGCATTGGTGGATGAGTTCTTTATCACTGTGACACCTCGGAAGCCCGATTTCCGAGATATTTTGTGATTAATTTTATCTTGGTGCTTCTGAGAAATTACACTGAATTTAGCATCTGTGAACTTTGACTTTCATTTGTATAAAATGGAAATGTTCCACACAGAGTTGGTGGTACTTGCCAGTAGTAAAAGAAATGATTGATTACTTTGAATTTTCTATTTAAGGACATTGCATACAGCATGCTTCTAGAGTGTGGTAGGTGGGATGGAATCCATTTACAAAAGAAATGAAAGTAAAATTTCCACTTAAATTAGCAAACGTTTGTGGGTGTGGGCCTTCCTCCTCTTCAGTCACACCTTGAAGAGAACTCACCCGGTGTGTGTGTTTCCACTTACCGGAAATAAGTATGTAAAGTAAGAGAGCTGTGTGGACTCATTTAGAAACAGGCTGCTGCTTTTGGAAGGCAGTGGGTTGAAAGAGGTGAAAAACCAGTGAGAAGGGAAGACTGAATCCTCAGGGGGGAAATCTTAATGTGGGTAAAAATAAGGTACCAAATTAATTTTACTTATTAGAGAAGACAAATTAGAATTTAACATGCACATAATTCACGCTTGCTGCCTGAGTTAGGAATGATTTCATTTGCTCAGAAGACCTCCCTAGCCTCCTCACCCCAATCAGGTAGCTGTGGGAGAGTTTTCGAATTTGACATATGATTGCAAAAATGGACTCTGTGGGCTGTTACACAAGATGTTACCATATGTTCATTTCACGAAACCATGCTTTAAGGAGAGAACCACCATCATTATTTCAAGTCTGAGTAGTTCACGGTTCATATTGGTGTCAGATGTTCTTTTTGCAGCACTTAAAATTCTTGCTGTTTCTGCTCTTCTTTTTTCTTAAGTCCCTGCCGCTCCTGTAAGAATAGCAACTCCTTGTTTGTGGTCGGGGCTTTTATGCATTTGCAGCATCTCATACTCTTCTGGACATATGGTCCAGAAAGTACCGTGTAAAAAAGGCTGGTTGAATTTGGGCAGATATTGATAATGCGATTATTACAATTTCCCAGTGAAATTAGTATGTATGTTTAGTAGAAGTTAGCATGTTTTAAAATTAATTCTATCTCTTCAATGTTATATCATTAATTTGTTGCAAGACAGAATTTGGGGACAAAGAGTTTATTGAATGATAAAAATCAGAACCCTAAAAGATCTAGACTGATTGCTTTATGAGCTGAATCGTAGAAGAAGAAATTCAAAAGGTATCATTAGGTACAGTAGTGGAGTGAGCATTGTCCCCACAGGAGGGAGAAATGGAAAGGAGAGAGGCCCGCGGAGGTTGCAGAAGGGAGGGAGACTGCTTGGTGGTGACTGCTGTGTGTTAGAGGTGCGGGCCTCTGCTCAGAGTGGGCTGGCCTGCTGGACGCAATTCTGGGGACCCCTGAGTGCAGTTGTGTCCAACTCATGTGAGTTCAACCTCTGGAGCGTTCGAGCGAGTGCTTCTTCCCACATTCCAACTCAGTGGCCGTCAAGGGTAGGACAGCTGATGGTGGTCAAGTCTTGGGGTGCTCCTGACTCAGTGGTTCCAGGAACGGCCTCCCTAGAGGGAGGCTCCACCTTCCCTGTGGGACAGAGGCCAGCGTCCGTGGGAGGGCGGTGCCCTGTTGCTCTGGGGCTCCTTTCTGGAAGCCCAGCCTGCAGCCTTCCCTCTTGAACCTTTCAGTGATCTTGTGAGCACTTAATTCCCTATATTAAAATCTGTTAATTCCCTACGTTAAAAACAGCTAGCTTGTTTCCTGCAACCTGACTTTTGCTGAGATGGAAATGTTTTATCAACATAATGGGAATAAACCTCATTGGAAACAGAAGTATACAGAGTAGATTCTGGAATAAGCCACAGACAGACGGATGAGTGGATTTGTGATTTCCGAATGCCTGGCTCCTGCGCTCCTGGTGGGTGCAAGGGCAGTGATTGCTTGGGGGTGTTACTCCCAAAACAGATTGCCAGGCTCTTTACCCAGAGATTCTGATTCAGGACGAAGTAGTGGATTCCTGGAATTCGTATTTTATTTTGTTTAAAAAAAAAAAGTTTTTTTTTTGAATGTGGACCATTTTTAAAGTCTTAATTGAATTTGTTACAATATTGTTTCAGTTGTTAAAGTTCTGGCTTTTTGGCCATGAGGTATGTGGGGATCTTAGCTTCCCGACCAGGCAGCTAGCTAACGGCTGGTCCATTCTGGAAGTTTCTGGAATCCATATTTTAAAAAGCTGTTCCTAGTTATCCTGAGAGGTGGCCAGGTTGAATTCCAGTGGACTAAATAATTTCTTGACTCCATGATCTGGTGCTCACAATGATTCTTTTTAAAAGAGAGGAAGTGTTCAGGAGCTACACATTTTAAAATTCCACTACAGGGGATTTACCTTTTCTTGGATTCAAACGGATGAATTCTGTAACTAGTGCCAGAATGTGGTAGTATTTCTAGCGTGGAATATACAGGATTTCCTTCTTTTGTTAGTAGGAAAGTAAAGAAATAGAGATTTTGGAAAGAGTGTTCCTGAACACAGAATAAAAATTGAGTTGTTTGTCATGAGAGTTAGAAACGTAATACTTTATACGCAGCATAGTTATGGTAGTAACTGTGGCATGTCACAGTATAATCCCCCGACTCATTGTGTAAGGTACTGTTAGTGTATTTTCTTATCTCTGTTTATAGTTAAAGGAGAACCACAGTGGAGACTATTTGAAATACGGAAATGCCTCCTCAGAGGAGAGGTCATAGGTTTATTTGGAAAACTGGCAAATTTAGAGTCATTGAGTAGCGCTGGAGTTCACTGGGCCCTGGAGGCCAGGCCGCGGAAGATCCCGGCTCCCAGGCCTGTGAAGATGAGGACGGGGGCGGACGCAGCAGGGGACGTCGTTGCTCGGTGGAAGCACTTGTTCTCTGCTCTTGTTAGATTTCGTCACCACCTGTGCATCCTACCCGCCCCTATGCAAAAAAAAGAAAAGGGGGCCACCAAAACCAACCCCTCCGCCCCCAAACTGCTCCAGTCCTAATTTCTGCCTTTCTCTTCATCTTCTCATGCTGGCATTTGGAAGGCCCATGGCAACAAATGAAGTCTGAGAGTGCCTGCTTGATTGCAGTTGACGAGCCCTAGATAATTGGGGTCCTTGCAGCGGCAGGGGTTGTATGTCAGGTGGCCTCCACTGAAGGGCAAGGCTGTTCTTCCCCTGCAGCTGTCAGACTGCTTGAAATTAGGCAGAATGATTTTGCACTTGGATAATAGGCAGGCATTAACTGCAGCTTGTTACAGAGTGCTGCATAATAATGAGAAACGTGGACGTGTAATCAGAGGCATCTGCATATGGCATTTTCATTTTGTATAGGAGGCATCTGTGTGCACAGAGAGGAAATGAGCTTGTGTTGTGGGGCTTCCGTGTTTGAGAAGTGTCTGCAGAAATGGCCTTCTTCCCTTCTGAATCCTGACAGAAAGATGGAATTGGGAGGCTGGCCTTGCCTTCTAATGTGCGTACTTGCCTTTTTTTTCCCCCTGAAACAGCTTTATTGAGATAGAATACACATCGCCTACAATTCACCCATCTAGAATGTGCAGCTATTCTAATACAGGTAGCCACCACCACAATCTAATTTTGCAATGTTTGTCGCTCAAAAGAAGCTGTGGTGCTTTTATAAAGAAAATATAGTTTGTACTTTATAAAGGAACACTTTTTTTGGATCGAGATGCCGTTTTTTTTTTAGACCTTTTGCACAGTCACCCTATTTCTCAGAAAGCATTTGTTTTCATAAATAGCAATAAAATATATTTTAATGTTTCAGAGGTTACCTGCATTCTTTATTTTTGGACCCAGTCTCATAAATTAGATTTTAGTTACTGGGTTTACCTAACGATTAGCTGGGGCCTTTTTAGTCTCAAGTGACAAGATTCCAACTAAAAAGAATTTGTTCTCATAGCCTAAAGAAGGACAGATGATGGCTTCTGGAATAAGCAGAGCCAGGGACTTTCTCTCCGGCCTTCAGGCTTTTCATCCCCATGCTGGCCGCATAGCCCTGGCCTTGAACCTGGGGTGGCAGCAGTGTGGCCGAGGGTGTGCTGCTGCCCTCACTTCAGCTCGCCCGTGTGCTCATGCACCTGCTGTCTGTAAGTGCTGTAGGGTTTCTGTTTTAACTTGGCTGTGCCAGGTCTCAGGTGCTCCATTTGGGAATCCCTTGTTTGTTTTGTTTGTTACTTTTAGTTGGGGCACGCAAGGTCTTTAGTTGGGGCTTGCGGAATCTACTTCCCTGACCAGGACTTGAACCCAGGCCCCCTGTATTAGGAGTCGCAGCCATTGGACTGCCAGAGAAGCCCCTAAACACTGTAGGCTTTGGTTTATTTCTTCATTCTGGGGCTATGAGTCCACTCATTCAAAGAGCGGAACCAGCATTGCCGTCTCAGGCCTCTTGCTGCTTCAGGGCCTTAGTCAGACAATTTTAACAGGCCCAGGCCTGGGATGCTGCTTCCCAGAGGTCCTTCCCAACCGGAAGTTAACAGATGGGATCTCGTACAGTCCTGGCTTAATCTCTCCACATTGCAGTGCCTGGTTCAAGGCCTTATTTTTCTCAATAGACTCAAGATCCTTTTTTTTTTTTTTTTTTAAATGTCTTAGTTGTCTCAGCATTTTATTAACAAGTATAGCATTTGTAATTTAGTAAGTCACTGTAATTTGCATACCCTTGGCTTGATTAGATATGACTTTTTTTTCTTTTTAAGGTGAATAAAAAAATGTAACTTACCTGACATTGGTTTTTAAAACTATTCTATATGTAGTTTTTTCCCCCCTCTCTTTCACACATTTAAAATTTGATATGGTGAAGGCTTACATTGAAATTTGAGAAACCTTTTTTCATGACATTTCCTGTGGTCTCTGGTATATTTTGGTGAGGCTAACTTTAACTGGATAATTAAAAAGATATTCTGAGGCTTGGATTGTGGTTTTAAAGATCCATGACACTGGTTGAAGACCTTTTCACCTGTGTAATAAATGCTATTGAGCAACTGTTCTCTAAATTCTTGAGACACAGTTCTGCAAAAGTTCAGTTCAGTTGCTCAGTTCAGTTCAGTCACTCAGTCATGTGCGACTCTTTGCGACCCCATGAATCGCAGCATGCCAGGCCTCCCTGTCCATCACCATCTCCCGGAGTTCACTCACACTCACATCCATCGAGTCCGTGATGCCATCCAGCCATCTCATCCTCGGTTATCCCCTTCTCCTCCTGCCCCCAAGTCGTGTCCAACTCTCTTGACCCTATGGACTGCAGCCTGACAGGCTTCCCTGTTCATCACCAACTCCTGGAGCTTGCTCAAATTCATGTCTTGAGTTGGTGATGCTGTTGAACCATCTCGTCCTCTGTTGTCCCCTTTTCCTCCTGGCTTCAATGTTTCCCAGCATCAGGGTCTTTTCCAGTGAATCAGTTCTTCACATCAGGTAGGCAAAGTAAGTATTGGAGTTTCAGCTTTAACATCAGTCCTTCCAAATAATATTCAGGACTGGTTTCCTTTAGGATTGACTGGTTTGATCTCCTTGCAGTGCAAGGGACTCTCAAGAGTCTTCTCCAACACCACAGTTCAAAAGCATCAATTCTTTGGCGCTCAGCTTTCCTTATGGTCCACCTCTCTGGACTAGACTGTACATGACTACTGGAAAAGCTGTAGCTTTGCCTAGATGGACCTTTGTCAGCAAACTAATGTCTCTGGTTTTTAATATGCTGTCTAGGTTGATCATAGCTTTTCTTCCAAGGAGCAGACATCTTTTAATTTCATGACTGCAGTCACCATCTGCAGTGATTTTGGAGTCCAGGAAAATAAAGTCTGTCACTGTTTCCATTGTTTCTCCATTTATTTGCCATGAAGTGATGGGACTGGATGCCATGATCTTTGTTTTTTGAATGTTGAGTTTTAAGCCAGCTTTCTCACTCTCTTTCACTTTCATCAAGAGGCTCTTTAGTTCCTCTTTGCTTTCTGCCATAAAGGTGGTGTTATCTGCATGCATGAAGTTGTTGATATTTCTCCCGGCAATCTTGATTCCAGCTTGTGCTTCATCCCGCCTGGCATTTTGCATGATGTACTCTCCATGTAAGTTAAACAAGCAGGGTGACAATATACAGCCTTGATGTAGTCCTTTCCCAATATGGAACCGGTCCATTGTTCCATGTCCAGTTCTAATTGTTGCTTCTTGACCTGCATACAGATTTCTCAGGAGGCAGGTAATGTGGTCTGGTATTCCCATCTTTTGAAGAATTTTCCACAGTTTCTTGTGATTCACCAAAGACTTTAGTCAATGAAGCAGAAGTAGATGTTTTTCTGGAATTCTCTTGCTTTTTCTATGATCCAACAGATGTTGGCAGTTTGACCTCAGGTTCCTCTGTCTTTTTTAAATCCAGCTTGAACATCTGGAAGTTTTTGGTTCACGTACTATTGAAGCCTGACTTGGAGAATTTTGATCATTACTTTGCTAGTGTGTGAGATGAGTGCAATTGTGCAGTAGTTTAAGCATTTTTTGGTCAGTTTTCATTCCAGTCTCAAAGGCAATGTCTAAGAATGTTCAGTTCCGCACAAAACAGACCAAAACCCCTGTCCTCTTGCAGTCTGGGTGTGGGAAAGAGGCAGCGAACCTGAATATAAGAAACAGCTGAATTGTATGGCTTTTGAAAGGTGATATGTATTGTAGAGAAAGTGGAAAAAATGGGGCAAAAAAAAAAGAAAAGGGTGGGGGATGTCATTATAAACGGGGTGTCTGGGCTTATTAAAGAGGTGAGATTTTCCAAAGATTGAGGAGGTGAAGGAGATCACCATGAGGCTCCTTGGTAGAAGAATGTTCCAGACAGAATGGCCAGTGTACAGGCCTTGTAAGATGGGTATTTGTGCCTGGAGTGGTCCCAGGGTAGCCAGAAGACCGTGGGCTATAGCAGAACGTACCGAAGAGAGAGCAGATTGAAGGTGAGTCACTGCAGTCCATGGGGTCCTGAAGAGTCGGACACGACTGAGTGACTTCACTTTCACTTTTCACTTTCATGCATTGGAGAAGGAAATGGCAACCCACTCCAGTGTTCTTGCCTGGAGAATCCCAGGGACGGGGGAGCCTGGTGGGCTGCCGTCTATGGGGTTGCACAGAGTCGAACATGACTGAAGCGACTTAGCAGCAGCAGCAGCACAGGGTGATGGCTCATAAGACCAGTGAATGGGGAATCACTGGGCCTTTGAGCAGAGCCATGAGACTCTGAGTTCGGTTCTGAAAGGCCATCCTGGTTGGCGTTGACCTGCACTGTGGGGAGGCCACTTGAGGTCCTTGATTGCAGTCAGTGGTCAAGTGTCCAGGCCTGGTGGAGGTGGGAAAGTAGTGGGTTCTGGATTTGTTCTGCACCAGAGCTCACAGGATTTCCAGTAGATTGATGTGGAGTGTAGGGCAGAGAGAGCAGTCAAAGATGATTTCAAGATTCTTGGCTGGAATAACTGAGCTGGGATGGCTGTCGATGCAGCAGTGGAGGGTTTTGTTTTTAATGTCTTTGAGAATTCTCAGAAGACCTTTGGGCTTCCCTGGTGGCTCAGGTGGTAAAGAATCGCCCCACAGTGCAGGAGACCCAGGTTCAGTTCCTGGGTCAGAGATCTCCTGCAGAAGGAAATGGCAACCCACTCCAGTATCCTTGCCTGGGAAATCCTGTGGACAGAGGAGCCTGGCATGGGGTTGCAAGAGGGTGACTTGACTTAGTTACTGAACTACTCCTGCTGGTAGTAGACCTGTGTGTGGGTGGGCAGCTGGAAAGCTGAGATTGGAGAGAGGAGGGCTGGGCTGGAGATGTGAATTTCAGGTGACATAGCTGGGAGACTGGATCAGATCAGCCAGTGGGTGGCTGTAGATGGGGAAGAAAGCCGGGAGCTGAAGCCTGGGGGTCTCTGAAAGAGGTGGTGGAGGAGGCAGAGCCTGGAGAGACATGGAAATGGAGCAAAGCAACAGGACACTGGGAGCTGAAACTTCCGTTAGCTTTTAGTAGCTTGTGAACGTGGAAATATGTTACTTGATTTAAAAAAAACTAATTTCAAGTTGTTTTTAATAAGAATGTACCTTCCTATTGCTCTTGAGTTTTCTAAAAGCACATAACTGAAAATTGTTAATATTCTCAAAGACATTGCTCCATGTAACAAATTTGGAATATGGGGTGGGGTGACGGAAATGTTGCTGATATTCCCCCATCCTAACATGGCGGGTTAGTATTTGAGTAATTGCCTGCTCATTATCCCTTGTAAGTCTTTCGTTGTAATCATATTGCACAGGACAGTTGTGTTTCCTTTTATTTACTTGTTGTCGGCTCTTTTTTCCCCTCATGTTGCTATTATTATCTTAAGAACAGTTTTTACTGGAGCGCTCTCCTTTTGCAGTTGGTATTCATTGGTAGAAGGATTGCCTGGCTGAAGGTGCCTTGTGGCCCGCTATCTTGACTTCCCCTCCTCCCCACTGGGCTCTGGGACCTCTGTGGGCGTCCCTTGGTGCTTGGTCTGGGCTGGAGAATGCTGGGAGGAGAGGGGAAGCAGTTAGAGAAGAGACAAGACCCTGGCAGGCCGGGCCCATGGGAGAGGACCCAGCCCAAGGGCCGCGCGAAGGGAGGGCGGCCTGTGCCCAGGGCCTGCCTCCTGCGCCCTGGCACTTCTGGGCCATTCTTTCTTCTGTAACGTCTTCAGCAGTAACACTTCAGTGCCTCAAGAAAAGAAAGAAGAATTACAATTTAAAAGGAAAGCCCTTCATGCACTATTTGCATATGAGTGGCATCTGTATAATTAAGAACAATTAAGTTCCCTGGGCTGAACTGAAAGGGAGGTGCCTACTGCTAACAGCCTGGAGCTGTCAGCTCCCTGGGATGGTTGGAAGCAGCTCAGCCTCTGCCGCCACCCCCCTCCTCAATACACACAATTCTGGAGTGCAGTTTGGTCTTCCCCTTATTTGCTTCTGGAGAGTCCGTGGAAATCAGAACATGAATCTTGGCCGTTTCTGCTGACTTTAGAGCTGACACCCCCATCCTCTCCCTACATCCCCAGGCACTTTGCACAGCTCTATACCTGTGTTTTACTCCTCACTGTGGACTTAGGAGTGTTGTCTTAATTTCATAGTAGTGGGAATGGAAATTCTGGCCACGTGACTGTTGGATGCTCTCGTGTCCTCATCTAGCTAGTCACTTCCACCTCTCGAGGGTTGGTCTCAGCTGGGGTTCCAGTGACTCTAGGCCCTGGGAATTTAGCAGATTTCTTTTTTCCACTGCTGTAACCTTCTTGGACTCCCTTCTCCCAAGACTGACTAGGAAACAGGACACAGTCTGAAGCTAGAGGCAGCGCAAAGCACATGGAGAGAAAATAGCCCTCTTCTGGTTCTTCAAGAGCTCTGCGCTCGGCCACCGTGTTGCAGGACTCTGGGCAGGGCAGGACAATGGCTGTTTCAGTCAATCCTGGGAGGGAGCTGTGTATCCATAACTGAGGAACTTCCAAGCAGTCTTTCAAGAGGAGGATAGGTTTTGCTCCTTGTCCTCCCTGCAGTGTGTTTGGTGTTGGACTGAGCTCTGGGTTCCCTGCAGTGTCTGACAGGGGTCCTGGCAGTGCCCTGCACAGGGTGGGACCTGTCCCTGCCTGTGCAGTTACGAGGCAGAACAGTAGGTTCTGAACTAGAAGGCAGTTTCTGGGTTCCTTGTCCTCGGGCAGCTCTCGTACAGGCGTTTGTCGGTTGGCACCAGCATGTGGCCAACGCCTCCACAGGCCCCACCATCTTCGGTGGCCTTTCTCAGCGTGGGGCAGCAGTGACTGTCTGAGAATTGTCTTTGCTTTGCTGTCAGCTTCGGGTTCCTTTTACTGCTGTAGCCGTTTTGCCTTCTCATCCATCGGGAAGCTCTGGTTCTGGGCCCCATGAAAGGCTGGCGCTGCGGGAACCTGCCTCCCCAGGGCAAGTGGCAGCTTGGAGGGGAGGGCTGTTGGACAGTGTGAGTTCTGCTGAGCAGTGACCACTGGCTGTTCTGGTGAGAGCTGTTTCAACTAGACTTAAGCTTCAAGATAACTCAGTTACAAAATACCAGCAATTGAAAACAAGATAGTTTTTCCTCTCTCGTGCTTTGCGCTGCCTCTGGTTCCAGGCAATCTTCAGGGAGCCCTGCCCCCACCAGATCCCCCCTCCCCAGGATGTACCAGCCTGGTACTCAGGATGTGAGGTGGTGGCGCCTCTGCACCGCAGCTGGTGGAAGAAAGGGTGGAGGGAGGGCCAGAGGTCAGAAACCTGCTCCCCGTTTGCTGGAGCCTGGTTCCATGGCCATACCCAACTGCGGGAGAGCCTGATAGCTCTGGGGAAGAAGCCGTGAAACTGCGACCATTATTTCCCAAGGCAAATGCTTTTGATCTAGCATATCCTAAAATGACCACTGCTCCACCCGCTAAGAGAACACCCTAGCCCCTGCGGCTTGTGTTCAGGAGGCCTTTTTCTGGGCACATTCAGACGGTTTCTCCAGTGTCAGTAAGCCTTGGGCTTCACATGAGAAAGCTCAGCGTTGAAGCCATTCTGGTGGTGGGATTATATCATATAAGCCATGAACTATGAAGAAGGAAATGGCAAGCCACTCCAATGGGACCCTGGGAAATCCCATGGACAGAGGAGCCTGGTGGGCTGCAGTCCATGCGGTTGCCAAGAGTCAGACACGGCTTAGCGTCTAAACAGCAGCCGCAACAGCAGCAAGCCAGGAGCTTGGTGGTGGTGAGTACGCTTTGCGGGCAAGTATGGGGTCTATGCCAGTGTGTTACAGGGACACTCTGACAGAGCAATTAAAAGAGTTTCTTCTCTATTCCTGTTTTCAAAAAAGGTTTGCGTTCCGCGGTTGGATTTTGTTTTGTTCGTTGCTTTGGAAGGGAGAGCCCTGGGATTGTGGGCTACTGCATGTTGTCCAGCTGGTCGGGGGACTGGAACGCCCGGCCACTTGTGTCCTTGCTCTTCCCACTGTGCTCAGGCTGTGGCCGGGGGGTGGGCCCTGCACAGGACGGTTAGGAAGGGGAAGCGTTTCTCGTAGATTTCCCCCGTAGTATTGCTCATGTTCTTTGTAGTTGCCTAAAGATTATTTTGGTATACTTGCTCCCATGGGGATTAAAAAAAAATCAGTTTATTGTGTTTGAATTAAAATTTTGGACCATGAAGTTACATAGGATTATTCTTGCATTGTACAAAGAAACTCTGAAAGATCGCCTTAGGTAGATCTGTTTTTGTACCTCCCTGAAGTCTGCACGCCTTCATCTTTGTTTTTCCCTTGGTCAAAAACTCCTTCCTCCCTGTTCAACTGAATGCAACATATCCAGCCTTCTCAGCCCCACTGAAACGTTGCCTCTTCCAGAAAGCTTTTCTGAACCTGCTTTGCAGCTCTTTCCCTCGTGTGGGCTGTGCTCCACCTGTGTGAGATGTGAGACTGTAAGCCATGGGACTTAGGAGGCCTTTTATTCTTCTTTGACTTCTAGGGTCAGACTGCCTTGGCTGAGGTGTAACAGCTAGTGCAGCTCAAGTGAAGGAATTGGTGGGGTTGGATTTGACACTGCTGCTAAGGAAACTGAGGAAGTTTCTCTGGAATACAAGCTGAAATTGCTACATCCTGTTTGCCTGAAAGCATTATATGTGAAAAGTAGTAGCTTTTTCAAGCTTTACATTTATGGAACCAATCTAATTAATCAAATTTTGCTGTGACCAATCCAGTATATTCACACTGCTATCCATCCAAAAGCATTTCCACGTCAACTAAGGTGACATTTAATTCCCGCTTAAATATCAAGGCGGTTGTACTTTGGAAGTCATCTGTGAATAAATACGTAAGATAAGTGTATATTGCATATCTATGTTTCACCATGTGTTAGGAAGTAAAATCATTCTGTATAATGATGTTTATATACCAAGTTCCTTATTGTCGTTCAGTGCCTCAGTCGTGTCTGACTCTTTGTGACCCCGTGGACTGCAGCACACCAGGCTCCGCTGTCCTCCACTGTCTCACGGAGTTTGCTCAAATTAATGTCCATTGAGTCGGTGATGGTATCTAACCATCTCATTATCTGCCTCTCTCTCCTCCTTTTTCCTTTATTCTTTCCCAGCATCAGGGTCTTTTCCAGTAAATCAGCTCTTCGCATCAGGTGGCCAAAGTATTGGAGCTTCAGCCTCAGCATCAGTCCTTCCGATGAATATTCAGGGCTGATTTCCTTTAGGATGGACTGTTCTGATCTCCTTGCAGTCCAGGAAACTCTCAAGAGTCTTCTCCAGCACCACAGTTAGAATACATCAGTTCTTTGGCACTCACCCTTCTTTATGGTCTCACGTCTGTACATGACTACTTGAAAAACTGCAGCATGGACTATATAGACCTTTGTCAGCAAAGTGATGTCTCTGCTTTTTAATACACACCTGTCTAGGTTTGTCATAGCTTTTCTTCCAATGAGCAAGTGTCTTTTAATTTCATGCAGTAACTGTCTGCAGTGATTTTGGAGCCCAAGAAAAGAAAATCCGTCACTGCTTCCACTTTTTCCGCTTCTATTGACCATAAAGTGATGGGACCGGATGCCATGATTTTTGTTTTTTGAATGTTGAGCTTTAAGCCAACTTATTCATACTCTCCTCTTTCATTTTCATCAAGAGGCTCTTTAATTCTTCTTCACTTTCTGCCATTAGAGTGGTATCATCTGCATATTTGAGGTTGTTGATATTTCTCCCAGCAATCTTGAATCCAGCTTGTGCTTCCTCCAGCCCAGCATTTTTCATGATGTACTCTGCATATAAGTTAAATAAGCAGGGTCACAATATACAGCCTTGTTGTACTGCTTTCCCAATTTTGAACCCATTGTTCCATGTTCGGTTCTAACTGTTATTTCTTGACCCGCATACAGACTTCTTAGGAGACAGGTAAGGTGGTCTGATATTACCATCTTTTTTAAGAACTTTCTAATTTGTTGTGGTCCACACAGTCAAAGACTTTAATGTAGTCAGTGAAATAAAGTAGATTTTTTTTCTTTAAATTCCCTTGCTTGCTCCATGATCCAATGAATGTTGGAAATTTGAGCTCTGATTCGAAACCCAACTTGTACATCTGGAAGTTCTCAGTTCAGCGTACTGCCAAAGTCTAGCTTGAAGGGTTTTGAGCAAAACCTTGCTCGCATGTGAAATGAGTGCAATTGTATGGTAGTTTGAACATTCTTTGGCATTGCCCTTCTTTGGGATTGGAATGAAGACTGATATTTTCCAGTCTTCTGGCCACTGCTGAGTTTTCCAAATTTGCTGACACATTGAGTGCAGCACTTAACATCATCATCTTTTAGGATTTGAAATAGCTTCGCTGGAATTCCGTCACCTCCATTAGCTTTGTTCGTAGTAATGCTTCCTAAGACCCACTTGCCTTCATACTCCAGGATGTCTGGTGTAGGTGAGTGAACCACCATTATGGTCATCTAGTTTATTAAGACCTTTTTGTAGAGTTCTATGTGTTCTTGCCATCTCTTCTTAATCTCTTCTGCTTCTGTTAGGTCCTGGTCTTTCTGTCCTTTATCGTGCCCATCCTTGCATGAAATGTTTCCTAGATATCTGGTTTTCTTGAAGAGGTCTCAAGTCTTTCCCATTCAATTTTCCTTTGTTTCTTTGCACTGTTCAGTTAAGAAGGCCTTCTAATCTCTCCTTGCTGTTCTCTGTAACGCTGCATTCAGTTGGGTATATCTTTCCCTTTCTCTCTTGATTTCACATCTCTTCTTTCTTCAGCTATTTGTAAAGTCTCCTCAGACAACTGCTTTGCCTTTTTCTTGAGGATGGTCTTGATCGCTGCCTCCTGTACCGTGTTACTAATCTCCATCCCTAGTACTTCAGGCACTCTGTCCACCAGATCTGACTCCTTGGATCTGTTTGTCACTTCCACTGTATAATTGTAAGACAGTTGATTTAGGTCATACCTGAATGGTCTAGTGGTTTTCCCTTTCTTCACTTTAGGCCTGAATTTGACAATAAGGAGTTCATGATCTGAGCCACAGTCAGCTCCAGGTCCTGTTTTACTGACTGTAGAGCTTCTCCATCTTTGGCTGCAAAGAATATAATCAGTCTGATTTCAGTGTTGACCATCTGGTGGTGTCTGTGTGTAGAGTCGTCTCTTGTGTTGTTGGAAGAGGGTGTTTGCCATGACCAGTGCATTCTCTTGGCAAAACTGTTAGCCTTTGCTCTGCTTTGTTTTGTACTCAAAGGCCAAACTTGGCTGTTATTCTGGGTGTCCTTTGATTTCCTACTTTTGCATTCCAGTTCCCTATGAGGAAAAGGACGTGCGTGTGTGTGTGTGTGTGTGTGTGTGTGTGTTTGTGTGTTCTAGGAGGTCTTGTAGGTTGGGGCCTAGACCTGGATTACTGTGATGTTGAACGGTTTGCCTTGGGAATGAACTGAGGTCATCCTGTCGTTCTTGGCGTCCTACCCAAGTACTCATTCTGACTCTCGAGTTGCCTGTGAAGGCTGCTCCATTCCTTCCAAGGGATTCCTGCCTACAATAGCAGATACGATGGTCACCTGAATTAAATCCGCCTACTGCTGTCCATCTGAGTTCACAGAAAAGCTTTAAAAAATAGCTTGTTGTCTATGTGTCTGTTTCTGTTAGGGTTACCAAAGGGGAAAGGGCAGAGGATAAATCAGGAGTATGAGATTAACAGATACACACACTGCTATATGTAAAATAGATGAACAACAAAAATGTACAGAATAGCACAGGGAACTATACTCAGTATCTTGTAGTAATGTATAATGGAAGAGAATCTGGAAAAGAATGTGTGATGTGATGTGTGTGTGTGTGTATATATATATATATATATATGAGAATAACTTTGCTCTACATCTAAAGCTAACGATATTGTAAGTCAACAGTAGTTCAATTAAAAAAAGAAAACAGCTTGTTCATGTTCAAATTACTAATACCTAAATTCATCTGGGCACTTTGGGAAGTCAGAGTTGTTTTTTTGAGAATAGCTACTGTATTGCATAAGCGTGCTTGGTCCACCTGTGGTCTAGGATAAGACCTTCATTCCCAGTCTCCAGTTCACTTATTGTCTGTGTGGATTCCTCCTTTGGCTCATGTGTAGCATTTGATCAGGACTGTTATTGCTGGAGACATCTAGGACTGAATTACTTTTTCATGCTAACTTGTCTTAGAGCTGAAAGAGAGTGCAAAATGTATTTTGTATTTTGCAGGTTTAAAAATCATGTTTAATTATTTTAACATATAGTAGCCTGGGAAAAGATGTGAAATCTTCAACTCATAGATGAGAAGCCATGCTTTGCTGTAAAGAGAAAGTTGGACCAGGGATAGGAAACATGAGCTTAATTACCAGCCTTTTCTTTTATAGGTTTTTGCAAGGCTGTTTAACCACTTGACTAAAGGAGTTCTTTATAGCATGTGGACTGTGATATGATGAAATGTGTAAATCCAATTATGGATTTTAAAATTCTTTAATGGCAAATGAAACGACTTTTGAATGTAAGGTCCTGCTAGTGAGACTAGAAGGAGGGGACCACTTTGCATGGTGTCAGCGTGTGGGTCCCGGGGTATCTGTCAGTGTTGGCTATGTGTGGAGTTAGAAAGCGGGGAGACGTCTCGGTTCCTGCGGGGCTCCAGGGTGTCGCTCACCAGGAGGGGCAGACCGTGCTGTGAATCGCTAGGGAGACCAAGGCAGTTGCTGAGCTCCATCCTGAGTCGCAGTTGGGGGTGCCGGGGTTGGGGGCATCTGCAGGATAGCATTGCCTCAGATGGAAACAAGAGTCAGAAGCCCAGCAGAGGAGTCCAGGCCACAGATGCACAGGCTTGGGAAATGAATCAGTCAGACCACAGAAACCGACTCTGGCTGATTTAAGCAGAAAAGGAATTTATTGAAGAGATGTTGGGCAGCTGACAGAAGCTCGAGGA